>JAODKN010000085.1:374674-385709 GCA_026774425.1 Petrocephalus zakoni
CTGATCACGATACTTCTTTCGCCTCAGCATGACTGGGAGATATGAGTCCTGAGATTCCATGCTCTTGTTATCCTCCTGACTATTTCTAGAGCAGTTCCTCCACAGCTTTCAGGAACACAATGAACCAAATTCACTCCTCAGTTTGTGATAAAATACCCAATATAACGTACCCCATACATTTTATATTCATTCTACACCAATTGTTGTGGTTAACATCCATTCCTTAACATGTGACAGCTGTCATGTCACTGCGCTACAAGTAACTTCGGAATGTATAAAAAATGCTATAATAATCATATATACACATATAAAGCATTCACAGCAATGTAAGGGTTCTTTCTCCAATTTGTTATGATCTGGTGCACTCAAGCCAATGTTGACTCTTGATGACCATATAGTTCTCAAGAACCATATTCTCTCTATACTGAACGTAAATAAAGATTTCGCCTTCACATACATTAGAACAGCATTTGGGGTAATTGTCACCTTTGGCCTCAGCCTGCCCCCATGGATTGCCCCTTTTTAGGGCTTGGCCCCCCTGAGCCAGCTGTGTGGGTGCCCCCAGTGCCTCCTTCCTCTCTGATCGCTCTGCAAAGTAAGGTCAATGAGATGTGTGGCCGTGATTCTGTGGACAGAGCAAAACAGAACTAGCCCCCACCCCCCAATCCAGATGCACAAACAGTGAAACTGAAGTTCTGTGTCTGTCCCAGCCGCCCCAGTCTCACCTTCTCCGCAAACACAAACAACGCCATCGCAAGCACATTTTATTGTGGTGCATTTCAGCTGCACCGTCGTTAGCTCTGTCCGGCACATCCAAAGGAAATCTCCAGGCAAACGCGCCTCCTCTTCTTTTGTGTCAGAAACGTAACTGTCGTCGAACTTATTTGATTCCGGTTATTGAGAGCGACATGAGGCCAAATAATCTGTCCACCTCAGTCAAGTAGCAGTGATTTTAGGAAAGTGCTGGGCAGTACTAGGTTTGCTTGAAAGGCTGTTCAGGCCCAAATGACGGCACTGCGAACATTTCGTAATGTACGATGAAATAAGTGTAAGAAATCTACTGGTATTTATTCACTCAGCAGGCAGTCTTAAACTGGCAGCTACATGGCAGTAATATATAAACCAGTAATAACTCAATTAATATCACATCATGAAATCCTGTCCTGTATATTGTAATGGATTTGGCATGTAATTTGGGAAGTATGACGTATAATAAAATGAAGGTCATTAAAACCAGAGCTGACATTTAATAAAATCATGAAATACTGCATACTGAATCAACACCAGAAGATCTTAACTAAGGTGGATCTACAGAACTCAGCTTGCTCATGTTAGCTTCAGGGACATTTTTCACATTAACTATGCCACTGAGATGGTTCCTGGAGATCATCTGCTATGTTTATAACCTAACTAGCCTCCTGTGGTCTTTCAAGCATGGAATGAAGCACACATTATGAAAGTCTGACAGAAATGTTTAGTATTACATAAAACATTGCATATACTTGTATGCATTTCCAAATGCAAAAAGCAGATGCTTGATTATAATTAGTGTTATGACAAATCTCAAATCAGTCTGTGATTTGAGCTTTGGTCTTGTGACCTGGACCGAGATGTGCTCCCTAAAAAAGGGATTTAAAACACGTTACATGTAAATACATACAAATATTCTCTGCAGCCCATGTTATAGCTGAATTAAAAGAGGTTTTGTAGAGGGAGCGAGGAAGGCTGGTTAACAAGCACCAAAGGGTCTGCGTGGGATGGGTCTGTGAAATGACTGGACAGCCACAGTCCGCTCATAACCAAGGGTTCAGACTCTGACTCATTAAGCTTGCCTTTTAAGCACGTGGAGCATCATTTCAATAGGTATATGTTGTTAAACTTTGGATGTTCTGTATTGTGTAAATGCTCAAACACAATTATTATAAATGGCATCAAACTGATTGTCTTGGGTGGGATGAAAGACCCCCTATCATCATCATAGTGAAGAATGAAGATAGAAAGGAAGAGAAATGCACTGCATGGCACTCTTTTATGCGAGGCTGTACATTTGGGATAGTATTCAACTTCCAGTGTGATCATACTTATTATTTGCTCAGTGGTCATAAATACTTCACAAGCTATTCTAAAATAATCAGTATATCAGCCAATTTCAGGTGAAAAAATGTATTAAATTAATTAATTGATTTAAATAATTTCATAAAAATTTGCAGACTGGCAACGTGGTGCTTGGTAGCCTACTAAGGTCGTATGTTAGCAGCCAAACACACTGGGAAGGGATCAGCTCAGACTGGATCCAAACTCTTAATGCCCCTTACTAAATATTCTCAAGGTTGTTGCCCAGACCAGTGTGCATGTTGGGAGAGTGCATGTATGTTGAGAGGGGTTAAAGCAGTGTTTCCAAAGGCGGTCCTCGGGGACCCACAGTCAGTGCATGTTTTTGCTTTTTGCCTGCTTTTAAATCAGTTCAGACTCCAGGAAGTTGTCAAACAAAGAAAGGAGTGAATTAAATTATTTCAGAGGTATTTTGCACCAATGAATATACAGTGTATAAGAGATATTAACACAAACAGGTAGATCATAAAGACTGACTGCTTGAGAGCAGCTGCATATATGTCTATCTGGCTGACACATCGTATTACAAGGGGTTCAGTTAAACCATTCTTATTTTTAACTTTAGAAACAATCCACTACAACTTAACCAGAATACACATAGCTTCTGTTTAAGCTCATACGTTTTTGACCACAGTCCACAGTATAGTAAACAGTGACCAAAAACAATCTGCTGTGTCTACAACAGAGAACAGCAAGAATCACTGGTACTATCCATAAATACAGAATTCCAGTGAGCATTTCATAAGGAAAGCAATACAAAGGAAAGCTAGGCTGAAACTACTCTCCCCCTGCAGGCCACAATGATTTAATCCTGTTTTGGGAACCATGCTGCTTGCCCTTGTGGCAAAAAGCAGGTATGACAGGAGGGAATGTACTGTGTCAGCCCCAGGTACACTTTGCTGGGAAACAATCTGAGCCTCCAGCTTGTCTGTGAAGGTGTGTGAGCACCCACCTTATTATTTTGGCACAGGTTGGTGGTATCTATGGGACAAAATATCCTGTCGTGACTAGACCTGTTCTGACTGCGCTAACTACACTGCACTAATTACACTGCACTAACTACACTGCACAAATGCAACAGTGACAAAAACTTAAACAGACTTGACAGCCCTGCGTCACAAAAGAAATGTGACAAATTATTTTATTTTTCTACGTCTTTAATGTCTGGTTCTGTGTCCGTGTAACACTGCTCTACGTGCCTCAAATTGCCCCTCGGGGACAAATAAAGTTTTTTGATTTGATTTAATTTGATCCTGCCGATACATGGGGGCGAGCAGCATAACTGTACCAACTTTACATCGGCAGAGCAGCTTTGTGAAAATATGAAATCATTTCAATTTATAAATGATATTTTTTGAAGGTTATTAATGGTAATGCAATTGACAAAACTACAACCGTGGGAGACATGGCATAGTGATTTTTAAATGACAAGACTGCATGAAAAATATTTCTGAATTATTTCTCAGTACTTTTTGAGTAAATCTATAAGGGTTTGTGATAACCCAGGTAACATAAGCATTACATTAACAGGACTTTCAGAATTTCACTGCTCTCAAAAATACTACCAGTGTAGATGTGTAGATGCCCTACAGTCAATAAACCATTTTAGAAAGTACTGTTATTTTTAGATGTGTGTGGGCTCAAGCTTGTTACTCAGCCGTGTTACACAAGAGCCCTGGGTCACGTCACATGGCTGTACTTAAAGGCTCTCATTGGTCCAAACACTCTGATTCCTGTCTGATGTCATATCTAAAGGAATCCACTTCTCCATCTGAAACTAACTCTCAACAAGCCACGATTTTAACTCCCCATCATGCATTTAAAAATACGAGAATGCCTAGAAGTGTTCAAAAACATGACACTGCAGGTATATATAAAGTGTACAAATGATATATTCAGAGATTCAACCAATCAGCATTAGTCACACGTGGTTTGGTTGCAGCCATTTTGGTGCAAGAAGCCGACTGCAAGCACAGAATCCATGGAGGGAGACGGCCAGTCTAACACAGTCTATCAGCTGATAATGTAAGTTAAGAATCATCAAAAACAAATCATTGCCAAATTAGTAATATAAAAAGGTAACTACAGGTCAGTCACGAAACAGTAACCCAGCATTCTCTGAACTAGAAAAGCCAAACTGAGTGTGCAGCTCTCCACACAAGCCCTCTCCACATGAGTCCATCTCCTCCTACCTAGCTTCAGTCCATCTTTCTGTTACATTAAGAAGCCCTGAAAGGAAGGGTTTGGGGAATTATAGAGAAATATTATTGGGCCCTGAGACGTGGGCGGGTGGCAGAATACTTACATCCACTATGAAGAAGTCCAACCAGCACCAAGCATTGGTGAAGTACTTGACAAATCCGTAGGCCACCCACTTGAGTAACATCTCCAGGATAAAGATGTAAGTGAACACTCTGTCAGCATACTCCAGGATGATACGAATGGTCTTCCTCTGCTCAATGTACACATCTTCAAAAGCCTGGGGAGGAATCACAGTGAATTTCTTAGAAAACAGACAGGGAGCAGAAGCTCTACAGCACCAAGATCTACTGTCTTCCTCTACAAACCGCTCAAGGTACTCAACCGTCAATCACACAAGGAGGGTACAGTTTTTCTAAAGCCCTGCAATGAAAAAAACATCATGCAGACTTAATCTGGTAACCTTCTCCAACTTTGACGCAAATACAATTAATGCTTAAATACTTTTAAAGGTCACCGTGGAAAAAATACGTAATTAAAACATAACAGTGACATAAACCCTAATTAAACTAAAGAAGGTAAGTGGAGTGAAAACTGACATGCATTTCCTTATTTTATACACTGACTTAATGTGTGGCTTAATGTTTGGTTCAGGCCCCACAGACAGTACAAAGTGACCAGGTATCACTTTGCATCTGAGAAAAGACAGCCAACATATATACTGCAATCTGAAAGGGAGAATTTTCCGGACAGTCCAACATGTTTCGCCAGTGACAAACTGGACATTAAGGGTGATCTTTCCCTCCTATGCACACGCAGGACACTCAGATCTTTTATGCTCTTAAGTGTATGTGGGCCCTGGTCCCCCAGAGAGCTCAAAGCGCTAACAGCTGCAGCCCAAACCGGATTCTTTGGTTGGGAGGTAAGTGCATTTCTGCATACATTAAGAACAGTATCTGTAACATAAGCAGAAAATGACTACTTAGGATGAGCACTTTGCTGTAAGAAGAGCTTGTAAAGACCTCGTAGGTCCTGCTGGATCCAAAATGGTTTCCACATTGCTGCTTATGATACTGTTCTGTTGTTTTCCCTTGTCTTGCCTGTTCCCCTATGTTTTAATTCCATTGTGTATTTTTGTTTTCATTTTAAATGTTTCATTCTAATTCGAATTTTGGGTATGTAACTTCATCACAATACCAACATCAATAAATTAATAGGCTAAAATACACGCAACAGGAGAAGGGAATTCAGAATATTGTTTACACTGATCCGTGCTACCTGGAAAAAATAAACTCAGACTTACAACAAAGGAATTAAAAAAGCCTGACTAGTTTTGATTTGAGTCTGTGGTTCAGGCCCCATGCGTGATGGAATGCTAATTCCGAGCTGGCCCTGCACCTCTGTGGCTGTTCCCGGGAATGCGAATACGCCGGACCTCACCAATGCCCCGCTGCTGAGCAGGATCATGAAGATGATGAGGGTCTCAAACCAGTTGTGCTCCACGATCAGGTAGCAGGTCTTCCTGAGGTACCACCAGTACTTCCCCCAGCCCTCAGTGATGGGCACGTCGCAGCACTTGTAGCGTGCCACACAGGCTGCACCAGACAGCATCCGAGGCAATCAGCACAAACCCAAAGAATTCACATGGCTACATCTCCTCTTTAATTCTTTTCGGGAATTTGTTGGAAAACACTATTGGATTTTTTTGCTGAAATGACTGCTGAATTTGACCAATTCTGGAGACTCAGTTCCATAGTGAAGTAGTTCTTTACGTATAATAGATTAAAGAGCTGAAGTATAAAACAAAAGAAAATAAAATAAGAAGATGTGCGCTTGAATCTATGAGAAGACAGGGTGTGTTTCAGTACCTCTGCCCTTCTGGTGCCCTCCAGTAACATAAGGAGTTCTTAGGCAACAAATCCCAGTGATTTTGCAGGAGACTAGATCCCAAACATTTGTGCTATATTCCAATGCTAGCGCAGATACACCCAGTAACCTCGGTATTTTCCGTGTTCATCCGGCCCGGGGGTCACGCTCACCCTCTGTCCAGCAGGCATCCGGGTCTAAGTACTCCTCCGCTGCCTCTACAACCACCACATCCTCAACGTCGGGCTTGATGTCGATGGTGCTTCCCTCTGATGAGCTGGTGTCGTCCAGCTGTACAGGAGGGGGGTGGGGGGGTGGGGGGGAACAGGGATCACATCACGGCCCATATCCAGTTCCCCCCAGTCTCCACCTGCACTGCTAATATTCTTTGCAGTGATTTCAAAGAGGGAAAACCCAATGGACCATCAGGAAATCCTCGTAATGAACAGCCGCTGTGCAGCTAATCCGTTGACCTATGCCATCTCGCCGCATGGCTCTGGCGTGAGAAACTGTGGTCCCTCCAAAAAGCAGGTGCCCGTGGTTTCCTTAAATAAGCTCATCCAAATGTGAGGCGAGAGATGCCAGAAGGTACAATCACAATCATGGCGATTTTATCACTCAGTCTGCTACAGAGCAGCATCTAATGTACATCAATCGAGACAGCACACCTCAGCAGGCCCTAATATATCCAGCTGAATTAAATTCACCCCAAAGGTGTTCAGTGCACTGCAGTCACCTGACTAGTTTCACCTGAACACGTACATGCTAATTACTCAACCAGTGCTATTTATGCACTGGTTGTTCCAACATTTCTAAGTTAATGAGTAAGCTTTAAGCAAGCAAGCAGAATAACTGCACGGGTTGTTATTATGTAATTAATTTAGATAAAACTGACCTTGCTCGGTGACTGATTGCATAATGTATTCTGTTCTATGTTGTACAACAAATAAACATGAATGCTTTCATTTTTTTGTTTTTAGAGGATGTCCTATGCACCTCTGAAACTGTAATGACATTAACAAGATGACAAAGACTGACTATTCACCTGTCTGCAACTGATAATAACTAACAGTTTGACTTATTCACTGGAAGATAAGAAATCTAATCCAATCCAACCCAGCTGTATTTGTAAAGCACCTCAAACAACCTTGTGGATCAAAGTGCTGTACAGAGAAATACATAAAAGGAACTAGTAACATAATAAAAGACAAAATAATGAATAAAAATACAAGTGAAATAAGATTAATAAAAACCTAAACCGTTAAATGTGAGCAAAAAATGTGCTTAACACAGTCGGAGCTGGATAGTATGTAGTCATGTAATGCAATTACATCGTGTGACTGTTAAAGGAATTCTGCTGCAGCGTGACTCTGCTGACATAACCGTCCTGTACTGCACAGTCACAGGGAGGTCATCCTGAAACAGGCATTATCTACAGAGGAGAACACTGGAAACACAGACAATGCACACGTGAAATAATCACACACTGTTCATCTAAGACATAAAACACACTTAGATGCGCTTTCCTACCACATTACAGCATTACTGCATGGCCTCCCAGCAATGTGAACCACACACATATAATCTCCTATATGCACATATAAACTCGATACACACACTGGGATCTCAAGACAGAAGTGCCACTGCAGGATGAGGCCCTAGAGGATCACGGGGCTGCCCCTGTAGAGAAACGCTGTATGTGCAGTTGTAGATGGGCAGAAGCATAGATGACACCCACAGACAGAACATCTGCGCATGCACAGAGCGGTCGCCATCCCTCTGTAATAACCCGGAGTGTAACTGCGATGCAGTATCAGCGCATGGCTGCTAGCCAACGCAGAGACATCCTCAAGGATATGCATGTATCAGAATTACAGTACTATAAATGTACAGAAACACATCTCTAATTGCTCCTGTGAAATAAACAATAAAGGCATAATTTAACAGATTTAATATAATCAGAGGAAAAGTCAGTTTTTCGCACAAAGCCCAAAGTGGTACACTGAACATAACATGCCACGGCAAAGATACTTGTGCCGTCTGGTTTGAATTCAACGGCACACCGCCCTTATATGAATTCATTAGCCGCCACTGTGGCAGCTAACGGCCCTCAGATGTGACGGTGCATTGAGATCCTCAGGCATTAACACCAGTTCCTCTAACAATGATTCCATGACAATTTTAAGCTGCATGAAGGATCTTCTACGCAGCCTAGGCCAGCGAGAACCCTGAATGGCTGAGAACACCTTGTCTCTGACAGATTGCTGTCTGTCACATGACCGCGTGAGCAGCTTTTGGTTATACTGGATAGATGTACCGTGAAGCCCGCCTCCTGTCCAGACTGACTCAAGGTGATCTTAGCAAATGCCGCCACAAGTACAAACAAAGAACAACGCAAACCTGACCCTCAACAGCCATCCGCCTCTCTTGCTCGATACAGCCTGATAAAACCTGATACAGCGTCTGTTCCTCAGTAGTGGTGTATGCTTGCATCCCAAGCCATATGGGTCATCGGAGTGACTACATGTGCACGAGTGTGTCAGTGTGCACACGCGTGTGTCAGTGTGCACACATATGTGTGTGTCTGTGTGTGTGTGTCTGTCTCTCTGTCTGTGCCTGTTCCTGGAGCAAACTAACAATGCCATGCTGACTCTGCAAATTACCCAAATGCAGCACATTTTAGATTTCCTATATTTTAATGAATGAAATACAAAGCAAATAAAATCAGCCATCAATTCTCCTTTTAAAATGTCTGCTGGTCTGGTTCCTCATAGTAGTGCCAAAATCAGTGTCATAAGGCTGAGAGATTACACCATATATGTGGGACAGACTTACATTATTTTGCTTAGTCATCCTGTAACTTTGGCTACCCATCCTGTAATCTGAGCATCGCAAGCTACCCAAATAAACAGGTAAGCCTAAATAAATAGCCATCTTAATCAGTTAGGCCTTGTGATCTAAATGAATAAACTTAACGAAGACCATTAAAAGTACACAAAACATTTTAACTCCCCTGTATCAATCAGTCTACCATTCTGCCACTGCCTAACCGAAAATATACTTTGTCATACATTGTATGATTGCAGTAATAAAAAAAAATACATATTCTTCATTGCTTTCATTTCTTTGTCTTTTGTATTGTTCTCTCTTAATGATGTTGCAATGTATCACAACAAACCCGTGTAAAGCATTTTGGGATGGCTGTTGTGAAAGCCACTATATAAAAATAAATTCCTTACATTTTTATCTCAAATATTAACAGATTATGTAACAGACTGAACACGACTTTAAAACGACATGAATGTCAAGCCAAGTAGCACGTCGTGGTTTCTGTCCTGGTCTCTGCCATTAATGTCATCCTTGGGACTTTCAGCATATCCTTGTGTTTCCCTACATAGAAAATCTCCAGGTAGACCCAACCCCCAAATCTCCCCACGCCCACACCTCTCCACACTCTTCAGACCACCATGCTTTCTTACTCACATCTTTGCTGCCCTCGGCATCTGACTCGCTGCTGAAGTCTTCGGTGTTGAGGTTCTCGAAGTCCGACTCTCCCACGGCGATGGGAACCCGTACGGTGAGATTGGGGTTGTGGATGAAGGACATGCGGTCTTCGTCGATCATGTACTTCCCCACACTGCTACCGATCCCACTGGTGGTGCCATTGCCGTTTTTCTGGTAATCTATCTCACGCTGGATGTCCGCGCCTGTGTGGTTGCCGATGCAGAGCTTTTTGTCGTACTCCTCAGCGCTCTCCTTCTTCTTCAGGACTGTGGCGATCAGCACCCGCAGGTTGACCTTAGCCCAGGCTATGCCCTTCTTAATGCGAATTACGGATATCTGCAGGTTGTTCATCTCGCCGTCATCATCTGTGGCAGCCAGGTTGTCAGCACTGAAGGAGCTCAGGAGCAGGGCAAGGAACAGGTTCAACACCTGGAAAGGGCATACATTAGTCAATCAGATTCTATCACAGCAGTGATGTCTACTAACAGCTGCTGGTTAAACAACTATTTTGATTTATTCCTTGGGTTCCTGTCATGTCCCCATTTGCCCAGCAGATGTCACTGGCCACACCATTTTTTCCCCTTGGTTTTTGGGTGTTTAGGTAATTGGTGAATTATTTACACCTCTCTCCCCTCTGGTGTTAGTTATCTGTGTTTATACGATGACTTTTTTAAATACTACTTTCTTATTGGTCCAGAGATGTCATGTGGGTGTCAGTTATATTCATGTAATTGCACAGGTAGTTCCGGCAACCTAATGACAGTTCAATAATAATGAGTTTTATTGTTCTATTAAACATGTTCATATAAAAACCTGTGAGACTTTTTCCTCATAAATTAGACATCATTCTTATCGATACAGTTTTCATTTGTTTTCAAGCTTGTTTTGTTGATGGTTTCTTTGGTAACTTAACGGACTTTCCAGTGAGTAGCCTGACAAGAAGTTCTATCCTTATAGGGACTATATATTTTAAGAGCACATTAGAACATTATTAAATGCTAGCTGAAATGATTTTCTTAGAAATAAGCTGTGACTAGTTCATTCTATTGTTATTTTTTGTTTGCTAGCCGTAGCATAATCGGTATAAACCACTTCAAGGTGTGCGAAAATGGTTCGTTACATGAAGGTGACATTCATTGCTTTTATGTAATTGCATACCTCATGATGGTTAATCCCTTACATACAGCGCCCTCCACAATTATTGACACCCCTTGTAAAGATGTGTAAAAAGCCTTAAAATACATTCATTTTTTATTGCAGTACCATAATCTCATACTGAAATATTTTGAGTACATTTATCACTGGAAAAAAAATCCCACATGAAGAAATATCCAGTGCCACAATTATTGACACC
>JAODKN010000085.1:392451-403817 GCA_026774425.1 Petrocephalus zakoni
ATTTACTTCTTTCACTTTTTGCTCCTCCTTGTTCGTTTTGTTTTTGTCTCGTTTTGGTTACCTGTACCCTTCCACCCCCAGCCCCCCCCCCCCGGCGCCCACACCTGGTTGATGATGGACGTCCTCCTGCCCAGCCGGCTGTCCGGGAAGCGGAAGCGACTCCGCTTGCTGCCGTCGTCGGACTCGGTGACCACCTTCTCGCTGTCGCCCTTCTCCTCGCCCCGCGACTGCTCCTTCTGCCGCCACTTCTTCTTGCGGTTGCGCCGCTCCTTGGCGCTCTTGGAGCTCAGCTTGGAGACCTCGGAGGAGCTCCGCGACAGGCGGCCCCCGCCGTCGTCCTCCACGGCGTCCTCCGACACCGTGCCCGCGGGGGTGGCCGTGGCGGCGGCCTGTGGCGTGCCGGGTAGCCGCCAGGGAAGCCGTCCGTGACAGAACGCAGAAGAAGGTCGACAGGAACCGGGTCTAAGTCACCCGCTCGTAACCGTGACACCGAGACGCTGTTAGGAGATGGACTGGTAGGAGAGACAGAAGGTAGACAGACAGACCTGGGCTTCCTCCTGCTGCTTCTTCAGTTGCTCCAACATGGCCTTAAATTCAGCCTCTTTTTGCTCCGCCTCTTCCATCGTGGCCTGGTTCTGCTCCTCATAAGCCATGGCCACCACAGCCAGGATCAGGTTCACCAGGTAGAAGGAGCCCACAAAGATCACCAGCACGAAGAAGATCATGTAGGTCTTGCCCGCCGCCCTCAGTGTCTATTTAAAAACAAAGGAGCAGCTCGGGTTAGAGCTCAGCCATTCCGTACCCTGGATTCACTTAATAACCTACGGAAAATTAGATAAAAGTTTATCAGACAACATGTGTTTCTTGGCCTTTCATTCACACCGGGTTTCCATTCATATCTTTCTATTGCTAAGGCGAAGATGCAGTGTTGTTCAGAGGCCTAATCGCTGCGTATTAAGGCCACACTTTAATTTGATCATTCAAAAAAATACATTCACACCACATATTTTACATATTAAAGTAAATTTATATTACATTGAATAAAATTTATGAAACTATACCATTAATAAATAAAAGTTAAAGATTTGACGTTAAATAAATAAAACTATATAAGTAATTAAGTGGTGAAACAGGAAGCCGCTTCAGAACACAGGCTGATTTCTCAAAACAGAAGCATCAGTGCAGCACCATTTTGCGAAAATAGGAGTATAAATATGAAATAATTACAATCACCGGCTGCATTCTCAGTCACACAAAACACACAATAACTTGCTAAGGATATCGATGGCCACCTTTGTCATGCTGACAGAACGGCGGTTCTGATGCCCACTGCGGGCCAAGTCTTACTACCCCACCCCCCTGCCACACGTTTACAAGCTTCATTTGCTCCATCATTGGGCTTTGCTCCACTACAGCAGTCCTGCCGCAGCGGACAGCCCTGTGCCTAATGGGTCGGCCTGCAGTGGGAGCAGGACCACAGTCAGAGCTCCTTTGCCAACAGAATGGCCTTAAAGAGCTCTCGGATATGGATCTCCAGGACCTTCCCTGGGGCTGCTGGAACCAGGAAGAGCCTTTCATTACAGAGAGACTAGTTTATGAGAGCACACCACATGAGCCCTATGGTCTATCACCCTGTCTATGGAACCAGTAAGCTGAACTCCTGGGTCCTAAAACCCCTGCACTCCCCTCCTCTGTGAACTTAGATGTCTGCATTTGCCAGAGGAGGGGAGCTTTTTAAGATCATTGACTGGGCGGCTCTCACTCCTTCACTAAAAAGTAGATCTTCTCCAAAACCCTACATTCCATCACTTGATTTATGTGCTGGGAGATGAAATTAAAGAAATGCATGCTTTAGCAGCCAGTCTATTTTTGTGAGAAGGTGCTCAGCTCTCGTGCCATAGTTCACAGTGAAAAGCACTTTGTGAAGAACAGCTTGTGAACAGCCAATAGGAGGAAATCCGCTCAGCTGCAGCCTGGATACCTTAAGTGTCTGTTTACGTGATAAGATAATGAGAAAATGACTACAGAGAATCAGATGCAAGAAAAATATTGTTTTAAACATATTTTGACGTGACAAAAAGAAAATCACCAGTGCAAACCGAAAGCCTTTTTTCATACAGATCAGGGGTACAAACTGACGGAAATGGATCTACTTAAAGTCGGCTTCCTTCCTGCCTCTTTTCACACATCCTGGCGTGCTCGAGCACTAATCCCGGTGTAAATTTTTAATGCATCTTTCCATTCCACTATGTAAGACAGCTTAAGAGTTTCAGTCATTACAGTGAAAGCTAAGAAGGACTCAAATTGCAGGAAGCCAAGGAGCCAACTGCAGGCATGACCAAGAGGAACCCACCCCCTCTAATAACCAACCAGCAGTCCATGTGGCATCAACAAGCCATGTTAGCGCACCTTCAGTACTAACGCACGGCAACACACCAAAATCACCCTCAATTTTACTTCCTGTACATTTGCATTCTAATTTAAAATGTTTTCTTGTAGCCAGTGGTATAAGCTAGCGTGCTCATGTGTTCCTATTGGTTAACAGACACATATACAGATACATTTCTGCTGATTTCAATCACACAAAGCAACAATCTTAAACAGTGAAAATATTAATAATAATAAACAGTCATAAGCAGAGCAATTCATTTAATTGCCCTCTTATGACACCAACTTGAAGGCTTGGTAATCAGAAGCCCTAAGTCCACCAGCACTCACAGGAAGCGATTTCTCATGTGTGGGCCATGTACATGCAGCTATGTCAAGTCCAACTGGACAGTGCCAATATCATGAGTGCAGTCCTTTTCAGCACGGACAGGCCAATATGCAGTACATCAGTTACTGCTCTAATCAACTATGATCACAATTAGCACTGTACCGCGAGAAAAAGAAACGTCAACTGCGTTCGTGGTTAGTGTCGCTTCTCATACTGATGGTTTGGGTTTTGGGGAATGAAGGCTAAAAACTAAAGGCCTTACCAGCTGGTACAAGTTCTCCCAGAAGTCCTGAGTCATGAGACGGAAGAGAGCCAGGAAGGCCCAGCCGAAGCTGTCGAAACTGGTGTAGCCATAGTTTGGGTTCTTCCCGGCCTTCATGCACGTGTATCCTTCAGGACATCGGCTGGAAGCAGGTTCAGGGATGAGTTCTGTCACTGATTCAGCTCTTACAGTATTAAATATTACAAAACACTACAAATACACGCAGTGACTACTTTATTAAGTACACCCACATAGTACCAGGTACAGCCCCCCCTTTTGTTCTCTTGAACAACTTCTAATGACAAAAATCCTCCTGACTGGATGTTTTCAGTTTATTGCACCTTTCTCTGTAAGCTATTGGCACTGCGGTACATGAGAACCCCAGGAGGGCGGCTGTTTCTGAGAAGCTGGAACCACCAAGTCTGGCACCAGCAATCACACCATGCTTAAAATCACTTAGATGAGGAGTCTTTACTGCGATCTATGTTCAGTCACACAGAAACCCGACTTCTTGCCCCTGTCTGCATGCTGTACATGTTCTTTTGCAACCATATGAGTTGCGCAGGTTGTCTGCACTAACTAGGTGCACCAAATATACTGGTATATATCAGACTGCATTAACTGGTCCAAAAACAAGCCACTCACCCAGAATCAGAGCTATTTCCACACAAAAGAGCGTCTAACTGTCCAGGCAGAAAGTAGAAATTGGCTAAAAATGGAGAAAAAGAGGGTAAAAAGACGTGGTGAGCTTCCCATTCTGCAGCTTGGGACATTTCAGTTGGGGCAGCAATACCATCATTCCAGACGTGCCAAGCCTGACATTTCTCACACCCATGAAATGATTTTTGTCATGGATTTCAGACTGAAAATAGCAGTTTGTGTCACCAATTCATGCATCTGACTCGCCATCATAAAAGAAACAGTGCCCCCTGCTGGGGCGACATCCTCCATTGTGAGGAACCTACAAGCTCATATTTTGGCTGTTAGGTGTTGGGAGGGTCAGTGGTTTACTTAGCAAAGCCTAAGCACTAACTCACTGTCATTCATGATGTACTCATCGAAGTTGAAGCCCTTGCTGCCATTGGCAAGGTAATTCTCCGTGGAGTTGATGGGCCATATGACACACTTCTGCCGTAGGTTCCCCATGAACAGCTGCAGGCCAATCAGGGCGAAGACGCTCAAGCAAAATACAGTGAGGATCATCACGTCCGATAGCTTCTTCACTGATTGGATTAGGGCACCTACAATGGTCTTCAGGCCTGCGGGCAGTGACACACAAAGGGGCAGGTAGGAAAGGATGTTGGAGTTTTCCATGTATTCATTGCCAAAGACGTAGATGTCTTTACAAACATCATGAGCTAGGGATTCTCAGAGGATACTTGCACATTGTTTCATTGAGGCAAGAGGCCTGAAGTTTTCCATTCCAGTATGTAACCTGCCTGAATAAACACTACATCAGCAGATCCTGATGCAGATGAGTATTCGAGCATGAATCTTACCCGCTACATGAACTAGTTTCTACTTCTCTACTACTGATACTAGATGAGGTGTCCTTTCAACTTCAGTTCTTGAACTAACAATTATTAGACAAGCGAGTAGGACCCTTGAAAGAGCAAAACAAAGTTAAACATCTTTCAGGCCACTGCAAGTATTTCAGATTAACAGAGAACAAGACACAATTAGGAGTCACCCAACACAAGTCTCCACTGAGTATGCGCTTGGGGAAGCTTTTGGGAAATATGAGAGGCAGAGGACACACAGGAAGAAGGGAGCAAGGAGATGACCTTGCAATCTGTTCTGGTTTGGAAGGCAAGCCAGCTTGATAATTCAATAACAAGCTGGTGTGAAATCCCGGGAGACTGTGGGAGGACCCCTATGCAGGACGCAGATGAACCAGACGTCCATCAGAAAATAAATACTTTGGCACAACAATGGGAAAAACTGGAGGGACAGGAATAGAAGGACAGGCAGGGAGATGGAATTCACATGCAAGTCATTTAAACTCCAAGGCTGATGAAAAATATTGGTAACATCTTTACGTGGGTGGACACTCGAGAGCGGACACTGGTTAACGTCAGATCCACCTCCCCATCCTTCCACCCTCCATAAACATCTTGGTTGTCGATACCTTTAGAACTGAAGTCTTCCCCAGGTGTAATCTCCAGCCTCGACAGTCAGAAGGCTCAAATCCAGAGTCCAGCTCAGGTGAGACAGCTGTCTTTTGCTTCTCTTGCTACAGGTCTCATATGGTGTCACGGTTAGTTCTATTACTCGATGGCCTCTTTTGAAAAAGTGGTCAAGCAATTTTCCCCATAGCAGAAAACTGTTTTCACTGTTGTCTCATCCGCCATTCATGATAAATTACTGCTGAAAGTACGCAATATTAGGTATATGCTGATTTATTTTCTGATTCATTGACAGTGGCTCTTCCACTATGGGAATGCAGGGAGTCTCAGCCTCGACAGTTTTATGAGGGTTACATTTTCTGCTTCAACTAGGCTCAGCAGTGGCCAGTATGACTGTTCTGTTCGCATAGCCTGAAGGCAAAGTACGGGTTTGTCCCAGTATTTCTGCAATCACCGTGGATTAAATACTCTACAGTCTAATTTTGCCTATAAAGGGGTCAGGGCCAAAACATCAAGACCAGAGTTACTTCTAACAGATTCCTCCCAAGCTGGTGCCCGGACTCGTCAGACGCGGAGGAATTATGAGACGTGCAAGGAAAGCTGTCTCCCGAAGGTGGTAGTAGGACAGAAACCAGCGATTCTGCCTGTCAATGAATTACATAAACATATTCAGGACTGCCGCAATCTGCTGTGGCCTTTGGATGAAAAGGAGTCTGCTAACTATGGGACACGTGCCCCTCCTCCTTTCACTGCTTAGTGGCAGGTAACAGGAAATACTCTGTGTTTACGTTCATACTCGTTCACTTTTGGCCGCTAGGCTACTCCCCATCACATTTTTGTTTGCTCGTCGGCTGGTTCGTTTGTCGGTTTCGTCCAGAGACGATCTAGTTTTATTTGATAAAAAAAAAAAATTGATAAAAAAATCAGAGAGCAAAATTAAGAGTGCTGTGTAAAATATAAAAAATGTAAAGCAAATCTGTGGGCAGGCGAAGTCGTTCAAAAAGGAAGTCGCCTTGAGAAGCATCATGCAGAGTGAAAAGCGTGTGCAGACTAGGCTTGGCAGTCTTCGTAAATAAATAAGAGGGATTTTCTGTGGAAGCCACACTAAATGCAATAGGCCTTTTCTGTGGTCTGTTCAGTAGACATCTTGAATATCTAATGTATAAGCCATTACATTATTTAAAACTAGCCAAAGCATTCTTAAGACTTATACTATGTAGCTGCCTTACAAGCAACACTCAGCTCAGCGTAACGTTATTTGGACAAATCGTGGATCAGCCTGCACGTCTATAATCAGATTTTTTTTCTTGTTTTTATTAATGACAGACAGCAGTACCAGACACGTCTGTCAGTAATCATTGAATGGCTTCTCATTTCTTGCTCACTTTTGGGGAATTTACTGGATGTTAGTTAAACATTAAGGGGAAGTCAGTAAGTAGCATGTCGTTGCGTCATTTTGGAGCTGTCATAAGGAAGGGAACATTTTGTCTGAATTCATGGGCGTTGCTGTTTGCAGTTCCTCCCTTACTGAGGAATAAATTCAGTTGTGGGCAGTATCTGATTGGTCAATGGCACAGACTGCAGCGTCTGAGATAGCTCGTAGACTGCAAAGCCTATGAAAAAACTACTGGTACTATTTTTTAAATCATTTTGGGGAATAAATTGACAGTTATTCCCAAATTTATGTCTTTTTTTATAATAATAATAAAAAATATGTCAAAAAAGAGAAATAAGAGTTGGATCAGCCTTAGTGTTTAAATTGAGTCTCACCTGGAATGACAGAGATAGTTTTCAACGCTCGGAGAACTCTGAACGTTCTCAGTGCCGAGACGTTCCCCAGGTCCACAAACTCTGTCACATATCTGGAACGAGGGAGGATCACACACAAACACCGAATGACAAAAACAGCACGCCAAGAGCACGACGACAGGCACCAGGAGGAACGCCACTCACACAGCCTGTCCATCGAGGAAGGAAGAAGGAAGGGAACAAAACGGAAGACACCTAACACCAACCCCTGGCCATCGCCACCCCACTGGGCCGCCAGGCCCCCTTACCTGGGATTACTGAAATAGTTTTCAAAGCCCTCAGCACTCTGAATGTGCGCAGAGCTGAGACATTGCCTAGGTTTACAAACTCTGTTATATACCTGCAGAATCAAATCAAAATTACTTGTAGTGGTTTTCAAAGAAACGAGAGACAGAAAAAAAGATGCAGAGATCTATCTGGCTTATAGTAACGGGCAGCTAGTTTTAGAAATGACTGAAAACACGACAACGCCAGGCTCTCCCTAAGCATTTCAGGGACAGACAATATGTAAACACCACTGACATAATGTGAATAAACTGGAATATGGATCTGGAGCAGACTTCTACTGCAGTTGAACATGAATCAGAATCAACAGAGCGGAGTCTAAATGAAATTTGTTTTGAGTCCCACTGCCCTCAGATGTTTGCTTATTCCAAGTAGGGAGTTAGAGGTTATAGACCTGGTAAACCTATTTCAATCAGTAATATTTCTCTAGGATTACAACATTAAAGATTTCTATAATCTGGCATTCAGGGTCCTCTGGCATTCACATACTTTTGCATTGGAAAAGTAATACATTTGCCAAAAATTGGCATGAAAATCTCTTGATAGCCTTGTACGTATATATTCATTTCGCTCTAACCTCAGATCCTTTGTTGGATTAACAAAGTTGAGTTAAAATTGTAGTTGGGGCCAAAATACTAAGTTGGATTCAGTGCCGTGTATTATACAAATTAGTTACAGGAAGTGTGTGCGCTCATGTTTGTGTCAAATAACGTCCATTGGGTTTTCCTTTTAACTTTATTTAAATCCATCCAGCCATCCATCAATCCATTCATCCATTCATGCATTCATCCATCCACTGGATATCCTGGTCAGGGTTGTGGGGTTTAAACCTCCATTTCTTAAAAAAAAATATTGCATAACATGGAAAAGCTATGCTCTGTCAAGACACATACACAGCAAAATGTTCATATGAAAAGGAAGGATTAGATGCTAAGGAGCCAACAATGTTGGGGGGGCAATGTAGAGGAGACTTAAACGTGAAAAAGGAAGAAGGAACAATGTACAGACGAGAAAGATCACGTCACTCATGGTGATACTAAATTCTACATAATGCATCCACGTGGTACATGATATTTTTACATATGAGATGTACTTTTTCTTTGTCAAAATGTATAACGGCAGCAGGGAGTGACTACCATGCGTTTATATAGATGATGATGGAAGGACCTGCCGTGATCAATCACAGGCTCACAGGCCTCTTCTCAAGTCACGCATGTTGTTATGATGTCATACAATAAAACCAATATGTCACCAAGTCAATGCTGAACGAAACAGCGTTTCATCAACAATTACATACCCAAGTTTAAAAATGGAAAGTTTACTAATATTTTCTGTTTCAGTTTAGTATCTTCTGAAGAATGTGATTTATTTTTATTTTTTTCAACAATGAGACTGCAATTCTCTTTAATTAGATTGCGCCAGAGAGGAAACTGTGTTGTTTTTTTGCACTACAATAATAACAAAAAAATCATATTGTGTTACGCATTACATAAATTCTTTATATATTTGAATAAATCCATGTTTGGATTAACACAAACAGAAGGCTATGATATATAATAAATCTTCACATTCTGTAGTCCCTATATATTGATAACAAAATTATTGCCCTTATAAATAATTTCTGATTTAACCCGGGGATCAATAAAGTTACGTTATCTAAGACAGCGCTTCAAGTGAACAGAACTGTAGTGTGACAGCTGCCATTCAGGGCAGGTTTGTGCAGTTAATCAGTTTGCAGTTACAGAGAAAGAAGACACATGAAAACAGGGGAGATCTGAAATTCTCCCTCATCAGACTTATTTATTTATCAGACTTTTCAGGGCCCACAGCTTCTGCAGCTCAGAGCTGGCGTATCTTCAGGGACAGTAGCCCCTGACTACGTTAAAAACACATACTGCTCTTTCATCAATACTAACAGCAATTCATTCAATTTGCTCACTTTCAGTTGCCCTTCTGAACGGGCGTCTTTTTCAGCAAGGTGAGTCTTATAGTGGCACTGAATATAATATTCCTTCCGCGATGTTGTGCCCCCCCAAGTGGAAAAACTAAGAATAGCAGGGCTTTCGACTTTTCAAATCGATGTGTCCCTGTTCTAAAATCATCTTGTGGGCTGGATTAAAACCCCCTTATCAATATTATTTCTCAAAAATTCATAGTTGCGGCAGTGGGCTGTAACAGTCCTGTTGGTCTTGAGTTCGACACCAGTGATCTAAATACCAGCTTTTCGGGCATGGGTGTGAGCACCAATGGAAACATGCATTTACAAGACACAGAGTTTAAATCAAATAGAAATTATTAGTCCGCAGAACACGAGCCAGGAAGCTCACGTTGTATCAAAGCATCATTGCCCTGAGAGAATCAGAAATATACTTACGCCATGGAGATCACCATGAAGTCCAGCCAGTTCCATGGGTCCCGTAAAAACGTAAACCCACCTATACAAAATCCTCTGGCAACTATTTTTGTGAGTGATTCAAACGTATAGATGCCAGTGAAGGTGTATCTTAAAAGAGAAGAACAGCACAATTACAGGAGTCTTGGGGAGGGAAACAATGGTACTGTTTCTGCATAGTAACACAATGCTGTAGTGTCCACAGTTCAAGGCTGGTAACTCTCACGGATCTGGCGTGACACGCTTTCAGACTCTCACATAAGAAATCTTACAGCAAATCAAAGTTATTCAATTATAACCCTAAAATTAGCTACACCAAAAGCATTGGGGTAGTTTTGCAAACCCTATAGACTGTTTACAAGGTGATTAAACTGTTACATAAATGTAAATGCGTGTGCAGACTTGTCTTGAATTGAAAATCCCTCTCCAATCAACTGACCAAAGTTGGCAACCCAGACAGTGTCAAATTCACATCCATCTACATTTCATTCCCAGTTGAAAGACATTCAGTTTCACGTGAAAAATGCATGGCAGAACAGTGGTCTACTGTGACTGTTCATTGGTTGGTTAAACAATAGTGCCCCTGCCTGGTATGACCCAGGCTGATCATTAGCCAATCACAAAGTGTTCCAGAAAAGATATGTTTCATTACACACAATGTATAGTAATACATATCATTGTATATCATTTTTCCAATCCATCTAACCATCTTGCAGCCTCTTACCCAGTACAGTGTCGTGGTGAGACAGAAGCCCATCCCAGGCTCCATAAGTCAGGGAACTCCCAGTATAGGATGTCACTCCATCGTAAGGCATATATTATATGTTATATGCTTAAAGGAACATTTTAGACCAATTTGATTTACTATATTATTTGGTCATGCCTATATATTTACATGAAAGATTTTAGGTATAGGTACAACTGTTACTTAACAATAAAACTATTGCTGAGATTTTAGTGTGCATGTCTCCTCGTTGACATGTAAGCTTATGGTTGCTGGATCAATTTCTGGTTTGTTTGAAATTTCAAGATTTGCTTTTGGGAAGAACAATTTTGCCCGGCTCTTCTTCAGAGGGATCTGAATCGTTGCTGACAGAAAACGGGTGTATAAGCACGAATCAGGCATTAGCCGACATTCAGAAATGGCCGCATTTTCTTGAGAAAATGATGTTTTGCATGTTTCCTCGTGAAGTTTTTAAGCCATTTCGGCTTGTATTGACTGGTAATTGTACTGCATTCATATATTAATTTTACAAAGGAGAATTCTTAATCACATGCTATAACGTGGAGATTGAACTTAATGTGAGTAAAATAGCACCATTTGTCTTTAAAAGGACAAAAGGACAGAGGCATGCATATCTCAGGATCATTCTCATATGAGCTGACACACAGACCTGCCATTTTAAATTTCGCTGTACAATTTATATTCCACTAGCACATAGGAGCCTAGTTAAGGGTTCCTTATGAAAATAGCCGCTAAAGGTGCAAAGGTGTCTCACAAAATTGCATGGCTAAGCAGAGTCATTTCATCTTGCTTGGTGAATGCACAGGTCCCACTAGCCTAAGACAGAGGAGCATGGCTGAGACAGTGCAGATACCCACTAGCCTAAGACAGAGAAGCATGGCTGAGACGGTGCAGATACCCACTAGCCTAAGACAGAGAAGCATGGCTGAGACGGTGCAGATACCCACTAGCCTGAGACAGAGAAGCATGGCTGAGACGGTGCAGATACCCACTAGCCTGAGACAGAGAAGCATGGCTGAGACGGTGCAGAT
>JAODKN010000085.1:451177-468610 GCA_026774425.1 Petrocephalus zakoni
ATAATAAGATAATTACTTTGACAATTCTATTCTAGATTGCTCCAGTAACTGTTTTATAGCGTTCTTACATAAGAGGATCTTGCCTAAATACATCACAACAGCATGAATAAAATAAAGGTGGCCCCTCTCTGTTCACATCTAGTAATGCTAAAATGCTATTAGATTTATTTACATTATTTCCAATTGACATGCATTAATCAGAAAATACAAAACCTTTGTTATATGCACAGAAAGAGTCGACTGAAAAAAAAAGCTTTGACAATCAATGATAGCTGATTGTTTAGGTCCTTGTTACATGTGTCTTAATGTTTATGAACATTCGAAACAGAAAATGAAGAGCCGGTTACTCTGGTTGCGTAACTGTGTTGAGAAATCCCGCTAAAACAAGTTTATATATACAAGTACATACATCAGCATAAGTACTGAGGTCCAACTGAAGACTTGCCGTTATGGCAAGTAACACGAGTGTTGCAGATCAGAAAGATATAAATGAAAAATATGCACTTGTGCTTATGCGTCTTTTAAAATACACGGCGCACGTGAAAATCCCACCAAAAGTAATTTAAATGCATCTTTTTCCCGGACCCTAATACCACCGTCATCAGTAAACGGGACATCTTCAAAACACCAAATATCTCGCAGGGTAAAAAAGAGGCCTGCTGACACGATATATTAGGTTAGCTAACCTGACAAACCAACCGAAACAAGTCTCTTAGCCGCCCGCGATCCAGGTTAAATTCCACGTTACCGCTGAATGGTGAGCAACAGTCCGACTCTAAAACAAATAACCAGCAGAAAACGGGCCGCGAAGCGCGGGGAAAAGCGGCGGCGAAAAGTGTGGGGAAAACTGGTCGGCTAACGCCTTAAAGGTTACGCGCGGCATCCCGTCCGCTCCGGAGCGGTTCCGGACGCCGAACCGGCGAGCCCACTGACGAACCAGCGGCCACCGCGCACACCTAGTCGCCCTTCCGCGGCACAGCCGGCGACTGCAACCCGCCTCGGCGAGCGAATTCGCTCCGTGCGGCGCAAAAGCAAGTCACTGGCACGCAAGTGCCCGCGTCAACACACGTCAGCGATACGGGGAGCCATTAACACACCTTCCCCTTCGACGGCGACAAAGAGCCGGGAGGCAGCCGCCATTACAGGTCACGGCGGGAGCGGCGGCGGCGGCGGTTACCTTCTGCACCGCACTGACGGGCTCTCGGCGCCGCCTCTGCTCCTGCTACAGCGGGGATTGGAGTTTATCCGTTGGGACGTCGTTTGTTGTGTTTATTTGTGTGAGTATGAGTTAAGATGTTTTTTTTTTTTAAATCTACCAGCTATTAAAAAAAATAAAAAAGGCTTTTTCCCTTCAAAGGGAAAGCGGCTACGCTGCGCGCCGCCCCTGCGAGGACGCGTGACGTTTTTGTCGCTACGCGGTCTGTGATTGGTGGAGAGCGGACGGGAACGCTTACGCGGGGGAGGGGGGGCGCCTGCGCAAGTATCGCTCAAAAAAAGCCGCTAGAATCAGGTCTGGTGGGGAGAGGATGCGCTTTATGTCGCATTCTTCATTACAGCACATATTGCATGACGCTGGTTAGTGTGGTTTGCTTTGGCAGAGCGTCTTCTTCGTGCTGCATTTTTGGAACGGCAATATTTATTGATATTATTGGCCAGATCAAGCATCAAAATGGTTGTTAATGGCTGAGGGGGCGGTTGGAGTGTTTCAGAAAGTGCTGATGTCTCGGGAGTTTACACAGAACCGCACAGTAAAAAGTATCTAGTGAGTAGTAGTGTTGTTGGGGGAAAACACCGTGTTGATGACAGATCAGAGGAGAAGGGTCAGACTGCTTTTAGCTGAAAGGAAGGTTACAGTGATTCAAAAAAAGAGTTCCTTACAGCAGCGGTAAGCGGAAAAGTATCTCTGAATGCACATAACGTAACGCCTTGAGGTGGTTGGGCTACAACAGAAAACCACATACACCCCTGTCAGCTATGAACGGGAAACAGAAGCGACGGTTGAAGAAAATGGATTAATAAATGAGGCGCCATAATTCTTGGGAAAGCTTAAGGTATTGAGTCATCACAAAAATGAACACGTCATTGCCTTAAGACCAACACAGAAGACGAGAGTTCTGGAGGAATGCGGTCTCCATGGTTACCTGTACTGGACAACTAGACTGCAAGTCCAAGACCCGTACGAGTGAAAAGCATGGTGATACGTGGATGCTCTGCTAATGATTTCAGGACTCTGGGAAGGGAGTTCCTCTTAATATGGTATCTTTAATGATATTGAATTTATTGAATTCTTTGTGAACATTATTTAGGTCGAATCTTCCAGTTGGACACAGATGTCAATAACACAGCACTGCAGCAAAATAAAAGCTTTTTATTTTATTATTTTTTTTGCCATTTAAATATAAAACAGTTATCACCAATGTACAAAATGAAAAAAAGTGATGGTTGGAGAGAAGGATGATGAAACACTCCCCTAAAATTCTCGACAAGAGCTAAAATGCTCCAAAGCCTTAAAGTTTACATGTGTACCTCTTTCCTATCACTGCAGTAGTCTTAAAATTCACACTGTTGCCATCACCATCAGAACCAGAACTAGCTAACCCAGGTTAAAAGAAAATGTTCACAGCATAGGAACAACGCATACCCTTCATGTTTACAAGGGATATTAAAGATTCATGGGATTTATGATACTGCTCTCCTGGTCAAATGTTATGCACTTGTGTTTTTAATTCACAAAACTGTTTTAGCTACATGAACATGCCCACCAGTGTAAGACATTTGTAATCAACTGCAGTTATTGGTTGCATAGTGTAAAAAGCTGCACTGAGACATCGCAGCAGTTCCTGTAGGTGGTTCGGACTGCACTGCACACAGTGTACTGTACATATTGTTTTTGTACATGGAATGACTTGGTGGGTTTTTTTTTTTTTACATTTGATGTGTACAATCAGAAATTCAGATGAGAATGAAGCTCCCTGTCATTAGATATTGCTCCTAATAAATTCACAATCTGCTTGCCTTGTGCTCGGATTGCATCGGATTTGTGCTTTGTCTGGGAGTCACGGCACACCAGCGACTCCATCCGCATGTCCGACTCATGCCTCACACGCCTGGAAAACACGTGGCTGCGACTCACACAGTCTATGTCAGGCTTAAACCATCCCGGAATATCTGGAGCACACCCTCAACCCCTAACGTGGAATGACGGTAATATAAAGGTGAAAGACGAGACAGAAAATATGGCCTGGGTCTAATCTGAAGCAGAAGGACCAGGCGAGAAGCACCCAGAAATTACAGGGGTTGTGCAGTTCAGCATTTGCGAGTCTGTACATCATGGTAAAACAAACCTGCAAACTTGAATTTCTACTCAAAGCTGAAATAGAAACGTTAAAAGAACCCTACACTGCTAAAGGTAAAGACGTCCCACAATCTTAAACATCTCTCTAAATATTCTTAATTATTCAATATAGACTATTTTACATGACGAATGCATACACATACAACATATCTTTTCTTAAATAAGGAAAGAAAAACAAGCACCTATATAGTCTACAAAGTCTACAATTTCCCCTTGAACCCAGACGTGTTGTTACTGAGTTTCAGTGGATATCAGAAATATCAACAGCATTTTCTATGTTTTCACCTGTTTGAAACTATGGAAAGAAGACAACTTTAAATTCTGCAAAAACATAAATGGTTAATTACAGCCTGTGGTTGAACAGAACAGCTGTTTAAGCAGAGCACCCACTGTTGGAGAGGTTATAGTGCGGCATGATGTCAAATATTACATCACACACAATTTTGAGTCATTCAAAAAATAATTATACATAATAGAAATAATATACAACCAAAGTCCTTTTGGCTCTTTCCTCTTCTTCTGGTTGATTATAGGGCTGTATGTGTGATTAGCAGACCAGTTTGTATTGTCTTTAGATATAGGCATTGAAGGTGAGATCAAATGAAAAATATTATCTAGCCAAAAGATGGCACAGTTTGGCAAATTACCGACTCCTGACAGAGGAATCCCCTTTTTTGCACTGGGTTTGACCTGAGCCCAAATATCCCCTTCCAAGCATAATTTTACAGTGTCTCCTTGTTCTCAAGTCATACTCATCCATTACTCACACCCAGGGAATTCCTGCTCGCAGCAAACACTGCTCCGCGAGGACCTGTTGGCCCAAACAAATTCTTGATGATTAACCTCACAATACAGTTAGCTCCCCAGAGGAGACACTTGATGCATGGACTTAGGAGAAGCACCATATCCAACAAACAACATACTCACTTCAGATCTCACTTCTTCAGAACAATGAGTGCTTATGCTTGGATGAAAGAGTGTTGAAGACTGACAAAAGCACTGATAAGTAAACAAATGATGATGTTTCTCCAGTGTCCTGTACAGATTCGAGTGAAAGACCAGTCCAACTACACAATTAAACATTCTCAGGAATGCAAAATGTGAAAACAAGTAAAACTAAATGGCAACAATATATGTTCAAAAATTCACTAAATTCCCAAATGTATTCAATATATGCTAAGGCACTGACACCCTAGAATTGCAATGGTGCTGGTTATATATTCATACTGGATCTTCCAATGTTTAAGTCCAGTCAGTAATGTTTGCGTAGAAGTATTTTTTGAATAAACAGCCAGGGACTTAAAGGCCAGGTTTACCTCTATCCATAGGTGATTTTAGCAGGGGTGCAATTCATGCCCTACTCGTCAGACAAAAATTGGAACAAATTAAGCTCAATAAAATTAAATTATTGTTTTATTTTAAAATATGGCTTATGTTAGTCATACCAATCTTTTTTGTTACAGATTTATTTATCTGGGTCAGGCAGATGCCGGAGTGGGGGCCTCGGGCCAGTTGAGAATGACTGAGCGACTGCCCTATTTGCTCTAAGTGCCCCTCCCCCCCTTTCGATCACCGATAACTACACTGAAATTACAACTTAAAGCCGTATTACGGACTACGTTTCAGCATCCATGCAAAATGCAGTGTCAGATACCTTTAATGTCTACAATCACTGAAGATGATTTATTTGTAAATAAGCAACATAAACATGTCAAGACTGGTTTATGAGATTAAAAGTTTCAGTAGAAAATCAAATGGTATCACAGGAACCAAAGTGAATTTAAACTACGTGTTTTGAATAGTAAAGTGCTTTAAAATTTTAGAACAATATAGTAAAACAATCTAAAATTTTATGATGTCTACAGTGGGATCAAAGTGGTATTTTTCATTATTACCATGACTACAAATAATCATGACTGATTTTTTTTTTTTAGTTTAGTTTTTTTTTTTTTTTAAAAAAGCATCAGTATTTCTACCTGAAAGCTATGGTAGTGGTCTGTAAACGCTGTCCCGTGCTTCGTAATTTAATGTTCACAACTTCTGGGTTCAGTTACAAGCATCTATTCCCTAATTTTGCTTTAAAATACAACAGGCAGATGAGACAGCTTGGAGGATTTGACATCCTGACCAATCAGATTTCAGCTGAAGGGCTTCCATGGTTCCACAGCTGCCCTGTATTCTTATAAGGAAGGTTATAAGAACATGATCAGTGGTGGGGTGGGGGTAAGAGTGCCTGAACACCTGTCCCTTTGCCCCACATTTGAGGTTCTGAGTGCCCCCCCCTCCCCAGTCGGTTAAATTTACTGATCACAGAAAGTAACATTTACTGAGGGGGACAGCCGAGCCGAGCACCTGCCCCTTGAAAAGTCTCTGCATGGCACTGATCAGGATGGTTTTCCATCTTTAAAATTTATGTCCCACTTGGTCCACTAGGGGTTCTCTACGGTTAAGGTATTTATACTCCGAAGTGTGAATAAAGTGCATAAATTGATCAAAGAACTTGCTCTGCAGCCACGCCCCTTTGGGGCATCACCAAATGCCTGTTTGTTGTTGTTGTTGTTGTTTACTACAGTGTTTTTACTCCCACCACTCATCCTATGTTCCTTCCTTCTCCAAAACAGGTTACTCACAAATAGGTCAGTCATCTAAATAATTGCGGTCAAGTATAAGGTCAGTCAAGTAATGTTCGCACAACAGTAAGATGAACAAGTTAAAAATAACCAGGTAACTGCAGTGTCCGACTAAAATTATGTAATACCCACACTTGTAATTATATTACCTTGCAACCCCCGACTCCATTTCACTTAATTGAATCTTTCAGAATCCCCCCACCCCAAAAAAAAAGCTCAACATAAATGCAAGGGGGGGGGAAAGCAAAATGTAATAATACATCCACACATTTGGTAAGGCAAGGTTCTCTCCTCATCAACTGATGAGCTTGGGTTTGCGTGTTTCGCACGATGCCTTATTCACTCACGCAGTGTGGATGGACCGTTCCATCTGTCCCTGTCAGACAACGCTTGGGACAACACTGATTACACGCACTTACATAAAAAGACACAGTTTGCAATTTAGTCTGCCTGAGTCTGTGTAGTATTACACCTGAATGACTAATGTTCACGTTCAGGATGTTAAGGACGATGACGCCGGCTCCGTTCACACGTCGAGATACCGTTTAGAGAGTCCGCGGTTCGCCTCCCCCTCAGACCATCCACAGAAGGAGCCTGTGTGCACTTACAGGCACGCGGGAACAGGCCGTCGCGGCAGCCCTGAGGGTGTCAGGGATGCAGTAATGACCCAGGAGCTGCCACGGGGCCTCGATGGAGACGCCATGGCCGACGCCGTTTGGGAAAGCAGACCCGCCTTCTTCTTCTGGCCTTAAAGGTAACAAACTGGCGGGGCATGTAGGGAAAAGGGGCTTGATGTGATACAGAAGTGAGAGATGCTGAATAAAGCAAATGGGAAATTGATGTCCACTGCTCAGGAAGTGCCTGGGGGTGCCCAAGTGGGAGAAGAGAGCGAGGGAGTCTCTGTGAAGAGAGAAGCAGCCCGAGTCCCTCACTTCCTCCCCTCTCCTCCAAAGCCAATCTGTATCCTCCACCTACAGGGATCCCGGGCGTGGTGGCTTCACCCTATCAGAGTCGGGGAAGTCTACATGTGGCCTGACGGGCTGAAGGTGCGGATCCCAAGGTGGTCCCGACCTAGCCACGCTGTTATGAGGTGTGTGGTGCTGATGACCAGCCCGTCGCTGGCACGCCTCTGTAGAGACGCACACACGCACATGCACATGTACATGCTGGGACCATGTGGAATGATGTGGGGGGGGTGGGGGGAGAGAGGTCGCCGAAATCCACCTACGGAGCCCCCCCCTTCCCCGCCAGAGAAGCCCACAGCCGCCCCAACGCAGTCGGCCTTCACATGTTGTAGGCCACGTAGATGGGGTCCAGCTGGTCGGCCAGGAAGGAGTCTCGCAGGTGCATGCGCTGCTTCTCGCCCCGGGAGTTGATGGGGATGACGCCGGGGTCCACGATGACCACCACCCCCACCACCAGGTGGTGCTCTTCCAGGACCACGTTGGTGACCAGCGGCACCAGGTCCAGCGCGTCTTGCTCAGAGCCACAGAGTTCTGACACCACCACCAAGAGGTTGGTCCATGTGAAGACGGCACTGCGAGAGAGCGAGAGAGAGAGAGAGAGAGAGAGAGAGAGAGAGGGTCATCCTCATTGTAATCCGAGGGGGAGTGGAGGGGAGCTGGTTCGTAGGAGGGGGGCGCTGGCAGACGTCACCTCTCGCTAAGGCTGTGCAATTAATTGCATCTTTATTTCAATTTCAGCTCCAAACGATTACAAAAACAAATTTTTAAATCATTTTGCCGTATTAGGCTCTGTGAGTATACTCTTATTTTGTCTTGCGTTCCAAATAACGCATGCACGCACTTCTGCCCCTTCCGAATGTGTATTCTGGTGGTGGTGTTTTAAAAAGTCAGTGTGAGTAAAGTTGGCAGAAGGAGGAAAGGAGCAGCAGCAGCAGCGTTTATTCAGCAAGAAAAGTAAAGTAAGTTCGCTGGTGCGGGAACACTTTGAACGTGAAGAGGGACGTGGATCAGAAACATTATGTGCAAGCTTTGCTACTCGGTGGTGTCTGCGCCATTCAGCAACACGGCGAGTCTCTCTAACCACCTAAAATTCAAACACCAAGTGATTTACGGCCGACTAACACAGAAAAGGCAAAGTAGCAAACCCGCATCGACTTCCTTTGCAACACAGACGCACTCTGTAATGCAGCTTATTTATTTTGTAATCTATTTCTATATTTTTCACATTTGATTTACATTTTTGTAGTTTATTTTTAATTTAGTACTTTGTTTCAAGAGATTGTGGAACTGAGCTACATTGCTGATTTTATTTACTTGTCTTTACTATTTTATATAATATTTGAAAATTATACTTAATTATTTTAAGGGAAAGTTCAACAGGAATGTATCAGTGAAAAGGTTGCTTCTTTATGTGCAGTAAATACAATGTGTTTCCAGAGTCAATGAGCAATATGAGTAATCGTGTTAAATAATCGTGATTTCAATATTGACCAAAAATAATCGTGATTATGATTTTTTCCATAATCGAGTAGCCCTACCTCTCGCCAATGCTGCGGTGGGCGCGTGACACCGACGTTTCAATGTCCACTGGGTGGTAGCGTAAGCCCCTCAGCTCCAGGGTCTCGTCCAGGGATCCCACCACAAACAAAGCATCATGGCGTTCTACAGAAAGAAGAGCCAAATCTGAACCACTCGTTTCCTTCACTCCTCTTCTCTGTTCTGTCAGATTTTTAATAACAGTTCTTACAGTTGACTAACAAAAAAGACAAGACTTACACTTTGCTCATTTTACACAGCATTCTCTCATTATAAGAATGACTATGCTGCACTTTCTTGTCCATAGCTGATGTATCATTTCACAGCTGTGCACGTAATGCACACAACTTTTCAGCTCATGTTGCCTTCACAAAAACCTGCAGCACTTAAAGTGCCCCTGGATGTTCTGTGTATGTGAAAACCTATTCAAACCTCATTAACTCAACCATTATGCCACCTACAGGCATCTTCCATTTCACACCCTCATCCCACTGACCTCCGCTAGCATCCAACAGCTCTGTCCTTCTGACAAAGCCCAGGTAGCCAGTGCGGGCCCACAACGTCTGCGGGTCGCCGAAGCTCAGCCTCAGGTTGAAGTGGTCTGCCTGCAGGTTCTCCTCACCATAGATGGTGTAATATCCACTAGCACTGTGGGGGCTGTTCACCCAAATCTGAGCCCGGGGGGAGGGGGGAGATGGATTAGGCAGTATAGTAGGGGGGCGCTGGAGAGTGCTGCAGCATACATGTTAGTGGGGGACAAAACAAACAGACGTGGTCCAGCTGTACCCACTTCTCCTAGATGGGAGTCTCCCAGCGGGCCCTGTGTCTCCGGATTCACGATAACCACACGCACTCCTGGGAGGATCTGGAGCCACAAGAAAAGACACATGCACAACCCAGCTGGATGTAAAGTCAATGGGTATAGACACTGTTCACTATTTTGCAAGCTGAGCGCCCTAACGAATCAAATCAGTGTACAGTAGCGGTGAATTCTGGGAACAAGGTGGCCACCGGCAAGGGGTCATCGCTGGGAGGCTCACCGTGCCAGACTCCATGAGCGGCAGGCTCTGGGGGGCACCGCGCTCCACCAGCCGCACCCTGGGAGACACGCACCATGGTCAGCACCTTCTATCCACAGCGTCCCACTACCCCCCCGACCCCCCCCACTTTCTGCCCCGCGTTGCCCCACCTGTCATGTCGAAGGGATTTCATGTCCACGTAGACAGTGGAGGGGTCCGGTCCAGTGGTGCCCTGGTGAAGAGGAAGGAACAGTATTACCCTACCTGGTACTGGCAAGATGGGGCAAGTAGAGAGGGAAAGCAACAGCGTATGGTGACCCGCATCACCGGGAAGCGGGCGGCCGGCTCCCACCTGCAGGCATATGGCCAGATTGACCCGGGAGCTGAAGGCCGTGCTGACGGCACGTGGGGACAGGCCCAGGTCCTTAAAGAGCTTGGAGAAGGACTGCGTGAGTGCCAGGCGGGGGCGCTCTTCCGCAACCACCACACAGCTTCTCACGCACGTCAGGTTCACGCCTCGGGCCTGCGTGAGAGACGGGGGAGGAGAGGTTGGGTCGAGACGAGATGGCGGGATGCCAGGCGCATAGAAGGGGTGTGACCATACCGCCTACACTCATATTCAACAAAATAAGACTGAAAAGCTAAGATCTCACAGTTCTTTTGGACCCTTCCGCTTTAACAATAATGAAGGATTTTTGTGCCACGGTGTGTTGTTACACCCTTACAATGCGTACTGCTAAATATGGTGCCACCGTGCACTGTTACACCCTGAGTGCATAGCTGGCCGGCCACCCACCTTGAGTGCCTCAGTCTGGGTGCCCAGGCCCTTGGTGCACAGCTCCATGACGGAGTATGAGCAGAAGGTGTCCCGGATGCGGTACTGGCTGAGAGTCCCAAGCCAGAGGGGCAGGGAGGTCTCCAGCTCCTGAGGGGGGATCAGGATAGACTGGTGCCCCGAGTAAACGCTGCAGAGAGGGACCGGGAAACAGTGGAGGCATTATTCATCCATCCATCCATCAACCCCAGACAGGGTCACGGTGGGAGCCTATTCCATGAAGAAAAGGTTACACGCAGGGATATACCCTGGAGCAAACGTCAGTCCATTGCAGGACACATGCACACACACACCCCCTACTGCTTATTTAGAGTCAGCAGTTAGCCAATCATTTCTGAGGAAACTGGAGGAGAATAGAAGATCAGGGCATCACACACATAGCAGAGGAGAGATTCAAACCCCTGGCTCTGGATATGTGGGGCCACAGTACCACCCACTGAGCCTGGAATTATTCATCCAATCATAGTACACCAGCACTGAGGTGGACCTCAAGGATGAGGTGACAGGTCAGACGCTGACTCAAAGGTACAACAGCATGTCTCTGCTCACAGACGTCGGTCTACCTGCAGAGACACCAGAGCACAAAGCCCAGGCCGCAGTAAGGGTCCAGGCAGATGGCGATCTGTCGGGAGGAGTACAGCTCGCACTGGAGCTTGATGGAGCGACACAGGGCACTGACAGCAGCGTGAGAGATCTGCAGAACAGACCAAACAGATTAGCATAAGGCTGGACTGAGCGTGCCCCCTTAACCGCAGGGGTGGGGCTTACTTTGACCCCTGTCAGCATGCCTGTGGTGGACACACTGAAGTCCAGGTAGGCCAGCATCTCCGCCGTGGGGGGTTTGTAGATCTGGGGGGGGCGTTTTCGAGGGAGGTCATCTGCGGGAGAGAGGTCCGGTCATGGCATGGCAATGGACGCGCACTCACACAGCCGGGCAGGGGGTCCTTACCTGTGTCTAACACAGGGGGTCAGGGGGCAGGGGGTCCCTACCTGTGTCTATGATGGTCGGCCATGTTTTTATGTTGACAGCTGAGGCGGCCTCCTTGGAGCGAAGGGTCTTCATGAGGTTCTGCGTGGTGAGGATGCAGGCGGCCTTGCTGACCTGGAACCAGGAAGGGGGGGAAGGGGACAGCGTGGGGATCTCATCCTAGCAGGATGTCACATGACACCACAAGGAGGCAAGAAACACGGGGACACATATAGAAACAGGTAGGGACACAGGCAGGGACATGCGCAGAAACAGGCAGGGACACAGGCAAGAACACGTGCAGAAACAGGCAGGAACATGTGCAGAGACACACAGAGGGGCTCGCAGAGGGACACCCGGGTGCTTACGTCAATGATCATGCGAACAGTGGGCAGCGTGGCTGCCAGGTTCTGCGGATGGGGGGGCCGCACCGTGACTGGGACACAGCCGGCATACAGGCAGCCGTAGAAGGAGGCGATCAGATCGATGCCTGCGGAGAGGGGGTGCAGACACCGTAAGCGACAGCAGGAGGCAGGAAGCCGAAACCCGCCATCGTCAGGAAACGACGTGCTGCTGTTAAAACCGGTTCAAAAATGCTGCTGCTGCAGAACGGCGGAGCGCCCCCTGGAGCTCACTACATGGACGAGGTGCGAGGGCAGGAAGTGCTCACCGGGCGGGTAGAGCAGGACCACGTTGTCTCCAGTGTTGAGGCCTCGCTCGAAAAGGGCTGCCGCGATCTTCTCAGCACGTTTATGCAGCTGGATGCATGTGGCAGTGCAGACAGCGACACCCTAGCAAAATCACGGACAGCGATTAGAGGCTGAAGGTTAGAGTATACTGCCACCTGTAGGTAACAGAAGAGGGTGCATCACTTCACCGTTAACAAATCTCAGACTTAGTGGCACTGTTATTTTAAAACTTTCAGATTAATAGTCGTGTTTTGTTGACATTACGCTCCATTACTAAAAGGGAGAGAGAGATGGAGAAAGAGGTAGAAAGAGAGAGAGAGGCCATCTGGAAATGGGCTCTCAGCAGAGTGAGAGTCTCTTCGCAGTTCACCTTGGCATTGAGGAGCACAAACAGGGTGTGGTCCGCATCCGTCTGAGCTCTCCACTGCAGGGCTTCAGTCAGGAACTGGTGCTGGGGGGCCGGGACAGGTGGCCAGTGAACGTACACACGCACCCACACATCATCACACTGGGCAGCGGAGCCCATTCGACTAACCACGTGCCAACCAGGGCTTGGGAAGCAGCAGGTGAAGATGGAGAAGAACACATGACCTACGCCAAAGGCCCTCTGTAGGCTTAGTGTTCAGGCTCTGAGGGACTCGGCCACATGGCTACAAATGTGAAGCGAGCTGTGCTTGAATAAAACAGCTACAGGCCATTTTGACTTCAAGAAATCCCCACTTTCTGTGTGTTACCTCCTACCTTCACATCAGCAAAACAAGTTAGACGTCAGCATTTCCCAGAAAGTGATTAGATGCCTGTTGTTTAGAGAGGTTAGACTGTCGGACACCCATTTTAAAGTTTGGCCTGCTCTTTATAATTACCAACCATAATTATAGAATAAGAAACATTACAACTATAATCAAAGCTTTCACTGCAAACCAAAGAGGCTGATATCAAAATGGCCTCCAACAGAACAACAGAACAAATGGCACAATGTACACATGCAGCTGTAGAGAAATGGAAGCAGGGGTCAAGGACAGCCAAAGGGGATTGGAGAAGACCCACACATAGAAGGGGCTACAATTTACATGCATGGGAGGGGGCCTACAAATGATACAGCACAACAGAAGCCTGAGTGTCTTTGGCTCCACCCCCTTGAGGGTGGCCCCGCCTCCTCCACTCGCCAGCGAACAAAAACACCAGCAAACGGTGCATGCAGATGGCCACCTCATGCTGCACCATGCAGGGCCACCGAGTAGCAGCACTGTTTCTGGGCCACAAATGAACAGGGAGAGCATATGGACCCAGGGGTCCCCTACACGCCGCAGAACAGCTTTCGGAGTGTGCTGTGCTGTTGCTCACTGTCAGTTCCTGCCCATTTAGAAACATTCCCCATCAGACCCCAGGCAGTGTGCAGGGTACTGTTCATCTTGTCTTTATTCTAAACTATAGGTTTGCATCTATGTTTGCACCTCACTGCTGTATACAATTGAATTTTCCCCTGGCATCAGCAGAGTATACCTTATCTTACGTAACCTGATCACACACCCCATGTCACAAAGCCCCCACACCATGGGTGTATATAGGGGCGGGGTCACAGGAGCAGTGGTCCCCAGATGAAAGCTGATTGGCCCTCAGAGTGCCTCCTCATCTGTCCCTCACCAATTCATAAAATATCATTGGTCAATGCAGCGGAACCACCAGACACGACAGTGAGAGTGGACTTTCTTGGGGTCGCCAAGGAGCGGGCAGAGAAATACTGAGCTTGACGATAAGGCTGCCCCTCTATCAGTAATGGCACTCTTATGCTCCCCACCACGCACCTCTCCCTGCTGCCAACCGTCTCTCACACCACTGCCCAGCCCCGGTGTCATATACAGTACTGTGCAAAAGTCTTCAGCAGTCAAAGGAAATGATGTTTAAATTATCGTGTATCATCTCTGTCAAAGTGTGTCAGCCTCACATAAACTAGCCCCCAGTATTTGCAGCAACCATCCAATACACCCACTTTTCGCCTCCACCACTAGCACGCTGGTATTTAGCTTAATCAATATCTGATCAAGTTATTAACTAACTAATCAATTAAGTGAGCTGATGGTGAAATATAACGAATACATGGAATGGCTGAGGTGTTCATCTCACCATCTGAAACAGATCAGTGACTCTTGGGAAAACAGAAGCAATTTCTGTTTTTATTGCATTACCCTTAATTTGCATTTGCTCTAATGTTAAATAGTATTTTTGTTTGTAGAAAATATACACTCACTACCCAGATGAACATTTACTTTAAACATTTAATTTGACTGCCTAAGACTTTTGCACAGCACTAAACCTCGACACACTCAGAGGGCGCTGACTACACCCCGACACGCCCCGGCCAAAGTGACATAACTCGAGCTGTTCAGTTATGCTGGGAGTTCATTATACAGTTTCACATATTGTAACTCATTCCGAGCCGCGCTTCACCAATAATTCGAGAAGCTAATTACGTGGAACCCGGGTGGAAAAAGAGAAAGTGTGGGGGGGGTCAGCACACGCGACACGTGAGAGAGCAGCACAGCAGCATAGCCGATTTCGGGTCTTACCATCATGGTGGGCCACATGCACAGCTGCGTCCAAAGGACACAGGTAAACAGAGACAGAAGAGAGGGACTTTTAGAAATGAGATCCACACAACCGGGCTTCGCTGACTCACGATGACTCCATAATGACTACATAATGACTCCACAGAGACAATGCTGGACTACACCAGCTGACAGGCTGAGAGACACGGTCACTGACATTTTAAACAATGGCCACACAGACAACAGACAAAAGGTCCCGACCAATTGACTGACTAACAGGAAAAGGAGCAGGCGCTCCTGATGGGGCAGCGAGGTGGCTCGCCTTACCTTTCTCACAAGGTCTTGGTCCTCGATCAGCCCCAGGTCCCTGCCAGCTGCCTGCGCAATTCTCTTCCCGGCCACCAGATTACCAACCAGTATGGATGCGGGTCCGACTCCCACTGAAGGAGCAAAAGCCGGAGTGAGACGGGCAGAAGGAAGGACCGGGTTTCCAGACACGCAGAGGTTCCCCGGCAGAAGAGCCGGCTTCCGGCCGGAGATCGATAGCTGCACCTGGCTGCTTCTGCCGAGGCTTGGGCAGGTTGGTAACGCAGGTGTGCGGACACATGAGGATGTTGCAGGGGTGCAGGTTGCCCTCCAAGAAGCGCTGCTTGGTCTCAGCCACATGGATGCCGCCCAGGGGAGTCTTGGGGAGGGTGTTGGCAGGGACCAGAGCCAGGCAGTAGAGCCCCACCTGATGAATGCTATCGACTGCCTGTGGAGATGGTGGGTGATGCTTCAGGACAGAACCTCACATGTGAGGGGTTAATAGAGGAATTCATGCAGCAGAGAGCTAGACAGGCTGGAGTACAACGCCTGGGGGTCACCTGCAGGACTCTGCTCATCCACTGGAAACTGTCCTCCTCGCTGGCCTCAGGTCTCTGCTCGGCCACGATCACGATCCTCTCATCGTAGAAGACATTGACAGAGAAGACGGCGATCCTGACAAGCACACAGCAGCTTCGTCATCGGACGCTAGGTGGCAGCGCAGCCCATTGTACAGGACACGGGTCGGGCATTAAGTACTCAGTAACCGAGGAGACGGCCGGACATCTGCCAGCTGACATGGGAAGGTGGCCTTGGCGTGGAGTCGGCCTTATAAACGACACCGAACGTGTCGGTGTCCTGTCAGGACAATCACCCCGAGCTCAGTTTACAGCGTCGCCATGTGACCACAGACCTTCCCCTCTGTTAAGCATTAATAATCCCGCACATCCTGTTCCAGCTTCCTGCCGGAGTGTGAATAAACTGACACCCCCCTCCCCCCTCAAGCTGTTGGCTAGGCGAGGACACACTGGAATCGAGACGCAAAATATCGCACGGCATGTAAGATGTGGCCGCGGCGGGCTTCCAGAGCGGCACGTTTCCGCGTAGCGCCCAGTGACCTCCAGCCTACCTCCCGCGGTACGTTTCCGCACAGCGCCCTGTGACCTCCGGCCTACCTCCCGCGGTACGTTTCTGCGCAGCGCCCCGTGACCTCCGGCCTACCTCCCGCGGTACGTTTCCGTGTAGCGCCCCGTGACCTCCGGCCTACCTCCCACGGTACACGGTCTTCACCGGCTCCACCGCCAGCGCCGTGGCCACCAGGTCGTCTGCGTTGTGCCGCCGGCTGCTCACCATCAGCAGGCCCTCGTTCTTCCCCACCACGAACACCAGGCTGCCCTGTGAACAGGGGCACGGGCCACGTCGGCACACGGAACACATGAGAACTGGCGCCCTACCCTCCCGGGGTTCATGCTTACCGGCCCCACAAAGCCCAGGAGACCCGTGCGGATGAAGGGAATCTCCCCGATTGGCGCTCCACTGGAGTTCACAGGAATGACCTGCAGAGAGAGGGACAGGCAGATGTCACGCCGCTCACTGGGTCTCAGGGAATCAGGACTTGGGGGGGGGGGGGGGGCGACACTGACAAGCAGCATCACACAGGACTGGTAGATGGGAAAGTCAAGCTAGACCAGCTCGTATGAGGAGAGCAGAGAGTCAGGGCACCTGGGCCCCTGTGATCCACGCACCTCAAAGGTGTTCTTGGTCACGCCGGGAAGGCCATAGTACATGGTACCGCCGGCTCGCGAGTTCACCACGATTTCACCAATCTCATCGGTCTTACACAGCTGCGGAGGTCCGTCGGGCTTCACGATGCACATGAGGGCTTTGGGGTGTAGAGGTGGAACATAAGTTTAGACACGCCCACTACAGGAGGGACGGAAACGCAGCCCATGGTCCTGTGCCCTCACCTCCCGGCATGACGTGGCCCACATCCTGCACGGTCAGCGCTGAGTTCTTGTCTTCGGTGTTGACCCTGATGACGCCATGGCTCAGCCCTCCCATGGACAGGATGGCCCGAGCGGGCAAAGGTGCCCCGGGGACCCCAGGCCTGCATGCAGAATAGCAACTTCACAGAAGGCCCTCTCATCATGAGACAGAGTAAGCGCCACAGCATACACAGAAGGGACCTGACAATCAGAGAAATTTAAAGGAGATGGTAATGGAGGACAGGGCATAGGGAGACAGGGGAGAAGGGGAGGAGCAAGAGAGAAATTGAGGACAAGGGAGAGGAGAACGGGGGGAGAGGAGGAGCATGAGAGAAATGGAGGACAACGGAGAGGGGGACAGGGGGGAGAGAAGGAGCAAGAGAGAAATGGAGGACAGGGGAGAGGGAGATGGGGGAAGAGGAGGAGCAAGAGAGAAATAGAGGACAAGGGAGAGGAGGAGGAAGAGAGAAATGGAGAACTGGGGAGCTGCGTGGGGACAGGGGGGAGAGGAGGAGCAAGAGAGAAATGGAGGAGAGGGGGTGGGGGGAGAGGAGGAGAGGCGGAGCAAGAGAGAAATAGAGGATGGGGAGAGAGCTCGGA
>JAODKN010000085.1:468710-482283 GCA_026774425.1 Petrocephalus zakoni
CAGGGGGGAGAGGAGGAGCAAGAGAGAAATGGAGGACAGGGGAGCTGCGTGGGGACAGGGGGGAGAGGAGGAGCAAGAGAGAAATGGAGGACAGGGGAGCTGCGTGGGGACAGGGGGGAGAGGAGGAGCAAGAGAGAAATGGAGGACAGGGGAGCTGCGTGGGGACAGGGGGGAGAGGAGGAGCAAGGGAGGAATGGAGGACAGGGGAGCTGCATGGGGACAGCATCATGCCGAGCGTGGGGTGGACCTGCGGATGGCCACTGTCATGGCCTCAGGGGAGCTGGCACAGGGGCAGATGACCTCGGGCTTCAAGCCATGGCCTTGGAACACGCTGAGAAAGGCGTCGCACGACGACACAGACCCTGCCAGACAGAGAGGGGAGGGTGTAACGCACAGGAAGAGGAAGCACAGAGCAGAGAGCCAGCCGCCATCACTCACAGGGGTTGGCCCCGTCCGCCACGATGAGCATGCGCAGCGAGGCCAGGCTGATCTCCCGCTGCTCCCGGTGAGCCATCATGGCCCAGTGCAGGTCCCGGCACTTCACCAGCGCCACACCGGCTGCGGGGACGAGAAGCACAGCGCACGCTCAGGGCCCGCCTCCCACTAACACCCCTGCCTCTCCCCGCTCGATAACAGCTCATTCGTGTGTGGTTTGTGTGCAGCCCCTTCTGACGGTAAAGACATGCCAGGGGCTTTTAATATAGTAATACGTACACACACACACGTTTGTATTCATATCTTTGTGGGGACTGTCCATTCACTCCTATTGGCCTAACCCTAATCCCAACAATGACAACCTTAAGCCCTACGCAGCCCTAATTTGAACCATAAGTAACTAAACAAAACACAAGACTTAGGTTTTTATTGCAGTCACTGATTTTTATAAAACTGAGTTTTCTCTTGTGGGAAGTAAATAAAATAATCCCTGCAAGGTCAAAATAACAGGTGTCTATAACATTGTGCGGACATTTACTTCCCACAACATAACGTAACATAGTACAACAGTGTGACGTAGCATAACGTAATGTAATGTAGTGTAGTGAAATATAACATACGCACGCACACACGCACGCACAGCCCAGGCCTAAATACACCCATCCCCATGGACCCCAGTCCCCTCAGCAGAGCACAGAGGATGTCAGGAGAGCAGCAAACTCCGCCTCCATGCTCCTCATCACACCTTTGTGGATGTGGACTCTCTGCACCCAGGACAGCGGGCAGGCCTTCATCACGGCGTAGGGGACGCTGACCGTGTGGATCCGGTTCATGACGCTCTGGAGAGTGAGAGGGAGTCCACCGGGAGGGGGTTAGGTGTGAGAGGGGCTGCACCATGATGGGCTGGCGTGGCGGGCTGAAGCCAGGCTTACCGTGAGGACGCCGTGCCACAAGCCCATGTCCTTCTTAAAGTCCAGCACATTGATCAGTGTCTCTCCTGAGTGAACACAAAGCAGCTCTCTGAAATCTGCACTCACTCCGATCCAACAGCAGAGGGCGCAAGCACAGGCACAGTATGAACTCCAGATATCAAAGAAACTATTGCTGTCTCAAAACCTGGGCACTCCAGCCTGGGCACTCCAGCACACACTCTGTGTGTGTGTGTGTGGGGAGGGGGGGGGTGTCATTCAGGTAAAACTCTGTAGCTTCCCCACTTTTAACCACCGTGTGTTCCTACTACATGGAAGTGAAACAGGACAGTGAGGGGGAAACACACCCGGGCCATAGGGACACTGACTGCTTCTGAGCAAACGCAATAAGTCAAATATCGGAACAAGTCACAATAAGCATTAAAAAAAAGAGGGCCGGCTTTAGGAGCGCTCTATTTGCTGGGGAGCATTTCCTTGAGGGTCCAATCAGCAGCGAGGTCTGTCTGCTAACAGGTTACCAGCACGCCTAGTCCTTGGCCCGGCACCGACGTGGCACCCCCTGCTGGGGACTCACCCTCGCTGTAGTTGCAGGCCTGGGTCAGGGCCTGACAGTGGGTCAGCATAGCCAGCTTGGATACAGCCACGCCCATCACCGTGCCCTCCTTGCTGGCTTTGTACTGCGAGCGGGATGCAGAGAGGCGTGACTTATTATACACAGGCGCTGACTCAGAGAGGCACAGACGTGGGAGCAGGCAGGGACACGCAGGCTGTTCATCTGAGAACAGGGCTCACCTCGATGTAGGCGATGTCATTGTTGGCAGTGGGAATGTGAGGCTGCCAGTCTTTGGAGGGCTTTGTCAGGTACTTGGAGTCAGTTACCACCCACTTCAGCCGTGGCCAACCTTAAAAAACACAGAAGAATGAAAGTCTCACCACCGGCTTTTCTGAAGGCATCAGAACTGGTCTTGGGAAGAGTAACAAACAAAGACCTACTACAACGGCTGTGACCAGTACTAGTTCACCTCCAGTCACAACTGTGACTCATAAAAATGTACCGCTAACCACGGCCGCGACTACAGAAGCTCACTAGCGATCACGGCAGTGACTCAAGCAGGAATTCCTTGAGACTCGAACGGAGCTTCACCACTAATCATGGCCATGACTCGAGCAGAAGTACATCATTACTCATTAGTACTGACCTTTGAACTGCAGTATCTCGCCGTTGGGGGTCTTGGGCAGCCCCTTGAGACACACCTCACTGGTGAGGGCCAGGCCGACCCCACAGCTACCCAGCAGGAAGCCAATCTGCTGGCTTCCTGCATCCTGGGAGATGGAGAAACAACAACGTGGAGCTCAGGGCTGGGTATACACAGGACCTCCATGGCCGAATAAATACAGTCTGGCAGAAGGTACAGAAACACCCCATTCCAAAGGAATGACATGCACTGCCTTATCAAGAGGGTACTACAGCGTGGAGAATCAGCTGTTGCAGGGCACTGAAAGTGTCTGTCATTAAGTGACAGGGACTGGATTACACGCCGCAAACGGGAGCGAGGAGGCCAGGCCATGGGCTTTCCCCTACCTTGCGGGACAGCGGCACTTCTATTGGCACTGGAATAACCTCCGCCAGCAGGCAGCCGTAGAAAGCCACGCAGAACATCCCAGGGTCGTTGTTGGGGAACACCAGGGCCACCTGGTCAACAAATCCACAGCACAGCTCAGAAGCTGCTGCCCTGCCGTCTCGCCCTCCCGTATCTGGCACTGTCTGGCGTACCTGCTGTTTTCCAGCTCCGCATGCTTTCCAGGCATGAAACTATTCATTCTGAACGTATCGTTTTCATAATTCATAGTAAAATAAAGCGGAATGTTGGAAATAAGAATACAGAGATAATTTTTCAACAGATTCAATACAAAAGTGTAATTTCCAATTAATATTCAGTCAGGTGATCAAAGATCTTCTGAGGAAATCCGAACTCTAAAAATGATTCATCCCCTCTCCTCCCACTAGAATGACCAGCGCCTATTCGGTTCCTCACCCGATCTCCAGGTTTTAGCACCGGCTCTGTCTTGGTGCCCAGCTTGTTGAGAAGAGTGTATGCTAGCTTCACGCTGCGGGTCCACAGTTTACCTGAGGGGGGCGCAAACACCATAGCTTCAGTTAGCCATTCACACAAACTCACAGACCAAAAAGGGTATGAAGAAGAAGATCCTCACCGTAGGTCAGGGTGTACAGGGGCTTTCCTGTGATGTCCAAGGTCGTGAGGGCCGGGCTTTTGGCCTGGGTGGCCCCCCATCTAGCCAGAGCCGCCTGGAGGGCTGGGGGCCAGTTACTAACCACACCCAGAGGCTCTCCCTTCACGGGAATCATCTGACGGCCCTCAGGCCGGGGGGTGTTGGGGTCTGGCTGGGGCACTGTGCGAGTGGGGGGGAGGGGAGAAATGAGAGAATATAACATTAAAGAAATTAAGGTAGATGCATTCCCATCCGAAGAAGCCAAATAATGCCTACCAAGATTTTAATGAACGTCAGTGAGAAGAAGCCAAAGCTTTCATGACCCCCCCCACCCAAATACGGCCATCCACCCGTCATTACAGGAGAAACGTCTCCCCTCAGTCTGACCCCCCCGCGTGCCGCTCTCCTGCTGCCTCACATAGTCAAGAAACACACAGACACACACACACACACATGCACACACACACACACACGCGTACACATACATGCACTCACACAGACACACACAATCACACACTCACACAGACACACACAGGCACACACGCACGCACAGACACGCACACGCATGCACGCACCCACAGACACAGACACGCGTACACATACACACTGACACAGACAGACTCGCATACCTCTCTAAATGGGGACCGTCCATTTATTTCTATGGGAAGAACCCTAATCCTAACAATGACACTCCTAACCCCAACCCAGCCCTAACCTTAACCATAAGTAACCAACCCAAGTACAAGACATATGGTATTTTTACTTGGTTGCTTTTTACTTTTGATTGCATTCACAGATTTTTATAAAATTGAGGTTAACCAAATGGGGACCTGAAAAGATGTCCCCAAAAGTAGGGAAGTTTCAGGTTCCCCAAATGTGATCTATGCAAACATACACACACACACAGACACACAGACAAACACTCACCCTCCACAATCTCCTCGGAGTCGTCCAGGAAGAACTCGCGCAGGGGGGGCCTCTTGGGCCGTTTTAGGGTGTTCAGCAGCTGCTGGATCTTGGTGGAGACCCTGCTGCTGATGGGGACACCTGCAGAAAACCAGGCGCACAGTTTGCATACTGCGCGGTCTGACTACAGGGGTCAAAGGTCAGGAAAACACGGGTCACAGACACGCAACCGAAAATGTTATGTCAATGGCACTGCATTCAATCCTGTTACCTTTCCTGTTGGAAATGAGAGGACCGAAATGGGGGAGGGGGGCGGTTAGTTAATTAGGCCATATGCCAAAAAACAGAAGGGATGTTTGATATCAAGCATAAGACAACGACACAGTCACTCAGGTCACTCATTGGGACAAAGAGAGGGCCGAAGAGTTTAGGTGGTGAACGACAAGGAAAGCGGCTTTCAGACGCCTTAACATTACCGCGTTAGGGATTATGGGATTACACAGCATACAGAGCTGGGCAGACACAGAGTGTGCTCAGTGACGATGGGCATGGAGGTTAACAGGGTGTGCTCAGTCACGACTGGCATGGAAGGTAACAGGGTGTGCTCAGTGACGACAGGCATGGAGGTTAACAGGGTGTGTTCAGTGACGACAGGTAAGGAGGGTAACAAGGTGTGCTCAGTCACGACAGGCATGGAGGGTAACAGGGTGTGCTCAGTGACGACGGGCATGGAGGTTAACAGGGTGTGCTCAGTGACGGCGGGCATGGAGGTTAACAGGGTGTGCTCAGTGACAATGGGCATGGAGGTTAACAGGGTGTGCTCAGTGACGACAGGCATGGAGGTTAACAGTTTGTGTTCAGTGATGACAGGCAAGGAGGGTAACAGGGTGTGCTCAGTCACAACAGGCATGGAGGTTAACAGGGTGTGCTCAGTGACGACAGGCATGGAGGGTAACAAGGTGTGCTCAGTCACGACAGGCATGAGGGTAACAAGGTGTGCTCAGTCACGACAGGCATGGAGGGTAACAAGGTGTGCTCAGTCACGACTGGCATGGAGGGTAACAGGGTGTGCTTAGTGACGACAGGCATGGAGGGTAACAAGGTGTGCTCAGTCACGACAGGCATGGAGGGTAACGAGGTGTGCTCAGTGACGACTGGCATGGAGGGTAACGAGGTGAGCTCAGTGACGACTGGGCTCTACCGTCTGCTGTGTCCATCATGCTGGAGCGGCTCTGCCCCCGACTCATGCCCCGCACGGGCACGTTGGGGGGCAGGTCTACTCGGGGGCCCCTGTCCTGTACAGCGAATGATGTCACATCAGGCGGGACAATGCTGCTCTCTGGAGTGGGAAACACAAAGCATGGGTCACAATCCCAGCCAACAGAAGCACTGCAACTGCAGACCAACTGAAACACACCCCTGGCACACCACTGATTCCACTGATAAAGGCAAATTCACCTTTCAAAATTAACTGGAATTCCAGCTACAGGTCTCTTCACTGAAAATTTCCTGATTGAGAATAAACCCCTCACCTTTGATTATTATTTTTAATACGTTGAATTTTACACTGACACACATGGAAGTACATCTGTCCCAGATAATGCAATATGCGCACTTTGCCCTCCACAGCTGTAGATGGCAGCACTGCACTGGATGAGTCCTTCCCACAGATGCTACCCTTACACCAGTGACCCAGACCATTACGATACATCAATTTTCCTTCTCTCTTTACATTTATCACAGAAAGAAATTTTGAAATGACTCTACTCACAACTAACACCTGTAAATTTTTTGTAAATGCTTCGGCATTGTGTTATTCTGAGATCATTTTATCCACGGCCGTGTTTATTTAATTTAACAATGCAAATACCAATAGCTTCACGCTGAGGGCCTAAGAGACTCACCTGGGCGAGTGTGCACCACAACGTCAGCCATGAGGGCTGGCAGTGGTTTTCCCTCCCCATGTGACAGCGTGGAAGAGGCGGAGGAGGAGGTAGACGATCCCTGTAGAGAGCGATTGATCCAGGAATCGGGGCTCTGCAGGTTCTGTCCCGAGGCCCCGCCCACAGATCCCTGGTGGGGGGAGGAGCCCTCGTCCTCCGATGCTGACGATGTGTCTGACGGAAGGCAAACGGGTGACGTGTTATTAAGGTGACTCAGCAAGCACCATGGGGCTCACGGGGCCGGGAAACGGCGTCATGGTATCAGGTAACTGATCACCTCGTTTTCGAAATCTCTCCTGCGGTTTCCGAAAGCGCTAATACAGTCACATCCTCCTCCTTCGGCACGCCGTAAAACATGTCTATTCACGGCCAAAGGGTGCTCATGCTATTTATAGATGTTTTTCATTTCCATAAGTAGCTGAAAACGTAAATCTGGCATCGGTACATTTCCAAGAGAGCGGTATGTCCGATTTGAGCACCCCGACAATTCCTGGATTTGACAAATTCACACAAGTTATTATATGCATAATAAGAAGCTAAATATAAAAATACATAAAGGACTTTGATATTGAGATCAAACACTGACACCGAAATAGAGCGGAATTGGGCAAGAGCTCATTGCGAGTAACAGCAAATGGTGAGACACAAAAACAAAACAAGGGATCTGGAGTTTGCCAAACTTCTCGGGCCGTTTGCTGAAGGTGGCGGCTGTTCATTCCTGACATTGCTGATGATATTATCAGGAGATAAATAACAGGCGTGTTTAAGACTGAACTGCACTGTAACTGGAGTTAGGAGAAATGCCAAATTGAGAAACCCACTGAGGCTCCATACCGATCCAAGGAAAACGCCCGTTTTGCTGCTTAATGACATTAATATTTAGATGTTTTGAGCAACGAATGAGCAACATTTACAGATAATGGTACAGCTTAGTTTTAAATATTTAAACAATTATTTAATAAGACCTCTTACTGCGGGCACAAAGTAACCACACAACCCAGCAATGCACATACCCGCACACATACACATGCACCACCCTGTGGCATCCACAGGAGGGCGCTGCTCAGGCCTACCTGGAGGGGTACAGCTGCCTGCAGGAGACTGAACGTAGGTTGAGCGTCGCTTTGTGGGCATAGGGAGGGCCATCTTCTGCTCCCTGTGCTGGGCCAGTGCGGCCTGCACCGCTTCAGTATGCACATCTGAGGGGAATGGGAGGGAGAGGAACGGGAGGGAAAGGGATGGGACGGAGAGAAGCAGGAGGGGAATGAGAAGGAGAGGGACAGGGGGAACAGGAGGGAGAGGAAGGAGAGGAATGGGAGTGAGAGGAATGGGAGGGAGAGGAATGGGAGGGAGAGAAACAGGAAAGGGACGAGAAGGAGAGGGACGGAAGGAAGGGAATGGGAGGGAAAGGAATGGGATGGAGAGAAACAAGAGGGAGAGGGACAGGAGGGAAATGAATGAGACAGAGAGAAACAGGAGAGGGACGGGAAGGAGAGGGACGGGAGGGAGAGGGACCGAATGGAGAGGGACAGGAGGGAGAGGGACCGGATGGAGAGGGACCGGAGGGAGAGGGACGGGAGGGAGAGGGACCGGATGGAGAGGGACGGGAGGGAGAGGGACAGGAAGGAGAGGAACGGGAGGGAGAGGGACAGGAAGGAGAGGAACAGGATGGCGAGGGACGGGAGGGAAAGGAACGGGACAGAAAGAAACAGGAGAGGGACGGGAAAGAGAAGGATGGAAGGAGAGGGACGGAAGGAAGGGAATGGGAGGGAAAGGAATGGGATGGAGAGAAACAGGAGGGAGAGGGAAGAAGAAGGACAGGATGGAGAGAAACAGGAGAGGGACGGAAAGGAGAGGAACCGGATGGAGAGGGACAGGAAGGAGAGGAACGGGAGGGGAGGAACGGGAGGGAGAGGGACAGGATGGCGAGGGACGGGAGGGAAAGGAACGGGACAGAAAGAAACAGGAGAGGGACGGGAAGGAGAAGGACGGAAGGAGAGGGACGCAAGGGAGAGGAACGGGACGGAGAAAGAAAGAAAGGAAAGGAACAGGAGGGAAAGGGACGGGAAGTGGAGGGACGGGAGGCGAACAGGAAGGAGGAGGTTGTGGGAGGAGAAGGTGGGAAGAGGGGATGAGAGAATGGGAAAGAAAGGAATGGGAATGAGTAGAATGGGGAGGAGAAGGTGGGGGGAATAAGAGAACGGGAAAGAAAGGAAGGTGAGGTAAGGAGGACAAAAAGGTGAGAAGGGTGTGAACACCAGAAGGAACAAAATTAAGAAGAAGGATAACAGCGGTGACTCAAAAATTCAATCACACCATCTATCCATCCCTGTGTCCATCCATCCATTGATCCATCCATCACTGCTTATCCAGTACAGGGTGGCCTCAGCAAGACCACTAAAGACAGACATAAGAAGGACATGCGAGTCACGCGGCTGCCTCACTGTCCCCAAGGAGGAGCGAGAATATCTCTGTGGCTCATTATCCTCACACCGCGGCGTTTAAAGGGAGAGGCTGGCGGCACAGGCATCCTCACACCGCGGCGTTTAAAGGGAGAGGCTGGCGGCACAGGCATCCTCACACCGCGGCGTTTAAAGGGAGAGGCTGGCGGCACAGGCATCCTCACACCGCGGCGTTTAAAGGGAAAAGATCTGCCGGACAATCAGGTGGTACACAAGGCGGGCGGCGGCTACCGTCTGGCAGGGCTCCTCCCAGCAGCGCCGCATGCTCCGCGGACAAAGCCGCGCATGGGGGATCGCCGGGGTCCTCATCATCCGCCATGCCGCGCCTCTCGCTCTCAGTGCCGCCGGCAGAGGCGTGCCGGCCGGCCCATCGCAGGCCTGCTCTCTCTGGCAATGTGCGGAGTCGTCAGCGCCAGCCGTCAGCTCGCGGCCGGAATGCACGCATGCTGCTCCCACACAATGGAGGGGGACCCTCCTCCTGCACCTCCCGCGGCACACCGGTGGCCGAGATCACGATGCTCACGTATAACGCTTAACGAGGAAGGGGGGGTGGGCTGGCGGCAGGCGGCCCCGTCCCGTGTCGATCCTCCACCCTTCAGAAATGAGATGAATGATGCAGGGGTCGGGCAGACAGGGAGGAGACGGCAAGAGAGAGCCGGCTGCGGGAGACGCGTGAGCTGTCTGCACCTCGCCCAAGGAGGAGGGAGGGAGGAGGGAGGGAGGAGGGGGCTGAGCAGCCGCGCTCCTCTCTGCACGTCGCCCCTCCCTCACCCACACGCTGGCTTTATTGTTCTCTGCCGGTTCCCTCTCGCGGTGCCGTGTCCGCGGCTCTCCGTTTGGCTCCCTGATCTATCTGTTCATCTGGCTGTGCGATTTAACGGGTTGAGCTCATCAGCACATACTTCAGACTGCAGGGATCTCAGCTGCCTAATGACCAGAGACGGTGCTGACAAGCTGATCTGACGACACGACAGGCCGGCCTCCAAGGCACCGCAATACTCATAATACTCCCGATACAGACAATGGCAATTCCAATACTGCTAATATTGCTCATACCAACAATGCCAATACTGCTAATATTACTCATACCAACAATGGCAACACGAATAGTGCTAATAATACTCATACTAACAATGCCATTATCAACAGTGCTAATAATATCAATACTAAAAGCCAATAGGAATCCAGCAGCTTCTCTGCTTGGACCCCTTATAGTAACAATGCAAATACCAATAGTACTAATAATACTCATACTAAGACCAAGAATGCAAATACCAATTGTACTAATAATACTCATACTAATAATTCTAACAATGCAAATAACAACAGTACGAATAATACTAATATTAACAGATCTTTTGAGTAAAATCATTTTATAATGTTTTGACATTGCAGCAAATGTCTTAAAAGCTTAAAATTGCCCAGCAACAAAAAACACAAGACGCAGATATCTGAATGCTTAAAAATACACATTTCACTCCATAATCGTGACCAGGACAAGTGTTTGTAAGATGGATGGGTGGACAGACACTCACACACACATTTACATTCATATCTAGTAAGAAACAACAAAATACAAGCATTTTCAGTTTTTTGACTGCAATCACATATTTTAATACAACTGAGTTTCCCAAGTGGGGACCAGAAAAATAGTGCTGACATCAAAATCACAGGTTTTTATCACATTGCACTCATCGCATTTGGTCCCCAATGTAATAAATAGGCACACACACAATACAAATGAAAAGTCTGAACACATCTACTGAAAGTCGTTTGTTTTTCAACGAGATGTCAAACCTAAGCAGACCTTGAGGGTATGTAGTAAGTTATCTGAGATGCAGGGCTGTGACCTGGCCCCCCCAATCCCCCCCACTGAAACATTATAGAGCCTGTCTGGGATGAGCTGGGTCAAAGAGTAAGAGCAAAGTAGCCAACTTGAGCCCAGAATTTGTGGAAACACTTTCAGGGAGAACAATTCCAGGTGGCTACATCTAGAAGCTAGTTGAAAGAATGCCAAGAATCTGCATCAAAGAAAAAGGGGGCTATTTCCCTAAGAGGAAATTCTGAGATGGCAAACGCTTCTCTCGATTGTTGCAATATGAAGGTGAGTAATTGTCATTGTTGACGCACCACAGCACGAAATGTGTCCTCTGCCTTTAACCCATGTGACATCGTGGCACAGCAGGGGGCAGCTACATGAGCGCCCGGGGAGCAGTGCTTGGGGACGGTACCTTGCTCAGGGTACCACAGTGGTACTTGCGGGTCGGGGACTCAAACCGGCAATCTTTTGATTACACGGTTGCATCCCTAACCACTACACCACCTGCCTGCCCTGCATATTTAATATGTATTACTTCATTGCCACAAGGTCTTTTACTAGAAGATGCTAGCATATCTAAAATAGAGACGTGCATTAAAAGCAGGTGTGGCCAGACTTTTTGACTGGTACTGCACATATAAATAAACCATGTTGATTCATTTTAATTTTGCTATTGGTACTACAGACTACAGAGTTAAATGCGTGGTCCTTCCACTGCGTGTGTCGCGGGTGCTGCGTGGTGTTTGAAGGACCCGCTCTGCTTGCGTCTTCACAGGGGTTTTATTGTCCATGCGAGCTCAGACCTTCATGCGGCTACCGGCTTCTGCGCTCACCTGATCTGTAGCGGTCGTCCCGGGCACCGCCGCTGCGATGGGCCCTCCGGCGGCGGGACGATGCGGAAGAGGCCGGCTTCGGGGCAGGCGCCGGATCCGGGGTCGGGGTCACATCTCCCCCGGCTTCGGGCTCCGGCCGCTCAGGAGGTGGCCCGGGATCGGGTTCTGAGGGGTATCACAAAGTGCAGGTGACTCAAGCGAGGCCAGTCTCAGGCAAGGCTCTAGGCCCCCCCCCCCACTCAAAAAGCCACTTTGGGGGGGGCCCTTGTTCCCCCAGGGATGTTTCAAAACCTAAATAAATAGCTAGTGAGCACAGTGAGAAGATGACAGCTAGCTAGCTGGTTAGCAGAACATGCTGCTTCGGCATATTCAAAATAAGGAATGTTTTTAAATTTTTAATGTAGTAACTGTTTGTGGCCAACAGGGGGCCTTGGGGACCCCACACAAATGCATGGTTTCAGTGATGGTAAACGGAACCCCATGAGAACGCCCCAAAGAGAGAAGCCAGCCATCAGCAACAAAGCCCAGCCAAATCTTAATCCACATTTCAGAGGGAAAATCCTGCTAAATATCTGGGAGGGGTTTGGTGTCACACTGACAGAAAGCGCAAACGCTGAAGATCAGATAAGCGACCAAAAACGAGGCCAACTGTTTCACACGGTACAGCAGCAGCATCGAAAAGCCACGACGACAGGCCTAGAAATAACAAGACATTCCTCTGTTGGCCTCATAGGGATTGCAGGGGTCTGTGCACCAAGGGCCCCAGCGCTAACCCGAATAGGCCCCAGCGCTAACCCGAATAGGCCCCAGCACTAACCCGAATGGGCCCCATTATTGTCCCCTGGAACAAACCCACCCCAGTAGAATATCCAGCTGAATGAATGGGTTAAATGTTTGAAGTCACTTTGGATTAAGACCCAAAGACAGCTAACTGAAATGTAATTATCCCCCTGTGATCTGACTGCCCCTCCAGCCCCCCATACCCATCTCCCTCTATTTCCCCCAACATTCACTCTCAGTCAATCATTCATCCTCTAAGCTTCCCGTAGCTTGGAAAAGTGGCAATTTCAGGCAGAATAGGGGGGTTTGTAAAAGACGGATTTAATGGGCTCCTAGCTCAGTGGGTTACGGATCTGCGTCGATATCTAAAAGGTAATGGGTTCAAATCCCGTAGCTGGCAGAGTAATGCCATCACTGTTGGGCCCTCAGCAAGGCCTTTAGCCCCATCAGTGTTGGACACTGGTCAGCCCCGTACCCTAACCCCCAAAAGCCCATGTTTCTCATGACGAATGAGATGGGCTTTGTGAAAACCAGCCAACTTCCCCTCCAGATGAGTTATGTGCTGCAGTCCTGTTCTATTGGGATCCAGTACTGGGACCCAGTACAGGGATCCAGTAGCCCGTCCAGCTCCAGCTGCTCCCTGCTTCACCCCACCTTCTCCCCAGCTCCTTCCATCACCTTACTTTGCTCCACCCTTGAGCTAGAGGCGCCCCCCCCCCCCCAGAGGTGGGACTCCATATGCTGGTGTGGGAAGGGGGTTTTGGTAAGTTCCCACGAATTTTAAGGACACAGAACTTGGGGGGGTCACAACCGCAGGATAGTGTGGGCATGAGCTAAGAGCCCAGGGGGACGACCCCCTCCCCCCCAAACCAGTAACTTTGCTGAGAACTTCATCATTACACAATATCTGTATTAATATAGTAATATTGAAACTGCTTAAATAACAAGGTTAAGCTGGATGACTGGTTCATATGCAGCTCCCCAGTGTCTGGAGTCTGAGAGAGTATATAAGTTGGGAATATCACTGCTGCAGGGAGAGAGATCAGACAAAAGGGAGGCATATATAAGACTAATGTGGGTGCTGCACACTAGGGGGCAGCAGTGAGCCGTAAGCCCTCCGGGGGGGCCCCCGCCCCCCCGCCCCCGCCCCCCCGGCCCGCGGCCGCCCCTGCCCGACCCCCCCCCCCCCCCCTCTTACCCACCCTCCCCCCCCCGCCCCCCCCCCCCCCCCCCC
>JAODKN010000085.1:514384-530363 GCA_026774425.1 Petrocephalus zakoni
AAGAATATTACATTCGTACTGTTAAGCACTACCATTGAAAATGAATGGGAAAAGTTAAGGGAAGTTAAGCTTAACTATCGCCTCACATCAAAATAATGCGTAACATTTAGTTGTAGTTTAGTTGTAACTCAGTTGTTACTGAAGTACAAATCATGAAAAAATATAGTATTGTTTACTTGGTATTTAAATTTGCCCTGGAGCCATACCCCCTGATCTTGCTATCAGAAGCAGCACCATCACCTGCCAGCCCTCCGCATTTAGATTCGAGTCTTAAAATTTGCACTGTATAAATTGGGATTTTGTCATTTTGTTGGTTTGACTTCCTCTGGCAGCCCCTGGAGCAGGGGTGTCAAACTCCAGTCCTGGAGGGCCGGTGTCCTGTGTAGTTTAGTTTTTTCCCTGTTCCACCATAAACGATTGAGGTGATGAGCTGTGCGGTAATTAGCACAATGAGCTGTGAGTAGAATCAGGTTAAACCCAAAAATGTGCAGGGCTGCGGCCCTCCAGGACTGGAGTTGGACACCCCTGCCCTGGAGGATGGGCTCCCCCTTTGAGTCTGCTTCCTCACAAGGTTTCTCCCTTCTAGGGAGGTTTCCCTTCCCACTGCCTCCTCTGGATTGCTCTCTGAGGGCTTTGGGCAAGGGTAATGTAAAGCACTTTCAGACAATGTATTTTCACAACACTACTCCAGACAAACTTGTACTGAATTGTGTAAAAAGTACAAGCCCTCACACTGGTGCTTGGCTTTGCCTTCTGCTAGATATTTCACAATTACCCATGTGCTTAGTGCCCTCTAATGGTGAATTAGATTCATTCATTAATCAGCAAATTTTAACATAGGCATGTATGTGTGGTGGGCCAAGTCTTAATACCAGCGCAGCCATGGTGAGGACTGATAGCACTAGACCCAGAACATCTAAGGGGTGTCTTTTATTTACTTTTTAATGTTAATTTAAAAAATACACTCAGATCTTTGCCATGACCCATAGTTTTTGAGTGATGTTTTCAGGCTTTATTGATAACATATAATTATGTTAAGAATGTATGAGTATATTACATTTTGAGAAGAGTCATTTTATTTCTGTTGGTGAACTTTTTTTTAAGACTTTACAGAAGGCTGCAAAGTATTTTAAGTCAATTTTGACAGAGTTCACATTAGGATATGTTGAGACAGGATGATATGGAAAAACGATATCAAGGCACGTGATGTCCCAGTATGCCTGATGACTTCTGCTGGATCCTAATGAGGGATGTTCCTGGCTCCAAGTACAGCAGGCAACCATACACCTCTACCATGCACATATACTGTAAATATATGTACTGTATAATGCCAAATTTGTGTCACTCAAAATTCTGGCGTAGTATAGGGAAATTATATTTAGACATGTAAATGAAGCACAGTAATACTGAAAAATTTACCTGTTTTGATTTGTGTAACTAAAGACATAAACATAAAAAACATAAAAATTTGTTGACCTGTGTAATTTGATTGATGAAGGATTGTGTCTCAAGACATAGTACAACACCATGTGGAAAAGCAAAGAGATTCTGAAAACAACACTTCTTGGGTTGTCAAGAGCTACTACCCCCCATATTTTGGTTACCTGGAAGTGAAACTTGCGTATATTTTTGTTGCACAAATGCAGTGTTGTGTAGTTGTTCTGTTCCAATTGAAAGCTTAACTAGACCCTTTCACACAGGTATACAGTGTGGGAAATTATTTGACACCCTGGTGAATTCTTAAGTTGACCCATTTACTGAGAAATGAGAAGTCTATAATTTCACTGGTAGGTTTATTTAACAGCAACACAGCTAGTACTTAAGTATTAACAGATACCAAGCCAGCAATCATAGTTAATGGCTTTACTTTGATAAATAGTTTTCTTGGGTAGCTAACCTACCTGCATCTTTAACCTTATCACCATGGGAAAGACCAAAGCGCTGTCTAAGGACATCAGAGATATGATTGTTGACCTTCACAAAGCTGGAATGGGCTACAAGACCATCAGCAAGCAGCTTGGTGAGAAAGTGACTGTCGGTGCAATTATTCACAAATGGAAGACAGACAAAACTGTCAATAACCTGGTCTATGGCCCCGAGGAAGCTCTCGTGCGGCATCAATGATCTTAAGAAGGGTGAGGGCTAACCCAAGAGCTACAAGGGAGGAGCTCGTTAATGATCTCAAAGCAACAGGGACCACAGTCACCAAGAAAACCAATGGTAACACATTATGTTGCACCCCTGCTCGAGAGGGCCCATGTTCAGGACCGTCTGAAGTACACCTGGGTAATTTCAATGAGGCTTGGGAGAATGTGGTGTGGTCAGAAGAGAGCAAAACCGAGCTGTTCAGTAGCAGGTCCACTCACCATGTTAGAAGGGAAAAGAATGCTGACTAAAACCCCATGAACACCATCCCTATGTCAAACACAGAGGTGGAAGCATTATGCTTTGGGGGTGTTTTATTCCCAAGGGTACTGGACGGCTGTACGCATAGAAGGAGTGATGGACAGGGAAATGTACCGTAAGATCTCCTTGCTTCAGCTTGGGCACTGAAAATGCATAGTGGGTGAGTCTTCCAGCAAATCAATGGCCTCAAGCATACGGTCAAGGCAACAAAGGAGTGGTTCAAGAAGAAGCACATTAAGGTCATGGAGTGCCCTAGCCAGTCTCCAGACCATAATCCCAAAGAAAACCTATGGAGGGAACTCAAGCTTCATGTATCCAAGCGACAGCCTACCAACCTTAAAGATTTGGAGGACATTTGCAAAGAAGAGTGGATGAAAATTCCTGCAGAGCTCTGTGCAAACCTGGTGACCAACTACAAGAAGCGTCTGACAGGTGGACATGCCAACAATGGTTTCTGCAAGTGCTACAGCACGTGCTCCAGGGGATTACTTATTGGCCTAGATAAACAACAAATTCGTTTGTAACAATTATATATGTATACTTACTCGTTTCATTGATAATATTTTGCTGTTAAAGTAAACCTACCATTGAAATGATACTTCTTTATAAATGGGACAAACTTAAGAATTCAGCAGGGGATCAAATAATTATTTCCCTCACTGTATATCCATTTGTTACTGACCAAGTCACCCCCGGGCTTATCTTTTGGGTCACAGAAAGTCTAAAACCAAGCATTTGAGTTTCTTTGTCCAAGCCCTGTATGTTTGCATTTCAAGTAAAACAGTAATCTAAAGCATACTCTTTTTTTTTTTAATCACTTCACTAACTTTAATTTCTCCAGTTATTTATAAAAATGTCATCAATAGTCTAAACAAGGCTACATTTGATTGAAATCAGCAACCAATGATAAGTGTATAATATACACACACATCTAGAACACGTATCTCAGTGAGAACAGTGGGACAACAGTGATTGCTGCAGAATCTGCAGGCTGAAACTTCAGCAAAAAAAAAAAAAGCAATCGACTTGAGACAAACCACAAAGCACTGAAATGTTTAAAGATAAATTTTATTAGATTTTTGTTTTGTATTTTTCACCTTTGCAATAACACAATCAGCAATCAGATATCAGGTATAATTACTTTGTGTTCCAGCAAACTCAACAGGAAGAGTGGATTTTTGCCTTTTTTTTTTAAGATAGCAGGTTGTTGCATGACTTCACTTTATATCCCACCCCTCCAGTACAGTCTTACCATCCCACTGAGAAATTTATGCAAAGCAGAGTAAGTGACAGACATGATACAGGCGCGCACACACACGCACACAGCTCTCCCACCCCCACCCCCCAGCAACAACTTTGGTATTAAAGGGATTTAAGCAAAATAAACATTTTCTACAGCTGAGCTCACACAGTAGTTTCATTGAAACAAAAACCCCTAGTATTTATCAAATGCATCACCTTCTTCATGTTGATTTGCTGTTTTGATCACTTAGAAAAAATTGAGCTTTTAGGAAACAAATTTGAAGTCACACATGCACAAAGGGGTATGCAAACCTCAGACCGACACGAAGATCCCAAACATTGTTTGGGGATCGTGGTCAGCGGTCTTGGGTGTTCAGGTTTCCCCCGCCACTTCCAAAATGCAATGACTTACACTTAGACAACATTTGAAATGACAAGCATACATGGGAACAGCAGACCACGAAAGCACACAACCTTTTGCAGTTACATAATTCAAAGCTGTCAGTTCCTGAATGTCTGGGTTTAGTTTGTTAGTCCTAATTACACACACAGGGCAGGGCAACTCGCTCAATAGTCTCAATTGCAAGGTGCGAAAGAAAATTTCAAGAACGGAATCATATTAGACTAGCTTTGTCAAGTTACTCTACATTCCTTACTAATTGGCTGGGATTAAAAAAAACCTAAAACAAAAATCAATACTGTAAAGATGGACACTATCAGTTATTACAGTCATTGTCTGCTATAATGAAACAAAGGATCTCTTGCAGGTCTGTAGACACGACCTTCGATGGGGTCTAGAGGAGAAATCAAGTATAGATTATGCAGTAAAGGACCCAACACTAACCTTTCTATGCATAAAACGTTCATTCACAACATCTCATTTCTCATTTAACCAAGTCTTTTAAAGGACAGATTAAAAACCAAGTAGACACTGAAAGTCAAAGGAAATAAAAGAAAAAAATCATTGAAACATGACCATGAACGAGCAGTCAGTGACTGATCCAGTTACTCTACCTTAAGAGCCCAGAATTAAGCAAACAACTTTGTAGTTTTTCTTTAAAAAATGGAAATATTGTGTGGGCTTCATGGAGATTGCCCAAGTTACCATACCATCATGCTCAAACACCCACAGCTAGTAGGTTTTACACTTCAGCACTGCAAAATGCCACACATTTACTGAAGCCATTCAGTTCACAACCCATCTTTACCAGATCCACCACCGTGCTGTAGCAACTGTGAAATGTGGCCTCATCAAGGATGGTTCGCTGTGGCGGAGGGAGACTGCGCCATTTTACAGACATCAGCAAAAAAAAAATTAAATAAAATTCCTGCATTAAAGCAAAGGTTCATTTGGTCACCATGAGGAAAAAGGGTGCAACGTAACACCATAGAGAGGAGCAATGTATAAAGTTCCTGAAGATTTTGTGGGAATTATTAACTTGAGGGTGGACCTGAGGGATGTGGTATTTCCAGATAAAAAAAAAGAAAAAAAAAACCAACATCCAGTCTCTCTGAAGGGGAGCAGTGGGTAAACAAGGCACGGTTATTTTGGCGAGTTTGTTTCTTAAGTAACTGGGGTGAAACAGCCGGCTCACACTGGCGAATGCATGGATACTGTGTGTTTAATGCAGGCAAGCCATTAAAACTCCTCCTACAGGGCACCCCATGCTGCCAATCATACGTATGGGATGTGTGACTGCTCCAGCACATCCCAAGTGGTGCTACAGAGCTCGGAGCACCAGCTTAAAACGGCAACGCTGCACACGCATGACCCAGAAACACTAAGGCCAAAACAAGATCACTGTACTTTATTTTCTTTTGAAACAGGTTTTGTTTAGACTGCAAAATGTATCACACTTATCTACTGCTATACATAGAGCCCTAGTCAAATAAAAAGCACATTCCTGCAAATTTCAGAAAGCTTGCTAACATTGAACACACTCTAAAAATGATTGCACACATCACATGACATTTTTCATACTCGTTGCGCTTGACGAGAGCACTAGATGCTGTTAGTAAAGACAAGCCACCCCAGGGCTTCGCGACACATTCGCTCCACTTCATCCCAGATGATGCACCAAAGATGCTGTCAGCTAGTCTTAAACCATATAATCAAAAAGTAGTACTGAACACTATTTCACACTACTTCATGAAACAAAAACCTGCACATAAACAGCATTGTACATATGGATTAAAAAAAAAAAAAACACTAAAATTTAATCATTGACAGCTGCTCAGATCAAGGTTAGGTCTACTGGATCTACCATTAATTCATGATATAGTGTATGGCTGGGTGCCAAACCATTTTGTCAGTGAAGGTAAAACACCAACTTTGCCCCAAAAGATCAGATACATATAAAAAAGGGCCACCTGGATTATACACAGGGGGGGTGGAAAAAAATAACCATATTAAAATGGCCTAGCTTGCCTTTGGTCTTGGTAGCACTTAACCTGGTCACGGACTGTCTGAGAGGGCAGTGGTGGTAACAAATAAGTAAATATACCTGTCTGATAAGAAGCCTTTTGGTTACCCTCCAACACTCATTTGGGGTAAGAGCAGATGAATATATAGGGACACAACACTCAAAAGCAGTAGGTGTGTTCAGATAGACTCAGCCATTGCCAACACACTCCATTTTAAAACGATTTTTCCATAACAGTAGCTGCAAGACATACATATGATACTTAGACAAAAAAACACTTCATTTATTTTCATATATTCCACTTTAAATATAAATATATATACTTCTGGGGAATATGAATAACTGGGCTCCCCTCACCATAGCATCACCCCCTCCAAGCCCATTGAGACCATGGAAAACCCCAGATCACTGCCAGGGTTACCATCGGCAACAGGGTAAGGAATATCATCATAGTGAATGGCACATTCCTGTTCACAGTCAGCTCCCTTTAGATGGTCCAGACCATCACAGAGGAAATGCTCTTTAGTCTTTTGCACAGACCTGACTCCACTCCAAAACTCCAAACCAGATTATACTTTTAAGCTGATGTCATTGACCACTGGACTCCACCAATGTCAAAGCCATAACACCAGATCAGAAACAGGCCATCCCTACTTACACATTTGGTACATCTGTACCAATCCGGCATCCCAGACATCGGAATCGAGAGCCAATTTTAATAAGTACTACTAAAAGTATTTGGGGGGGAAAAAAATTACACAAATGCCCCCAGGATGTAAAAACCCAAGAGGGACCATTTTCAGCAGAAGAGTCTACAACTTCCTGCCCTGGGCCATAAGATGATTAATGTTGGTGAGAAAGTAAAGTTGCATGACAACAATGATGACACAGGAAACTGTTCACTGGTCTTCAGAGGCTCCTACAAAGAAGTCTGGGGATAGAATTCACTAAAAAAATAAAGCTTGAGCACAATTAGCCAAATCAAGGTCCGCACTTCGGTGTGATTACCAGTGCAACATTTAGGGGATACAGACTGAAGCCTACAATTTCCCTATGGGCAAAGTTGTTATAAATGACTGACATACTGGAGGGAGTGACATCATCTCAAGTGCAATCCGTCATGCAAACCACGCAACTGGTGTGTCTGCTCAACGCGGCTCAAAGCAACGGCCGGCTCAGGCTCCAGATCTAGGGCTCAACTGTGGACAGAAATCTTGTGTAGTGGGACCATCCAGGCCAACAAGTTTCCTCTAAAAAAAAAAAAAAAACCTCTGCTCTCTAAAGCAAATGACCAATGAGGGTACCCCCACCCATGCTACTACTGCTCCAACCAGGAAAGCAAAGCAGAGGTTCTCCCCCACAGTTCACCACCAGACAGAAGTGCTGTAGCAAGCCGATCCTCTTCCCCCCCGACACTTTCTGCTCTTTAGATGCTGCAAGAGTAGCTGAAGCAGCTACTCTCATCCCACTAGGACCCTCCCCTTCAAGGAATAAACAAGGTGAGCCAGAAAGTCACATGCATTCTCAGCCTCTAAGTACTTCATTTCAGCACAGAAACGAAGACCAAGCATAACATCAGTAAACAAACTACACCTGATCTTAGCGATTAACCCGGAACTACTTCTGAATTACTGTACCAGCAATTGTTACAGACAACCAATAGAAGGATGCAGCTTGTTAGTGTGACAGCTCCAACTCAACACAGCCAGCACATGGGCAACACCTTACAGCCATCTCAAACTCGGCCACGAAGATGTAAACAAGTGATTATGTTGAATACATTCAATAACTGGGGAGAGGGTACCCAAGGGAGACAGGATCAGGTCAAGAGCAGCCATGAGATGGGAAGAGACACTGTTCGGTCACCAGGACAACAGCACCAGCTCATGGAACAGTGGTCCTGGTGGCTGGGAGCAGCTGAGCAGAAACATGAATGCTAACAGGTGCTCTGACTTAGGGCAAGGTCTTCAGTGGCTGGTGGGACCTGCTGTTAAAACGGGGCTGTTTCTGAGGTGGTGGTGGTGGGGGGGGGAGTATCAACCAACAAACCCATCTGGTGCAAAAAAGGGCAATGACTGGAGCTGCAAGACCCACCAGTATGAAGCTGAAATTTAGTAAGGTTCCACAATGGGCCCCTTTTGGCAAACCAAGCCAATCAAATCCCTACTCAGATGCCACGCCCACCCACTAGAAACAACTCCAAACCCACCAACACTACAAGCCTACACCCCAGTCAGATTCGAAATGCATTCACATTGTTGCCAAATCAGCTATTACAAATTTGAGTCACATTTCATTGCGGAAGATTCTTCTCCTGTTCAGGTGAGACCAGTTCATGTTCATAACTTCAGGTTCTCTTAGTGCTCATCTTAATGTTCACCCAAAAGGTGACAGCAATTGCTTTTTTTCCTGCCCTAAGGAACCTGCGCCCACCCCACAAAAAAAGGAAGAAAAAAAATAAATCCCACACACATGGATTCCAAGGACTAATTCCTCAAACTAAATGAGATGAGTACACCCCCCCTCCATCTACTGCTTTCCAAAGTCCATGCCTCTGGACAGTCTTCTGCTGGTTTTGTGAGAAGAATCCCAAAGGCTTTTTCCACACCATTCAGGGAGGGAAATAACGCTGTCTTAAGATCAGTCGCTTTTAAATCTGATAATATATATTCTTATATATTCATCTCTGTGTATACATGTACATTCGTTCCTCAGTTTTACTTTGGCGATCTTGGGGGGACGTTCTGCTCTTTGCCGCTGCGCCTGGGGCCCCCCTGCGGGGAGGTACGATGTGCTAAGGGGAGACGTCTCTGCTGATCGCGCAGTTTGAGGCCCGTACCATTGGCCTGGGGGGGCCCGTTGCCACGGTGGGAGCCCAGGGAGTCGCGCTGTGGCCGGATCTCAGTCGACTTGCCTCCCACGGGCCTCTCGGGGGTTTTGTCCGGTCGTTCTCCGGGGCCATGCCCAGTACGGGGCCGGTCTGCGGGGCTGTGCCCGCTTGCGTCTTCAGTCTTGTTTACCCGGAGCTCACGCAGGGGCTGGGCGGGGCTGGCGGCAGGGGAGGTTGGAGGGGGAGGGTCCTTGGGCGGTCGCTGACACACCTCAGCATAGCTTAACTTGCGAGGCTCCTGTTAGGAACATGGGACAGAGGAAGATGTCGTCTTACAAACAGGGGCCCGTTGCAACAAAGAGGGACACTCAGAACCAACTAAACTTGAGGCCATTCCAGCCCCTGAATCTCCATTCAAAACCGTGGGTGGACAGACTTACTGGTGTGGGGTTGCTGTTTGGGGCTGCGGGACTGCTAGACACGTTGGGCTGGCTGCGTAAGGGTTTAGCGGCAGGAGCCGGTTGAGGGAGCACCGGCTGTGAGCAGGGAGCTGGGAGGCCTGCGGAGGTAGCGGCCGGCACGAGGGGCGAATCTTTCTGGACTTGGGGTTCAGCCTTGTCAGCCTTCTTCTCTGGATGGATGACACTGTAGGAAAGGCAAAAGCTTAACGCTCTAATCCTGAAGATGAACCAAAATAAATGATGCACAGACCAACTGAACTTCCTCACGTGTGAAGGGTAAGCAAACGAAGAGCAATCTGTCCAGTAAGGCATCAAGTCCACCTAGATGTATGGGCCCCTCTGTCCACGCCATTTAAGGACAAGGACGACTAAACTACTCTTCCCAAGGCTGGCGGAGATGAATGACGTGGGGGCCATTTCAGGCAGCCACTGAGAGAACTTTGAGCTATTTTAGGAATCAGCACAACCTTGACCTGCCCGAGCAGTAGGCAAGATTCACGCTGCAGGAACAGAACAGCTCCCCTGGCCCAGACACTGCGGGGTCATTTGAAACATTTGCTTAAAAACAGCAGATTGACCACTGGGGATGGCGGCTGGAAAGAGGCGGCTCTTACCTGGAGCCCTGAGACTCAAAGGCTGCTGGCGTAGGCTTGCAGATTGACTGGGCTGGACCAGGAACAGCAACACCCTCTTCGGGACCACTGGCGGAAGTCACTGAGGAATCCTTGTTGCCATCAGACTGTAGAGGGCAGCACACATCTTTACATATCTGAGGACCCTACTACACGCTCCATGGGGGCCATCACTGTCATGGGCTGGACACACCACTCACCTTGTCCCGACTCAGGCCTCGCACCACGTCTGACAGCCGGTTCTCGAGCACGGGTTCCCCCTGGGTGCTCACTACGCAGCCAGGCAGGGGTGGGAAGTTGGAGGTGGCGAGATCAAACTTGGGGGGCGGAACCTTGACCTCATTCAGAGGGGGGAGCCTCTGCAAAGAGCCGAAGGAGAAGCTTTAAGAAGCCATCCCTTTTTGCTGCGGGTGGAAGGGGGAAACAGGAGTGGGACGGGGAGACACTCACCACAGCACGCTCATCCTCTCGCCTACGACGCATGCCTCGGGGAGCGCCCCTCCTGCAGGGGGCGCAAATCACAGGAGAAACAAGCTCAGGGTCCACAGTGGCACATACTGGGAGAGTCTCACACCTCAGAGTCCGACCCTCAGATCTCATAATCTTACAGCTCACTGGGAAGGGCCACAGAGGTTAATAGCTTTGGGAGGGGGGGAGGGATAGAAGGGGAGAGAGAGAGAGAGAAAGACAGGACAGAATGAGGAGGAGGAAAAACAGGAAGAGGGATAAGGAAGAGCCAGCTACTCCTCTCACACCCGAAAATCCCTCTATGCGTCGCTTTATCATCACTGGGTCGGCATGAATCACAAACCCGCAAATGCATGCAAACCCCGAGTGGCATGATTAAATGCCATAATAAAAGCAGGCTGCCCAAGTGGCCCGGTGCCTTTGTAAAGGAGCCCCACCTGCCCCGGCCGGCCATGGTGACGTCGCCGTTGGCTTCTGCGGCAGGCAGGTGGCCGTCCTTCGAGGGGAAGGGAAGGCTCAGCTCTGACGGCACCAAAAGGGCCGTCCCGCCACGTGTAGGCTGAGGGCTGCGAGGCCCATCTACCAGCGGCAGGGGAGCGGTCGACGGCGGGACACCCTCCCCAGCTCGGGGGTGGGGCTTCACGTGATTCCTGAGTAAGAACAGAGCACATCAGACAGCACGCTACATGGGAATGGGCAGCCCTGGCAACCTGTCTCAAGAGGAGTGCTTGTGCCAGAGCCCAACGTGCCAGTTCCTCTCCAGCGTACTGTATGCACTGCTTTATGGTTCAGCAGAGCCCCTAATTAGGCCCAATTAAGCTGACTGAAGAAATTCCACAATTAACAGCCTGTTAAAAATCAGTGGTTTGCTGTGCGTTCTCAAACTGTCCAACGCTTAAATTTGTCTCGATCATGAAGACCAACATCTTATTTTAATTCACCAATTATTCCTTCTGTGAAATTCAACAATGAGTTTTTCAACCCAGTTCTCAATACCCCCCCCCCAGAACATCCGCATTTTTCTCCCTGTCTGGAGGTCCCTGAGGACTGGGTTCAGAAATGCTGATCTGGAAGAATGATTACCAAATGGAATACGGTTTCAAGTTACACAAAATCAAATAATGGGATTGCTTAATTTAATTAATAGATAGTTGAAACAGGGGTTTCAACTAAACCACAAAGGCCAAGCATACCAGCAACCGCTACACATTCACAGTAACCTAGAGCATACATGCAAACATTGGTCATCCATGCTGAGGCGACGATGATGAAGATGATGATGAAGAACACTGACAGTTAGGTCAGACTGAGGAAAAAGTAAAGGGTTTACCCTTACCACTAATAAAACACTACAAATAGACAGGCCTTCAGAGGTCATTTAACAGAACAACCTCAAAACACCCATCTATAACTGAGCAAACAAACGAAATATTTCGAAAGGGGAAAAAAACTATCAAAATGATAGTGCCAATGAAAAAGCCCCCCCTCCCCAATTTTGTTAAGCTCCAAGGAACAAAAGACATTTAGTGCACAACACAAAGCAGCAGGATTAAGATGAACATGGATAGGTAATTGTTATGGGGGGGTGGGGGGGCTGGGAGGGTCACTGCAAGTACCTGAAGGCATTTATTACATTCTTTCTGGAATACAGGGGGACACTGGAACAGCAAGAGAGGACAGGGAAGGGTGTCAGGCTGGGCAAAAGGGCTTTCATAATACATGTCAAAACCACACCAAATGGAGAGCAAGGGAAAAACAGGAAACTGGCAAACAGAGTACAGAAGGCCCAGTTAACACAATGACCAGGTGGAAGCTGTTAAATCTGAATACAGTAGTACAAATTAAGGTCAACCCGTCTCCTTAAGCTGATATATGCATATAAAAGTGTCAAAACCCAGAACTGGTCAGGCGAGTACTGGGGACTCACCGGTTTCTATGGAAGGGCCGCCCGATGTTGAGGGAGCTGGAGCTGGTTTTGTAAGTGCCGTGCGAGCTGAACCCATTGACAAAGCTACCGTTGGGGAAGGGGGCCTATGAAGTAGTAGGAGAGCATCGTGAGGGACGAAACATGAAGAACAATCTACTGTAGAGCCAAGGCAGGAAGACAGTCGTGCTGTTAAAACATGGCAAGACTTAGGTTCTATCTGACTGACAACCGGTGGTCACAATATGGCTCTGCAGGTTTGGAACGGCTTGACCTTATGACATGGTGTGGAAGACATATTTGGAGGCGTGAAAGCACACATGCATTCACAGAAGCCTCCAAACTCTGCTAACAGCTCACAGCACCTCTTCCGAAGTCTTGGGAAAGGGAGCGAGATGGTCTCACCAAGGGCGTCTCAAAGTAGGGTGTTGGTGAGGGCGCCCATGCTGGAGGGACGATGCCATAGAGCGGGTACTGCTGCTGAGGGCTGTAGAGCTGCTGCATGAAGAGGGGGGAGCTGTACTGGGAAGGAGACTGGGACTGCGGCGAGTACATGCTCGAGTCCAGGCCACGGTAGCCGTTCTTAGCAAAGAAAGTGTTAATGGCCTTTATCCGAGCCTGGGTGAGAGAAGAGGAGGAGAGGAGTGAAGTCGACTACGAAAAGCAGGACCTGGCACTTCAGGATCACAGCCGAAGTTCAGCAGAGAGCTCCAAGCTATCCATGAACCGTACAGATCATCAGCAGGACTTACTCAACAGAGAGATTTAACTGACATTCCCCCACTGATTTTCTCAGTAGATTTAATAGCAGCACGAAGAATGCCATGCCCTGGAACCACTAAGGTTAGGAAGTCTCAGAGGAACTCAAGCTTCACTGTTAGTCTGTGCTTACACAATGTCTCAAAGGGTACTAAGCCTAAGCACGCCGGCAGAGAGGCCGACCCCACCCTACGCTCTTATCAAAGGGCAAAGTGTCAAGTCAAGCTAATCCCTCGATTCCATAAGCATGGGCTGTCCTCCCAAGGCCTACCCCACCCAAACTCACCATGATCGGTTTTCCCTGAAATGTTTTCACTTCTTCCCTTAAGTATCTGTATGCCTGAGAACAAGAAATGCAAAGTCATCAGTTTCCTCCTAAAGAACAGTTCAGACCCCCCCCCATTTCACCAAAATGCACAGAATCCAAATGCACTATAAAACACCCAGGTAAGGCTTACTTGCTGGGCATCCGTATCAGACTGGAATGTAATGTACCAGTTGTTGTTGTGGGCAAACTCGACACTTATGACCTTGGGACAGCCGTCGTTTTTAAAGAGAGCCTCCACTTCCTAAAAGAGGACGGAACACAGCCAGCAGTCTTGAGAATTCACACTCACACAACCAGGCCACAAGATTATATAGATATGAGAAGATCTATTACATTACAGATTAAGATTAATGTGTGACAAAATTAAAAACCACTTGCATGAGATTTCACTGGAGAGATACTTATGAATGGCAGCCATCATGTAAGAGGCACACAATGTTCTAGGGAGCTCAATAATTTAGCAATCCATTGGAATTTCTGATATATTCAGCTGAGAAAGCCAAAAATTGAATTTTTCGGTTTCAGCTTAAAAACTTTTTGGAGGCCGAAACCACAGTACAAAATTGTGGTGTTTAATACTAGAGCCGCCCGTATTTGTTCGACCTACTTTAACCGCCCGCTGCGACATACTTTGTTTTGTTTTAACTTATGGGCCATTGTATTAGCATAATGTTCATCCATCAAGAAAATGCGACAGTCAGTAATCCTCACAGCTGCACAATTGCCATGCAAAATGCAAGCGTATGTATGCGGGAGTCGTTCAAGAAAAGCTACCACATACATGTATGGGCAGCCCTTAGCAGCTGCATATAATGTTTGTTTTGCATTATGGTTATTGCAGTTGGTTTTATGTAATATTTAAGTACATTTTACAATTCAGTTCAAACAAAAATGTTTTTCTTTTCTTCATGGTTTCAAAGGAGGCTTGCGACCTTCGGAGAGAGTCTATATAAAGGCCTGCAGTGATCAGAAAAAAACGCAGACTTCTCACCGTCTCGCTGCGTTTATAATTTCTTTTAATTGATAAGCTTAAAAGCAAAATTAATGGAATACATCATTCGGTATTCGACCGAAAAAAAATTTGGTTTTGGTGCTTCTGTGAAAAATTCATTTGGGTGCATCACTACAATAATTAAGTTGGTCCAAAAGCAGAAGACCAGAGAACGAACCCAACCAGCATAAAGGTTACATGCAGCATCGAGGACAACTTGATGTTAGAAATGCTGTTTAAATCTACTTTGATGCAGGCATTAGTCAGAAATGGATACACAGTATCATACTTAAATGGAAGCAAAAAATATCAGGCTTATTTGTTTTTTTTTTTTTTGCAAAAAGCAGAATAAAGGTCACAGGCATGTAGGAGCCTTGTTTAAAGTAGCTTTAACAGAGCCAGCTCTGGCGTGAGGGCTGCCACCATTAGTCGACGTAGCCAATGTCAATGATGAAATGCGTCAACATCGATATTTTAAAATCAACAGATTTATTTTAATGGCACTACCTTTTGGATTCCTAAAATGCTTCTTTATAAACATGTTCTCCTTAAATATCAAATGTAACTATGGGGATAGTTCAAATAATCACATAAAAATGGTGGTTAGAGCACCGCGCAATGTTTCGACGGCATTCCACAGCTGCACTAGCACTTTGCAGGAGCACCTGAAGAGGAAACACGCAGGCGGTATTCTGGATGATGGACCTCCAGAATGGACAAAACCACTGGAGGTGTGGTCTAGTCACGTTTATTAATATACCATCGATGTGGAGAGATTTTTTATATCATTTGTCCCGGTAGCTGCTAATCATACCCATTATTAAAGTCATAAAGTTGTCTGCGTGCTCCCTTAGAATTTACAATATATCCTCCTTGAAAAGATGTTGTGGTTGCTGAGCTGTTCCCTTTCTTCTCCGCCACTTCGGTGCTTATCCCGTCCATGATTTATCAAAAAAGTAGTATGTGGGATAAACATAAGGTTACGCCAAATTTATACTGATTACTAACTTTTGGACATCACAATACGCCTTTCTAGACATATGACTAACCCGCTTATCTAACTGGATGTAAATAGCGTCTGTATAGCACAGTAAAGCCAGCATCTGTCATCTAAACCCCTCCAAAATTTTATTTTGACAAGCTAACTCAATTTGATTTTCTGGAGGAAAATGAATCGTTTAGATTAAATCAGCCAATCGGTAAAATAATTGATTATTCCATGGAAAAATAGCGATTTGTGGCAGCCCTAGATGACTGAGACTGAGTGAAGCAGCAATATGAGGCATTCAGTAGTCCTAGGAGGTTCTCTGTAATCAGCACTGATGTAATAATGAGAAGAACAAGGCATCTGATGACCGAACAGTTCATCACGCATTACATTTATGTGCCATTGGGGGGGGGGGGGGGGGGGGTTGCCAACGATAAAAAGTATTTTTAAAATTTAAAATTTAAAAAAAAAAAAACGAGGGGAAAACCCCCCCCAAAAAAGAAATAACAAAAAGAAAAATAGTGAAA
>JAODKN010000085.1:531177-547270 GCA_026774425.1 Petrocephalus zakoni
CCCCCCCCCCCCCCCCCCCCCCCCCCCCCCCCCCCCCCCCCCCCCCCCCCCCCCCCCCCCCCCCCCCCCCGCCACGGAAGGTCCCCAATAGTATTTCAGTAAAGGGACAGGACACACTACGCAACACGAACTGCATAATTGCAAATAAATGGGCAGATACACATTTGAACAGCCCTTCCCATACAGGTCTACACGCCCCCATCGAGTCACACAGATCCCTCACGAGCTTAACGCCAACACTTCATTTACCAGTTCTATCCTCAGCAGCCAATTAGAAGAAATAAAACATACTACATTCCACTAGTCACCACCTTGATTTGAACAATTTGAGCAATAACCATAAAAGATATAGCAGAGAGCACAATCTCTCTGCTGCTTGAAAATCCCCGATACTGCAGAACCCTAACATACTCATATATAATAAGGTCACATTACCTCATCATGTTTAGAAAACAAGGATACTTGTCAGCTGTACTTAACCCATCCGTCATAAATGCTCTACGAAAAATAATATTTTCAGTATTTACAGAATTCTTAAAATGTACGACAAACTTGGATGCTGGCAAGAGTCAAACGGAAAAAAAACTGGACACACCATAACATACTGACATGCCAAATTCCAACACTAAAAATGCTGTCAGCAGCACATGTAAGTGTACAAACAGCACACTGAAATGTTGTATGCAAGACCAAAATACTCACTAGCTCTTCCATTGTTAGGGCGCTAGCCTGTGATTTCAACCTTTCCGCAAAGAGCCAGTAAAAGGTCTTCATGTTGTTCAGTCAGCTATTATCCATGAAGTATACAGTCCCCCATTCTCCACGACTAAACTGGCCCCACATAAACTGATTTTTATGTTTGACCAAAATTATACCCACATACCAATAACTATGCATCACAAGGTTCCCTGCTGAACAACAGGTGTTCAATATGGTCTTTATGTATTCATGACTGAAACAAGCCAGATACTTTGTAACAGAAGATGTTGGGTAAGATAAGAGTACCTGGAACACCAGGAGGCCTTAGGCACCATCCTTCGGCCAGACTACTAGACTTACCACGCAGTACGTCCAAGATTAGGTCCATATCAGTGGTGAGGATCTTGACATCTTCCATGCTGGCAATGGTCCAGATAGGAACAAACTGGTCACTGTCCATCTGAGACATCAGGTACAAGTCCTTGGACAGGTTCTCTCTGTAAGGAAAACGTTACCTGCTTCTTAGTATCTGGCACAAGAATAAGTGTACCACAGTCTAAAAAAATTGAGCCGATCTGAAGCTATCAGATTCCCAGATTACCTGGAAAAGCAGAATTCCAGTTGTTTCTTGAGAGATTCACGCAGGTTCTCCGGTGAAATGGGCTGCTCCTGTGATACGTCACCTACCATAAGAAAAAAAAATCTATTTACTGATAGGAACATGCAAACTCCTCATATTACATTCGGTTAAGTGATGTGCACTTGAGGAAAGCTTGGCCTCAGACAGCTCAAGGGCCCAACAGCAATGATTGTTCAAACCATAGGATTTGAATACATGACCTTCTAAACATGGGCACAGATTTCTAACCCACTGAGCTCAACACCAGCCCCCCATACTCATACAAAATGCATTTTGTACTGACCAGCAAGCCCAGACACCGGCTCATAGATAGGAAAGGCCAAGTCGGGTGGATCGACGCCATTGACGACCGCCTCAGGCAGAGAGGGCGAGCTGCCATCCGCAATGTTTGTCAGCTGCACACTGTCAGGTTTATGTTCGGCAGGAGGAACCTCCGAAAACCCTAGGAGACAACAGGTCAATAACATTTAAGGACACACAAACAACTTTTTTGATTCTCAAAAGGCTGCTTCAAAAAGTGGCACGATTCTTTCAGAACATGCTTTGTCCAAACCTCCAGTGATGTCAGCGGGGGACATTTGCTGCCACTGGGAACCGTCACCACTGTCAACAGGAGCTTCACTGGGAGCTGATGAGATCTCCTGCCACACCTTGGCATTGGGATTCAGGCCAGCTCCCTTAGAGGTGACCTGTGGCAGAGGAAAAAAAAATTACACACACACACACCTCATACACTTACTTTTTACCTTCCCTTAGGTCACACCACCAGCAACCACTTACACTAACCAACATAAAATGCCCAGACATTTTTGGCATGTCACTTAAACATAACTTCCCCTGCTAGACACTGAGGTTCAGCTTTATCAGAAATTCTATCCTTTCAAGTAGATGAGCACTTCCTTTAAAAAGAAAATAAAACAAAAAGATTAACCAACAGCTTACCCAAAAGGAAGAATAGATGTAATGTAACAGTCCAAATTCAACTGGGGACGATATTTCCCTCTGATCCCCCCACATGCCTGAATGGCCACTGCGACTTTTAAAGGCCCTAATAACTGCAGAGCATTACTCCAGACAGTCTTCCTTAAAGAGCTGATTATATGTAAAAGGGATTAGGAGAAAGTCCTACGGCATGAGCACCACTGTAACGTCCATCAGCATGCCGGAGCCCCACATGGCCGTAGAGGGGAGCAGCGAGCGGGCGTACGGGAGCGCGGGGGACGTCAAAGCGCATTCAGCGCCGCCAGAGACCGGGGGAAATGCAGCGGCGGCGCCTTAACGTAGCGTTAATTCGGCAGCCACGGGCGGTTACTAATAACCAACAACCAGGAGGTTAATAAACTCTAACCAAGAAACTAGTTAACGACTTCGGCCAAACCTTCGACGATAAAACGCGAGGAAACGGCGAAGCTGCGACAGCCCCGGCTCCCGGGCACCACGCGGTCCGTCTCGCCAACTCACTGGCACGACGGGCCGCCACCATTACGCAGCATTTAGCGGGCGCTACGCCACCGCGGAGACATGAGAGACTCTAAAGTGTCACCGGTACGCTTCCTCGGAACTACCGGGTCGGATGTGATATAGCGACAAAACAAAGAGGGGGAGGTCCGCCTAACGCCGCCAAAAAGCCGCCGTTCGGATGACATTTTAACCCTCCGAATGCGTTTTATTCAAACTGGCCACCGCGTCCCGGGAGTCCCGCGGTCCCCCGTAAAGTCCCGGCGGGAGCGCGGCGGACGTACCTCAAGCAGCAGCATTTCTTCCTTCGGTGGGATCGAGAAATTGCCAAAGTGCGCATCAATTAAAAGGCTACCGGTGGCGAAATCCCGAGCTCAAAAGCAAGATTAAGGGCAAACTATCACCCAGACGGTGCGCTCCCGGCCGGCCTAGGAACTCGGACTCCTCCCCTTGCCCTTTACTACGCAGGCCCCACGTGATGCGGCCTGCGCAAAGCTATTGGTGGAGCAGCCCCGAAAGACCGGCCCCTTCCGGCTACTGAGCGGCACATGGAAACGGTACCGGGAAACGGAACCGGAAACCCCCTTTCGTTCGTTGTGTCACGTGATACGCGCAACCGACAGTTTTTTTCTGGAAGTAAATGTAGAAAACCAATATCCTCTGGACTAAGCTAGGAGAGGCAATTATGCTGGTAGTTCTGTGGACTGAGGGAGAGATACGTATTGTCAGGAGTTATGGTTTAGCAGCACAGATTAATATGGGCATAAAGAACGAATGCCCAGCTTTAAGATCCTGTTACACTTGACATGTACAGCAGTAACTCAAACTGACGCCTTTCGTGGGGATTCCTTTTTACTGTATATGCATAGCAATCGCAACTACATTACAGCCATAAACCAGTTAAAATCATAATGAAATCAATTACAGTTTTAAGTAGCACATAGACATGGTGGCAGAAATGTTATTTTTTGTGGGGTGGGAAGACTACAGCAAAACAAACTGAATGCTGTCAAGCCAGGGGAGGGGGGGGGGGCACAAAACACTTTGCCAATGGATGAAACAACTTATCACACAAGCCAACATCCTGCTGTACTTCCTACTAAAACATACAAATCAAGTGTACTGGACGGTATATGGAAAGAAGAATATAAATGACTGTATAAGTCAGTATGCCAATTACAATATATTCATGGGCATTCCACAGATTCCTTTTCACAAACATGCAAACATTAGCATGGAGTTTCATGTTCCTCCCTTCCACAACACACATCTGCGCTGAAAGATAATGCCAGATAAAACATGCAAGTAAACCCATTTGGTCGACACCAAAACTTAACGTCCATCATGTAATGGCATAATGAAAAACATGCATCAAGAGGGTGGCAGGTAGTTTAAGGTTAAATGAAAGACCTGTTGGTTCCACTTAACTTTCATCTACCATTTGTAAACCACTACCAGCAATACTGCGGTTCATTTAAAGGATCTTGTATTACAAACATGGTCAGGGTAAATTAATAACTGTGAAAATTGCTACAACACCAACTCACAGGACTGACAAGTTGATGAATGATGAAGTGTACTGATGGAGACAATACAACTGAACAGCCAAGGCAGCTAGTCCTTGGGACCAACTATTTCAGAGGTGGATTCAAGGAGGGAAATTGGGAAATGACAGGTGTAGTTTATACCAGTGGATTCTGAAACAGAAGACAGACAGTGCTATTCTGAGGACACGGAATAGTGTGGTAAACTGGGCCCTGCTATGCACTGCAAGCATTTTTAAACATATAGGTTTGGCCACATGCACCAAATTCAACCATCTCCCTTAATTTGTAGATGCTGCTCCATCAAGAATAAAGTGGCTGCTAATATGATATCTGAGGCACACTTGAGTCAAGTGAAGTTTAAATTGGTATTTGAATAAATATTTGCTGATACATCAACCTTGTCAAGCCTACAGAAAAATATGGAACATCCAGCAGTATTACTATATGAAAAATCTACTTGGACTCGCTGGCAAAAATAGGAAAATAAACATTTGCCCAATAAAGCAAGCTCTTTGAAAAATATAAATAATATTTTAAATAACTATGTACCAGTCAAGGTAGGTATGTTTTAAAACTTTTCTCCAAGATCTAAAGGATGTTTGCTAGTTTACGGAGCATGTAAAGTTGATGAGGATTACTTCCCTTTGTCCTTGTAAAGAATATTTATGGGGTCAATTCATGCATTAGTTTGCTGATACGTCGAGCAATTAAACAATTTCGACTACTTAACGACGTCGACTTTTGCCAGCTGTATAATCACATTTTACATGCAACAGTCCATTTGAAAGTACTGCTTTGGAAATATGCGAAAAACTTTCTGCGCCGGTGTAGATATGCACTTTTAAATGAAGCGTGGCCACAGCTTCTCACTCTAAAATGACTTTGTACCTCATTAATAAAATATCCTGTGCATAATAAATTATAAATGCCCTGCACGTCGGTACTTGTAGTTTGTGCTAATGACACGAAGGCTGCCTGTAACTGTGTTCAGCGTTTTAGGCGAACAGTTTTGGCGAATGCACCTGCATCGCATGTAATGTCTGTATCGTAACGACGAGGTTACAGATCTGTGGCCGAAAACGTGCACAGAGTACATTAAGTTGTCCCTGGACTTTGTCAAGCTAAATAAATCAATACGAATAAGCTAATACATACAAGTTTAAGATGGCAAACACGGTAGGTGGCCATGAGGTTAGGGGACAGGTCGGCGCTGGGCTGGTCAACGCAATGTCATTGAAATGCAGCCAAGTCAGCAGTGTGCACCGCCTCGCTAATGTCACACGGGCTAAAGGCCACGAGGGCCACCCGCGCTCCGCGCACGCACGCGCGCCGTATAATGCGTCACCGGACAGGGGGTCGACCGGCGAACTGCACCGGAGGCCCCGCTGCCCGGGACAGGCCTGCGGCTCGCTCCGGCAGGGCAGGAGGCGGCCATCCTCCCGGCACAGCTGCGAGGCCGCGACGCACGGCGCTAAGGCCGGAAAGGGGAACAAATGTCACCGCCAAGCCGAGCCACATGTCCGTGCGCCTGAGCTACGGGGGAGCGGTGACCGTCCCAGCCACATTACCGCCGTCATGGCGGCGTCGGCCCGCCGTTCGGCGCTCCGGTTAGCATTAGCGTTAGCAATAGCGCTGCCGTCGTCTTTAGCATTAGCATCGCCGTTATCGCTAGTACTAGCGGGACCAGAACCAGGCCGCGGGTCTGCGCGTTTCCAGGGCCGCCACCTTCGCAGCCAAGCCGACGTCCCGCCATGGAGTTCTTACCGAGCCTGACTCGCAGCAGGACCGGCCGATTAACGGGCCCATTTCGGGGTACACGCCAAGAAGCGCGTCGCCATATGGCAGGTCGCCGTGCGGCGCGCATAGCAGCTCGATCGGGGGTTAAATTATGCGGCGGTCCGTCCGCTGGCCTCGCCGTCAGCGGGGCTTTCGCCGGGGTATGCCGCGGCCAGCACCTTGTGCCCCGCACCGAGCGGACACGCAGTCCCGCGGAGCCGGCCGGCTCATTCGAACGGAGCCGAAACCTCCAGCTCGCCCAGCCGACATGTCCGGTGCCGCCACGGATGACGCGGCTCGCACGTCCGAACCGACACCTGCCTTCTATATTTGGCGCGCGGTCGCCCCTTAAGTCACGTTCGGCCGGGAGGGGGCCACGCTTATTCGCAACCGGGCCCGACTTACCATGCCGCCCTGGCGCTCGCTGCTATCGACCGCTGTCTCCGTCGGTCCGCCGGTGTCCGATCCCAGCTGGGCCTCCTCCTGCTTCTGCAGCCCTCCGTCCCGCTCCGAACTCATCGGCCGCTCCTGGCTCGCCGTTCCCCCCGCCGCCGCCGCCGCCGCCGCTCTCTCGTGGCTCCCCCGCTTGCCGTGATCCCTCGCCTCGCCGGGGCGAACGCAACCGGACCCGCCGCTGTCTCCTAGTGCGACCGGCTCAAGCGCAGACTGGACCAAGTCACCGTCGGAGCGAAAGAGGCGAAGGCTGGACGACGCAAAGGCCCGTCGATCGTTACCCTGAGCCGTTAGTTACCCTCTGACAGACCGCATTCATGGCCGGGCGACGAAGCGGACACAAGGGACACGCACCATTACTGAGCCCAGCTGACAGTCACTAATTTACACACCGCCACCGCCCCGGCAGTCAGCGCGGCCCGTGCTGTGCTCCGCCCCGCCCCGCCCCGCGCGCCCGCCTTCCCTAGTAACGCCCCGTGTACCGAAACCGCCGCATAGCAACAGCGCGCGACAGTGGCCGGCGCGAGCGAGGCCGCGCGTGACCGCGGCGGGGGGCAGTCCGGTACCGCCGTCTCACATCTCGGCCCAGAATGTTAAACGTCGGGTTATTGGTACTCCGTACTCCCGCAGCCACGATCGGCACTGCGCGCTTTTAAAGACGTTGGCAATTCCAAGACAAGCGAAGGGCTCCTTACTTTTATAGGACGAACGCAGAGAGTTCGGATTATTGCTGCAATCACCAATTTTAAGCGAATTATAAACCAATAATAAAATTATAAGTACCGCGCTAAAGAATTCTTGTAATGTTCCGAAACAGTAATGATAATGTAGAAATTGCGGCGGTACGCAACCATTTATGCTGAGTTTTATTTATGCACGTGAAGTTGGCCTAGGCTGAACTCTTTCAGACTATTCAGAAATGTCTATGGCTATTGCCTTACATAATATCAGGCCACAGAAAACGTCTGGAGATTAATTTCTTCACATCTGCATCAAAGGCTGCTAATTTCCTTGAAGTAACCACTAGTGACAATCACTAACATACAGTCATGGGTCAATCCAGCTCTCTTTGATAACCGTCTTATCTAGTCTTAGAATAAATCTGCATCAGATAGGGTATATCCAACTTCTCGGGGTAAACTGACAGGCCATTCACACGTAGTCGAACATCTTGGCAAATATCACCAGTAGTTCCCCCAAACAGCACAAAAGACATTTGGAGCACACACAACCACAGTGTGAGAGCATATAGAATAATTTTTCATGGGACATAAATTAAATTAATACATTTAATTATTGAGATTAGCTTTAACAGACTTGATACTCAAAACAGGTGCAATGGATGTCACAATGATTTAATTACATTTAAGGTAACAAAAATCGTTACTAATAAGGTCCAGGATGATGTCTTGCCCAGTTCTGCCCGATTCTTTTAGAAATTGTGTAATGTAGTATCATACATACAACATTTTCAATTTGTAGCATTTGAACGGAAGCAAATAAAACTAAAAAGCTTTTTCAGATTATAGCATCAGGTCATGTGCACTGAAAACATTCATGCTTGGTGACATAACAGGGACTTTCTGTGATGTGATGAGACTCCTTCCCTCCAGCTCATGTCCACTCTCCTCTCCCATTCTAAGTATGACTGGGAGGTAGACCGGAACAATCACAATTTCGACCCCTTTCTGGCAGTTGTGAGTTTCCAGATAAAGACTTTACAACAACATCCAAGTTGGCCATTGTGAGCTACGTTTGCAGTACAGCACATGTCCCGTTTGTGTGCCTCCATCCCCACTGCTGTTAAGCCTTGGTGGTCCCCGACTGTGGCATCTGCTGACTCTGTAGCTGCTGAATTTTCATATTCATGACCTCAATTACGGCTGAAAAAGAAACAGGAATAACAATTACGGTTCAGCAAAAAAAGCCAACACCTACTTTCTCTTACAAGTGAGATTTTTCTCAAACTGGTTTATTATTAGATTTGTTCAGTTAGACCATTTATTTATTATGTTAATCACCGTTTCCCAGCTTGGTCCCCAGGGACCCTCAGACAGTGCATGTTTTTGCTCTCTCCCGGCTCCCTGCCCAAGAGTCCAGGTTTTTGCTCCCTAACAGATGCTGGGAGGGAGCAAAAACATGAACATCGACTGTCTAAAACCTCAAGCCTGCAAGCATGCCTGTAGCACTGTTAAAAGATATTGATGGGTTACTGAAATGGGCACATCAAGGCAGGGGTGCCGCTACAGATATTGGCCCTCAACCCAGACCAATACAATGATTTTTATGGGGCCCCGTAACCCAGGAGCCCTTGATTATCCTAACCTTCCACCCCCACCCCCTTTTGCAGTACCACTGCACCCAGGGAGCAATCACATGCAGTGCCAGCGACAGTGCCAACAGGCCTCTGCCTTTTATCAAAGCCTCAATCTTGCTACTCTACATTTCATAAGTATTTGCATAGCATTGTTCATGAAGACAACCTACTGCTACGCAACCCTCTGGGAAACACGGTGCTCGAATTGCCCAAATCCATCTGTCCCTAGTTCTGCAGATAATTTCACCCATCAATAGCACAGAACAGAATGCTTTTATGGTTGCAGCACACAAATCTGTTTATTAAAGTGGTTATGAAGCACCACATGTAGTTAGCATAATTTACAAGATCGATTCCCACTCTAAAAATCATTATAGATTTAACGCTGTCAGTGAATCTGGATTAGTGCCATCTTATGCCATCGTAGAATGTGATGTCATGAGGTTGGTAGGCTTGGGAATCCTACATTAGTCTTGAAACAGCTTTAAACTAAAGCTTTCCAGTCTCATACTTAGTATTGTAGTCTCAAAGGTTTGTGTTTCAAACTAGAAACTTCACTAACATTATATGGGTTTATTAGCCTTGGTCCATGATCCCACCGTCTGATCTGCCTAATACTCCAAGCTAGCGACATCACAAGGTCACTAACTAAGAAGCAGGCCTCCTAGCTTCCAAATGGACGTGACTCCTTTTACAAACCATACAGCCACTTAGGATATTAACAGCAACTAAAATTAGCAACTGAGCAAAAGTAGATTTTCATTAATATCAGTATAATCACTATTATTATTATTATTATTATTATTAGGGCTTGCACAATACAACATCACGATTACATGGTGCATGAGCAATTATCAGCTAGACTTCATGTGCCGGGCATAAGCATTTGTCTGCACGCCGGCTTTTCTGTACTATATGCACATTTACTCACACCCACAATTTCGTAAGCAGATTAGTAGTAGTACATTTAGCAAATCCTTGTGTTTAACTTGTCAGTGGTAAGATCGTACTTTTGTAGTTTAAAGTATGACTTGTTTATGAAACATCAGGATACGCCAAATTTAGCAGTCTGTATAACTTTTGAGTGCCACAACACACCTCTCATTAATATTTTAGGTGTACTACTAATCCATTTGCTAATTGTGGTAGGTAAGCAAGTGCCTATATAGTACCAAAAAGGTAGCGTCCGGACAATTTTTACACCCATCTTCTTAAGTCCTAGGGTTTATTGTGCATGTGTACATACTGCGATTGTATCACAATGTGATATCACACAGTCCTATTTTGACGACTTTGAGGTACAATGAAATTCAAGAATCAACTCCCCGAGTGCTACTCCCAGCAAAATGATTGTAAAATGAACGGTCGCCATGCTTGGCTTACCTTGCTTCATGGCATGCTTCTCCTGGAGAGCTGGTTGAATCTTCTCAATCTGCTTTGTGAGGAAGTCAATTTTTCGCTTGAAGAATTCCTTCGTATCCTCTACATTCTGACATAATGCAAATGACTTTTAAATACACACCACACATCATAAAAGCTTCACATCTGGCCATCTGAGCTTCCACCTTTTAGGGTTAACTAGGATAAAGTGCATGCTAGATAAGGTGACCCTTTTTTGACAATCTTATATCCAATATACTATTTAAATCAACATTTTCATGTGAAGTATCGATTTCCTTACCTTTTCCACATAATACCCAGTTCCAACATCCACTAAGACGTGCTCAACATCATTCAGTGTCCCAGGAACGTACATCTACACATGCTTCATCAAGGAACATAGCCATCACCCTCAGTGTCCTTCAACTTAGCAATGAGATGTCAATTTCTGAAACCTCCTCAGTGAAAAGACATAGGAGGTAATTCCATCAGTTTAACTCAATATTATGGAACTGGTATGGTCATGACAAATGTGCAGAACTAGAAAGGATACAGAACTGGTAAGGGGCACGAGAAGTTCTTTTCCTGATCAGAGAAGATGAGAAGGAAACAGTTTGCCCAAAAGAGTAAATACATGAACATTTTTTTCCTTCATAAAGCTGGAATTAAGGATGTTTAGATAATATGACCAAGATTAAAGGACATTTTTAGCATTCAAAATTCCTATATATGAAAAATACAAAAGGTTTTAATTTCTTCAAAATAAATGCTCAAAGTAAAGAGGATTTATCGTTTCATCAAACTTTCAGTTACAATGGGCTAATTTGTTTAATATGCAAACATTTCACTTCTAACAGCTGTTAGCACAAAAGATTTTACAGAACTCCAAGACACAATAACAATGAAGAGGCACAAGAAAGTATTAATGTACAGCACTAATGTGGAGAAAGACAAAAAAATAATCTATACATAGAAGTACACACCAAACAAAGCTTTAAGAATCTAAGAACTATTTCCTCAACGATTTCATGAATAAAAACAGGAATTATTTTTTCCCCAGGTGGCCCATATGTAACAGGCATGTTTGAATTAAACTGTATTAGCCCTTTAAAACTGTGACTAAAAACATAATATTTTCTCACATGCATCTAAAATGTCCAGGAGAAAATGTCTTCCTGCTTTTAGTGACTCACCCGCATTGTCCTTGTTGAGGACATTCAGACTGTCTTTGGCTTCCACATACTTTGTCTGCACAACTTTTAACTGACCAATTGAGGAAGTCAAGAACTCCGTCTCCTATAAAACAAATGTTCAACAATTATACCCAGAAACCTTGGAACTAAAAATACTTTCTCATTAACATATTTTAGCCAGTCTAGCAGTTTAAATATATTTCAATATTTATTAATAGTTTAATAATTATTGAAGTGTTGCACAATAATAATGCTACTAATATTATTTTAAATATGCACATTATTTTTAAAAAATTACCACGCTACTGGAGGTAGCCATTTCAGCCACAGTTCACTCCTTTACGCTCACAGAATAATAATAAAAATTTAAAAAACTTTTCTCCTAAATCTTAAAACCCATAAAATATCGCTTACCAAAAAATCAGTCAATAATAATTGTAATGCAGCCTTCCAGGAACCACCATACGTTCATACAATTATCGTTCGCGCAAACGGAATGTTTCGCGGTGCTGACTTTTCCATAATTTCTGTACTGCTTGTACTAAGGACAGTTTACTGCATCCATGATGATGCACTTACACTTACGCACATCAGCGGTGTGTTTTATGTTGACACTCGTTTGTGATGTAGTCTGATTAAAGTCATATTACTCTTAGACCTGCTGTGCTTTAAATGTGTTCGCTACAGCATGACAGCAAACTGTCCGGATCGGGATAAAGGAGAATAAAGACCGCAGAGCGCACACAAGTCACGCCGCATGGCCATGAAACACATCAGTGAGCCGGTATCGGCCTCCCACATGCTCGCTTCCACCGCCTCTCCGCTAACCTTAAATCCATATATTAATGTGAAGAGGCATGCTCTCCTACCTGATCCAGCTGGGTCTTCAAGCCTTCTAACTGAGGCAGAGACAGCTCCGTAAGATTGACCGCCATGATGAACGCACCAACACAACAGCACTGCCGTAAGGAGCGGGGACGGAGCGGCTACGGTGGCCCAAAGGCGTTTTATTTTTCTGTACGGGGCGCCGTCCGCTGACGCGCCCCTCCGTCTGGCGTCCTACCATATATGGCCGGCTGGCGAGGGCGCAAAGCGCGCCTCATTCAACAATATCACCCAGTTATTCCGCAAGTCTGTGCTTGTGAAAGGTCCCAACTAAGGAGGCTATAGGAAAAGTCTGCGCCAGATCGTTCGTAAACCGCGGAATTGTTCGCAAATGTGGTTCTTTAGCATGAGAAGTCCCAGCGTCCCCGCAAACGGATAGCGCACGCCGGTTTGTTCGTGATTAGCATAGGAAGACGGAGGGCACCCACAGGAGCGTCCAAGTAAGAGGAGAATGCTGAGAGAGGCCGAGAATGCCTAAACGGAAATGTGAAAATGTAAGAAGCACGCCAAGCAGTGAATAGCAAAGGAGCTGTCATACTTGGTAGCGTCGGCGGTGGATATAAAGTAACCAGTGTAACCAGTGGCGATCCGCACTAAAAGCCTGGTGGGGCCCAATAGACTCTGTATGGGCAGGCCTTGGGCAACACAAAGGCAGAGTTAGCAGAAATGGATACAAGGATATGAGTCACATCAATAACAGCATTGCAGCTCTCATTAGAACTGCTTACCTAGTTATACAGCAATGCATTACAAATCCAAAGTTATCAGGCAGTATCCAGTCATTGTGGTCTACATCAGTAATAACATATCCAAAGCAACATTTCAGAGCAGGGAAACCCACTGCTTTCCGGCCCTTAACCTACAGCCAGTTACACACCTTGTAATAACGCAGAATAGACCGTGCTTGAATGTGATGTCCTCAAATGTACTTAAAATAAAATCTTAAACTAGTCTGTTGTCTGTGCAAACAAAGTTCCAAAATCTGTGCCTCTTCTTTTGGGATCAGGACAGATCTATTCCAAGCAGGATTATTTTATTTCTTATATTAATGGTTATTAACTACTGTAAAAGTCCGACTAGTATCAACAGCCGACTTCTGCAACATGAGCATGAGGAACGTGGGGCTGTAGTACCCGCTATGCCCGTTAGGGGGCACAAAGGCATACGTAATTTCTCATTTACATTTTCCGTTCACAAAACACGATTGAAATGTGGATTGTGAGAAATTAATCTATGCACTAAATATCCTGGTTAACTCGCCCAGGTTCTACACTGAAAATGGGCAAAATACGTGTGAGATTAAAGTTCCACATTCCAATTGCACCAATGGGGAGGGGGGGATTCCATCCACAAAATGACAGACATTACAAACAATCTCCTTTTAATAAATTTAAAAATCACACATTGTATACACTGAAGGACTTAAAAAATTAAAATGAGTTTAATATTAAAGGGTTAACATGAGATTAAAACTGTAAAGAGAAAACCAAACCCGTAGCGCATGCCCACTGGCAAAGTCAAATACCCAATTCACAATGCGGTTAGATGGCAATTTAGCCCGTGCTCCCATGCTATCGCAAAAAGACAGGCAGGCCATAAGCAATAGGTGCTGCTCCAATCAGGTGTTTCAGGTGCGTGGCCTGGCGGGACGAGGTCATGTGATCCAGGAGAGCCGCCCCAGGGCCTGCAGAAAGCCAGGACTGAAGGAGAGCCTTCGTGAAGCGATCAATATCCCGATCAGTCACATCCCAGAGGTTTCCAAGGACCAGGGGACTTGGGGTGGGGGGAATGGAAACAGACATGTATCAATAAGAGGCATTCTGCTCTCCAGAAAGCATTAAAGCAGAACCAACCTTCCTGTTAACTTAATACAAACTCATGGCCCACTATAACTATGCATTAAGAATATTCTTAAAAATAAATAAAAAAAAAAAAACAAAAAAACACCCCACACACACACACACACCAAATAGCACTTCAGCCATTTCACATGTAATAAGCTCCAGCACAGTTATCGGGAGCCATCAGAAGGAATGACAGAATCCTTCAGTTCTTGTCCAATTCATCCATCTCAGCTTCATGCTTTAAAGTGAAATGGAGAGCTAAGCTGAACTATTGCAAAGGGAGCAAGACAAATTAATATCCCACAGTTAGTGTCAAAATACAGGACTGCACCTACACAACACAGAAGGTTAGTCCTTACAGTCCAGTTGACTGTATGCCTGTAGTACACCATCAGCAGAAACACCAATTTGGACAGTGTCCTGCACATTTAGCGTCAGGCGTAGTCCATGCAGATCCAACTCACCAACCAGCCATGAGGTAATTCAGGATTATCCCAGAACCTTCCAGATCGCCATGGACAGCCAAGGCAGCACTGCTGCATCCAAACAAGAATGACGCAGCATGCAACTCCTCCTTCAGGATGCGCTGGCCTTCCAGAAAGCGAGCTCCTGCTCCATGGCCCACGTATCTGGGGGCCCGGGCAGGACATAAGGACAACACAGCAAGCAGCCCTACACCCGTAAACGCCACTAATCAGTGTTAGTGCCCAGTGGGACATCCTGAATCCCTTTACACATCCTGGAGGAACAGATCAAGGTAGGGAAGTGCCTTAAGGGTGACTGAAGTGTCAGATACTCACATGTAGAGATCTTTAGTGGTCATTGCCTCTTGGAGTTGTACTGGGTTAGGTGCAGCTCCACATACACCCTCCCAGCCTGGCTCCCTTGGGCGAGATTGGGAGATTAAGTCAGAATACTGCCAATTGACACTAGTTGTACCGTCAAACACTGAAAACCAACACCTCAAATATTTACATAAAACAAAACTGCAAGTAGATTTAGTATTTGCTACTATCAACTGGATAAAACAAGGCTACTGGGGACTACGAGCAGAACTGGGCACCCTGTGGGAGATTTAAATTGGGGGCATATCCCCAACCAAACTCACTTTGTGAACCACTCTCGAAAGCGCTCCTCGCTGTCTGTCAAATTGGCATCAGGGTTCAAAACATAGAAGACCTTCTTTGGGTCCACCCCACGATTCAGCACAGACTCTAAATCCATCTAAATGGTAGAAAGGGACATTTTGAAGACTGCTTCACTGGTAGAAAAAAGTTTGTTGTACGATGCATTTTAGCTCCAAGCATGAGTGTCTGAAGTAACAGCTTTGGTCAGTTTCAGGTGTTTGTGCATCAGAGGGGACACCTATGTGCTGGAACTCACCTCCTTGGACACACTGTGGCCTACAAGAAACTGCAGAGAAGGCATGCGAGTGACGGAGCAAGACCTGAGACAGGAGATGCTCTCCCAAGGCAGCTTCTGGAGGTACTACCGGGAGAAAAGGCACAGAAAGGTATGAACACGCCCGGAGTGTGGAAGACCAACTAAATCAGACGAGCAGATAAGCAAACCCAGTCTCGGGTTCGGGTGGCCATACTTTATCCAGGATGAGGACAACATGTCCCTGTGGCTCCGCCCTGTCCCTCAGCAAAGACACTGCAGCCTGAAGATGCGAGGAGCACTCCTCTGGTCTTTGTGAGGAGAGGCCTCCAGCCAGAGCCTGGATGTCTTGCTGTGAGAGGAGAGGTGAAGCTGACAGAACAACCTGGGGATGTAGGGGGGGGTGAAAAAAAAAAAAAAAAAAAAAAAAGAAAGGTTGGTAAAGATACTGCTCAAAATTATATTTCAAAAAAACAAAACCAACCCGATATATAACAAACACCCAATTGATGCCAATGAAC
>JAODKN010000085.1:547280-559218 GCA_026774425.1 Petrocephalus zakoni
CGACCCCCCCAACACCCTGTTTTAATTCCTTTTTTACGCCTGCGCACCCTCACAAACAACCCTGGGGTAGTTGGGGGGGTTAAAAAAAAAAAAAAAAAAAAAAAAAAAAAGACAGGGTGGTAAAGAGACTGAGAAAAATTAGAATGCAATACATCTAAACCAGACCTTCTTATACATCAGCACCTAGTGATCCCAATGCAAATAAGGTACCCTACTGAAATGGGTTTGACCACATGATCAAACCAAGACGGTCACATTTTGCTCGTTTTGTCCAGCTTGCACACGCACCACCTTCCCAACCTCATGGAGATGGAAGGACATGGCTACGTGGGGCAGACAGACCTTGAGCAGCTCCTCTGTAGTGTGGGCGCCACATTCCGTCAGAGTTTGATGGAGCTCCCTGGCCTGGTGGGAGACCTCCGGGTCGGGCGACACGGGCAGTAGCAGCCCCATCCAGCAACCCAATATCTCCCTCATCTCCCCCAGCAGCCTCTGGAACGCAGAACACGAGTAACATGCAAGAGCTGCTTCTCACCAAGCGATCAGTTCACCACATCTACAGCATTAGGATTTTAGAACATAAGAACATAAGAACTATACAAACGAGAGGAGGCCATTCGGCCCATCAAGCTTGCTTTTTTTTTTTTTTACTAAAGTAATTCAGGCAGCATGTACCTTTAAGCTATAGCACTGGGGCTACACCCATAACCCATAAGCACAGCACTGCCCTGAAGCACCGCTCCATCTAACCTTCTCCTAAGAGGGCAAACCCCTTACCTCCACGCGGCTGTCCAGCGCCCGCCGACCTTCCCACCACTGCGCCTTGTCAGCAACGCTGCTCACCACCTTCTGCTGCTTCTGCACGCTGTCCATCTCTTGGATTATGGCACTCACTGGACACTGAGGTATCAATGCCTATATTAATCTCAGGTTATCAAAGAGTATCAGCGCTAGTAAATCCTATGCATAGCTGGGTTACTGGTAGCATACTGGTGTATGGGCCATGTATTTCTTACACAATCCTACATAATTTTGTGCCATATACCTGAATATGTAAAGCCGATTTCTGTTCAGCTGAAATTATAGCAACGTTAGTATTGTCATATGAAACAGGGAATGCCCTTCTGTACAACACATTCATCTCCCTCTATCCAAAACGACTTGCCGTAGAGGGATGGGTTTAAAATTAGTGTGTGCTCTTTGGGATTAGAACTCACAACCATCACGTTAGCATAATGCTCTACTTAAATCAGCTACAGGATAGTACAAGACTGTTAAGTAGTTTTACACCTTCACTGAATGCACAGACTAACCATAGTAAAATACAATCCTACATAAATCTTTAGATATGTTGTACCATTTCATCGTGAATAACTTTGTCCAAGAACAATTCATAGCAATTCATTTTAGTATGCATTTGATAAAGGTCTGAAAAATCCTGCGAAGCACTGCTTTGGCTCAATGGGGCTGCGGACCAAATCAGCTCACAGCCGAGATGCCACATACCTCACGCTGTACCGTGGGAATGCGAACAGTGATCGGAACCAGGCCACGCTCCAAACGGGTCAACAAAATGGTGTCTCCCATCTCACCAGGCCGCATGCCAACCACAGAGAGAAGGCAGACGGTCACACCTGCAGAGAGGTTGGGACACGCTGAGCGCCGCTCACTACAACTGCACCACCTCACAGACTGGCACCAGCCACGGCCGGGCACCTTACCAGGAGGGATCTTCTGGAGCTGCTGAGTGAAGTCCTGGCAGTGCTGGTGAGGGAAGGCAGAGGGGTCGAGGTTGGGGAAGCCAAAGACTGCCTCCAGCTGGCTCAGCCTCTGGGTCAACTTCGTATGTCCACTGGGGTCGTCCAGATTCAAAGACTCCAGTTTCTCAGCCAAATCTTGAGCAGGTGCCTTTTTCAGCTTCCTAGAAGATGCAAGAGAACAGAACACAAGAGGAGTCTTAAATTTGGTGAAGCAAAGCACAACAAACAGAGCAAAGAGTAAATTAAGGATGGGGAGGTGTGCTTACTTGATTCTGTTGGTAAGATGGCGGGTCATGTGATGTCTGCTGGTGAGGCCCAGGGCCTGGGAGTGGAGCATGGCGGTGGTCATGGGGTCCCCCTGGCCCAGGCACAGGGCGAGAAGCCCACAGAGCTTCGTGTAGAGCCCAGCTGGAGGAAAGTGCTGGAGGGAGAGCAAGGCACTGCGCAGGAGATCCCGTGCATACTCCAGTGTTAGCCCATCTGTTCAAAAAATAGGTTTGGTGGGCATGTTACACAAAACTGCCGGGCAAGTCCTACAACTCACCCCCCAATAGCATCACCCAAACTTAGCACCTTACCTGGTACTGCAGTGGGAAGTGAGGATTGGGGTAAGAGTCTCTGAGAGCAAGCCGCTCTTCTGAGGTCTCCAAGGTCATCCCTTTCAGTGTCCACCCACACGTCCCTCCGAAGAACCTCCAGGTCTGCGTCACACTCCTGTGACCTTGCTGTTAAACAGTGAATAAATTGGAGACTAAAGTGGCCAGAAAACCTGAATTTGGAAATGACTCATTAAAAAAAAAAAAAAAAAAACCCTCCCCAGCGAAAGAGAAATCTCACCCAAGGCCTCGTGTTCCTCCACAGAGATCTTCAGTTCTTCCACACTTGTATCCATTCCAGGTTCCTCCTCCTTTATGGTCCTCATCTGCTCTGGATCCTCTGTACTTGCCGAGCTGCCTTTGGCCACTCGGTCAGCACCCTTTCTGGGCCTCCCCCTCCGTGGGGCAGGAGCGGCAGACTCCTCTTCAGAGGGACACTCCAGGGGTAGGGCGGTGCTCTTGATGGCCCTGTTCCGCCCCTTCAGCGGCTCCTTTTCAGTGACGGCCACCACCTTCTCTCTGGTGGGAGCACTGGTTTTGGCACGTGCGGCCACCCTGCCAGTTTCCCTCTTCCCAGTAAGCACTGCCGGGGCATTGGTGTCCGTGTCGCTCTCGTCGCTGAATTCCACCTGTACGTGCAGAGAAGCAATCTAATGTTTCCTGTAGCCACCATCTTAAAGATCGCAACCAGTAAAATCAAAGGCTGACTGGAAACACCAGCGATGCAGTTTAACTGGGAGGAGCTACCATAGTCCTGTCCTTCTGCCCCGCCCCATCACCTTGAAACGAGACCTGGTGCTCCTTTTGGGAGCTGCAGGCACTGGTCTCCGCTGGTCTGCTGGTGACGTGGACTCCTCGTATACCCGGAAGTGTAGTTTCACTGCAGACTTTGCTGCGCCGCGGCGTGCGGCAGGGACCGACACCTGGACAGGAGTCTGCGGCACCGTGGGAGAAGCTGGCCTCATGGCCACCTGAGGAATTACATTGTCGAAGTCAAAGGCACTCGGCTCCCCCACAGCACTCGGTTTTGCCTTTGAGCTTTTAGTTTTGGTTGTACGTGGGGTTCTGCAGGCCAACAACTTGGTCTTTGTGGAAGGAAGCGTTAATTTAGCCTTGGGTAGTATTAAGGGTGCAACTGTCTCTTTAGTTTTTTTCGTTTCTTCTCTGCTTAGGCAGACCCCTCTGTCCTTTTTCTTAGCCTCTTCTGCTTTAGAAGACAGACTAAGATCTTTGGTTTTATTTGAGGGAATCATTCTGGGTTTGTCATTAGATTTTAAAGGATTCCAGGGCCACACTGGAGAGAAGAGCTCCTCCCAGTGGCAGTTCTTCTGGGAGGCTAAGGTAAGCATAGTGGCCAGGGCTTTTGTGACCTGCAGGCTAGCCTGCACTGCATCCAATTCAGGAGACGTTTTGGACGTCACAAAGGCAAAACCAGAATCTAGCAGTTCCCATATACCAGCAGCCTTCTGCACATGAAGACCAGAAAGAGACATACGCATGTAGATTCTCCCCGTAAGATCATCAAGAAGAGACAGTGAAGGTTTGCCCTTGAATGCCATCAGTTTGGCCAACTTGGCTGCAACCTTGGCCGTCACATTCCTGCAGCGCAGTAAGGCGGTGAGAAAGAGCTTAGGAATCTGCTCTGTCACTCCTTGTGGCAACTGACTAGCCAATTCTGCTTGGACAGCAGCCCACTGGGCACAGACACGCCCCAAACTCGGGTCTGAACAGCAAGGGCAGCTGCAGTCTGCCTTGTGCTCCAGGGAGGCCAGCCAGCACTGCCGTTTGGGCTTGAGTTTGGGAGAGGCAGCCTGGGCCCACTCCTCCACTGTTTCCACAGGCTGCTGGTGGAAGAACCTAGTTTTCAGGAGACCACTATATTCATCTTCTACTGCCTGTGGGGACTGGGGCTTCTTAGCTGGCCTCCCTTTTCTTGGCTTGATCTTGACCTCCATCTTCTCCTCATTGCCAGTAAAGTCTGATAAGAGAAACAGTCCCAACAAATCATACATCAGAGACTTTTCAAAGAAAAACCCAACATGTTAAACCACAAATTTAACCCTGCAAAAGAGAAGCAACCAACCAGTGCAAAGATCAAGAAGATTGGTGACTTGCTCAAGGTCCATGCCACTCAGTTCCCTCTCCCCTTTCTGGAGCTCCAGTTCAGCCTTCACCACCAGGAGCTCAGCACATCTGTACAGACAATGAGTATGGAAGATGAGGAGTAAACGTCATAGAAAGCGTTACAGAACATCACGTTTCATGTATTCAGATCTTAGGCTACTAAAATTCCCCTGTGAAATGGCAATACAATTATTTTATTGGCTCTTAGTAAGGCTGCTTGATTATGGAAAAAATAATAAAATCGATTATTTTGGTCAATATTGAAATCACGATTATTTAACACAATTACTCATATTGCTCATTGATATTGGAAACACATTGCTTCTTTATGTGCAGTAAATGCAATCATGAAATTTTCACTGATGCATTCCTGTTGAACCTTCCCTTAAAATAACCAAGTATAAATCAGATATTATATAAAATAGTAAAGACAAGTAAATAAAATTAGCAATGTAATGCAGTTCCACAATCTCTTGAAACAAAGCACCAAATAAATAAAATACAAAAATAAATTACAAAATAAGCTGCCCTACAGTGTGTTGGGAAGGACGTCGATGCGGGTTTGCTACTTTGCCTTTTCTGTGTTAGTCGGCCGTAAATCACTCGGTGTTTGAATTTTAGGTGGTTAGAGAGACTCGCCGTGTTGCTGAATGGCGCAGACACCACCGAGTAGCAAAGCTTGCACATAATGTTTCTGATCCACGTCCCTCTTCACGTTCAAAGTGTTCCCGCACCAGCGAACTTACTTTACTTTTCTTGCCGACTAAACGCTCCTTCTGCCAACTTTACTTGCGCTGACTTTTTAAAACACCACCACCAGTGAGATTACACTCACATGTGAGTTTAGACCTCAGAAGGGGTGGAAGTGCGTGTGCGCATCAGACAGCGTAATGCGCCAAAGTGATTTTAATAATCGTTTGACAATTATTGTTTTTGTGTTTGAAGGCAAAATCGAAATAAAAATCTGATTAATTGCACAGCCTTAGCTCTTAGCTTATGCTAAGAGGTCCAGGGCCTTCACCCTCATATCCACGTGCTCACCGCCTTAGGGTCTGAAGCTTGGTGGCCAGCTTCAAGGCTTCCAGGCACTGCACCTTGGCTTCATGGATGGCACCACTGTGGCTCCTCACAGTCACCATCCTCAGGGAGCAGCTGAGGACCTCAGCCAGCAGCTGCCACTTTAGGAGGACATTGTCTCCTAAGATGGTCAGGGACAAATTTCAGTTCATCGCCGATCTTGCCAGTGGATTCCAGGATTTACAGGTGAGCACTGTGACAGTCATGGACCAGTAAAGATCACCTCCACAAAAGGACAAAATGGCCTGCAAGTCGACTCTTGGCTACTTGCATAAAACTAACAATTAGGCAGCACAAAAATGAGCCTTCATATGCCATACCATAAATGCAGCAAATAATCACCTTGATCAACAAAACGAGTGTCCACAGCAACACTGGCTCCATAGAGACCATTTCCTAATAAGGTCACCACAAGGCTACAGAGCAGCTTTAAGCCTTCATACAGCGTCGTGTCTGGAGTTTTCAGGCCTGGAAGCAGAAGCAGTTTACCATTCATTTTAGATCACAGGCATGGAGATACAAAACCATGGTTTGACAGCAGATCCAAATTCATACTTATGTGAACACAAAGGATAGAATTCAGAACAAATATTTACTCGTTTACTCATTCCAATGCACTTCCCGTCACCCAGGGTAATGACCAACCCTTTACGCACCATGTTCAGTCAGCCTTTGACGAAGTTGACTAGGCAGAGCAGTGCCATTGAGGCTGAGGTATGCACTGGCCGTTTGGAGAGCCATGGCCCGTAGCAAATACCACGTCTTGGAATATCTCTGTTCTCCCACCTCCTTCAGGACCTGAGACAGGTGGGAAACGCCTTTCTCCACCTAGGGTAGATGAAACGGCTCCTTATAAGGCTCTTTACTTACTCCGAAACACGCGTCATCACCACTGTCCTTCCCAGTCACGTGCCAGCCCCCTACCATCCTACCTGCCGGCTGCTGTAACAGAACTCTGCTTTCAGGAGCGCGGCCCGGACACGCAGGGGCAGTACACCCTCAGCACAGGAGTCCATGGAGGACAGCAGCTGTTCTACCTGCTCCAGTTGAGCCTGCGTATAAACACACATGGCCTGACTGCCCCCATCAACTCCACCCCCAACACATCATTGTTCAGTTAACATTTTCCCCCAAAGAACTCTTCACACAGTTCTACAGCTATACGCTTTCATAAAACAATGCCCCATCTTTCCTCCTCCTTGATTTTTCATCTCTCTCTGAATGACGTTGTAATGCGTCCAACACACCCATGTAAAGTGCCTTGGGGCGACTGTTGTGAAAGGCACTATATAAAAATTAAACGATTGAAGTAATATGCCATCAAGTCTGTCCACAAGATCAAATTGATGGACTTAACCTCATTTCCAGGTCAGATTGTAAAACTATTAAACCAAGAAATTAAACGAAACTCATTGCAGCACCGCAGTCAGACCAAAGTGTGAGATGGAGGATTACCGCTGCCAGTTGTGGGGCACCGAGCTCCAGCAGCAGCCTGGCTGAGTGACACAGAGAGCTGGCACAGCTGAGGGGGTCTCCCATTCTGCGTGCCAGGCGCACTGCAAGCTGGTGACTCTCCAGGGCCCTCAGGGGCTAGAAGGGTAAGGAGACATTAGGATGAACAATGAAAGTGGCACAGCACTGAAGGTTTAGCACATGGCTAATATATCACAGTCAGGACCCTACCTTGCCAATAAGCTTATAGAGGGCAGCCATGAGAACCACAGAGAAGACCGTCTGCTTGGCAGAACGGACTGCAGGCTCCGTCTTCTTCCCTAGAAGGCCCTTCCAAAGCTCCAAAGCCCTGTCCAGAGGCTTGCCCTGCTCTGAGAAATGGGGGGGACAGTCAGTTTGGGGAAGAGATGCCTACAAGAGGACAAGATGCATAAAAACTGATGCATACGCTGCAATAATAGATCTGAGGAACCAGCAGGAATGGAGACAAAGCAAGAAGCACAAGTCCATTACTAGAACATACTGCTTTCAGCCATCAGGTTGAAGCGCAGGCCCTCATAGATCAGCTGACTCTCCTGCTGCTTCTGCTTCTCTTCATAGTCCAGGTCATTGGTTCCCGTTGGCTCCAGACACTGACTCTGCTGTTCCCGGGCCTCACATAGCCGCTTGTCCACCTCCATAGCCTACAAGATGACAAAGGGTCAGGTATCGCCAACCAAGAGTGTTTCAGCCAGTAAGAACATTCATTGGCGGTGACGCTTGCCTCGTGGAGGTTCTTCTCCAGGGTGCAGATGTAGAGCCACAGTGAGGCCTGGGCCTTGTCATCTCTGAGGCAGTCAGCATTCTCTGCGGTCTCGGGCTCCTCGTCCAGGAGCCTTAAGGACTCTAGGGTGAAGTCTACTGCCGAGCTGCACAAGAACAAACCTGGCATGATCCTCCTGCACCAAAATACAGGAGGACCTGGCTGCTGTGCCCCCCCCCCCCCATTTACAAGGCACTCATTAGCTTCACAACCATAAAAAACTAATTCAGTGAGGCATGTTGGGGACAGCTGGAGAAAGAATATAATTTTTTTATACTTTACATATAGTTACTGCATCAATGAGGGTCAAGTCACACATCAAAAATAAATAAAATTGATAAAATAAAATAAAGATCACACAGCAACACGAAACAAGTCTTGATGCCTCACTGAAGCTTCACTTAACATTCCGCTCACCAGTCAGTCTGCTCACTGAAGTCCTGGAAGCAGACCACCTGGGCCATTTCGTACAGGTACACCGCACGATGGTGTGTGCGACTGCTGTCCTCGTGACAGATGTCCAGCAGGTCACACAGTGTGTTGTATCGCTCCTGAGCAGTGTCACCCGACACCTCCCTGTAGGCACGGAGCTCCTCCTCTAACAGCTGTAGCAGAACCTCCTCCCCCGGGACATGTGGCCCAAAGCCATCACGGAGCGTCCTGACATGTGACAACAGCAGAATTCCATTGGATGTCCCACCTCAGACCAGTCACGTGATTGCTTAGTATTAAGGTTGAATAATGTTAAAATTGGTTATTGTGAAGTACAGGATGCCACTTCATTTCTTATCTTACTCACCTTTAATACTCAGCAAAATCAGACTGGCTTTACCAGGTCTGATAGAGATGTGCCCTGTGTGATATCAGCATCTACAATAATACTCATTGAGATTTAAGATGAGCAATGTCAAGAGAGAATTGCTCGACTGACTTGAAGGCCACCCAAGTCACTAGAAGCTGACAGGATCAGTAGTAGGACCCACAGACAAAACCTTCCACCGGCCTGCCTACACAACCTGAGCCGCACGTCAGCCTGTCCTCCTCGAGCAGCGTCGGCCTTCGTTTTGACCCACAGAGACACCGGCTCTGCCATGTGCTCTGTGATTTGGTCGTCCAGAGCTCGCAGCCAGAGCACCACCCAGTCCAAAGCACGCTCCAAGTGGCCGCCTCTCCTGGAACTTTGGACGGCCAGCAGGAAGGCTCGGTTCAGCTGCACAGGGGGATGGAGTTGGGAGTTAGCAAAGGAGACCTGCACCCCACCTCACTTTAGACTAGCTATAAAACACTGATTGTCACATCATACCCATGCCCCAGGGCACCTCAAGAATGACACCAATACAGAAAATAAACATCCACCACTAAATACCATCCAACAGCCCCCATGTCAGAACAGTATATGCAAGTTTGGTCATGCTGTGGATGCAAGCTCACCTTATCCACAGGCATCACAGGGCGATTTTTCTTGACAAGCTCATGGCAGAGAATCTCCACTAGGGAGAAGGCCTGGTCATAGTGTTTGCGGTTGTACAGCGCGTAAACCAAGCCATTGATAGCAGATGCTGTGGAAGCAACAAAGGGCAGCTCTTGGGTCCTAGTGTCGCTAGGCCTTATGAGGTTTTAGGTCAGGGACAAATGGGTATGGTGCAAGGGGGGGAAACAACAGAAGTGTGCATTACCAGCCTTAATGAAGACACTGTCAGAAGCCAGCTTCTCCGACTCACTCATCATCTGGCCAGCTGTGGCCTTGCAATACAGCAGGACTCTTTCCAGAGTCTGATTGTCCTCCAGCTGAAACAGAGTACAGTAGTAAGTAAGGGACATTCTACCCTACCACAGGTAAGAAACAGGACAGACTCCCCAGGAAAAATAAAGACCTATACCTGCAAAGCCACCAGGCTGCTGTAGGCACTCATAACCCCTTGGCACATGGTACTGCATAAAGTTTGATGGTAGAGGAGCTTCTGCTCTGGCTGTATGAGCTTAGCCTGAGATAAACATATGAGCAATTAATAAGCACCACTATAGCAAACAGCATCAAGAGGCCAGATGCGCAGTTCTCAAGCACAGTACACTAGACACGCTATAAAATTTTACAAGCAAGTACAACCCTGCTGGAAAACTTTGATTATTCAGATACCTTGGAAAGATGCGTGCGCAGGAGCTCCTGGTATTCCTCCAAGAAGGAGAACAAAGCCAGGAGAGATGTCCCTTGCAGCACCTTGTTCTGGTTTATCTCAAAGGCAGAGGCAACCAGCTGGCTGGCTTGCAAGAAGACATGGCGTTCCTGGTCACCAAAAGAATGAGGGAGGCATCGGACGGCACGAGCACACTTGGTGAGGGTCACAGCGCAGTCTTCCCCGGTGGTGAGCAGGCAGTGGATGTCCACAGCCCACCCAACAAAGTGCAGAAAGGGGTCAGGAGTCTCCTTCAGCCACGCAGCAGCTCCTTTAACAAGATTTGAAGCCTGGCTCCAGAAGCCTGCCTTGCAGAGGAGCCTGCAGGCGTGCAGCATGACCAGGACGGGCCAGCCAGCGGCACCTGCTCCCAGCAAGTCGCACAGGAAGTGCTGGCTCTCCAGAGCCAAGAAGGAAGCGTCATCCTCAGTTAACGTCCCGCAGGCCTTCCCAAACTCGCTGAGAGCATCCTCGGCATACCCTGGGACTTTTGAGGTCGCGGGGGATGTGGCAGACGTCTTGTCCAGCAGTGCCAGGAAGCGCAGAGCTTGTAGGCGTCCGCTGAGTCTTCCCCGAGGAAACTGCGGCAGATCAGCCTTCATTGCAGCCGCCCCATTCCAGAGGACAGCGAAACAGCTGCGCACCAGAACCTGATAGTCTTCCGTCTAGAAGCATTTAGAGAAAGGAGGGGGGAAACTGGTTTCCTTAGTACCAAAAACAGCCGATGGAAAATAAGGCATACCATGTTAAGGTTACAATAGGAGTAAAGCTTTTAAAACGGGAAAACTAGGTTTTCCCCTTTACCTGAGCGGCAGGAGTGACTAGGACCAGTCTCTGATACAGCAGGTCTCCCAGGCGCTGACAAGGCTGGTAGGCTCCCTGAGTGGCCAGCTTCCTCATGATGTGAAAGAGGATCTTTTCCATGTAAAGAGGGCTGCTCTGCATCCCAGGGTTGGCGACGCTCTCATAGCTGATGAGTGCCAACTGAACCAGTGACACCAGCTCAGCAAGATGGTCATTCCCCACCGCTCCTCCCAGCTGGTGGTTGCAGGCCCTGATGATGCGATCACACAATGTCCTGCATTCCACCCCAGGGTTCTTCATGTAGTCCTAAGAGGAAGGTACAAGTGTCACAGAGGGTCACATTCACACCAGACTGCCGCAGAGAAAGGACACACGTGCCACTGTCGCACCGGGCCGGGCATCGCAGAGGGTCAAGATCCATTGAACCGCAAGTTATTCCGGGCATACAGACCTGAAGCTCCTGGCAGAGCGCGGCAGTACTTGCGCGGTCGGCCGTTCGCTTGATGTACTCGTCCACTTTCTGTAACTTCATTTTCTAATTCACAGGAAACGCGACGGACGAGTGTCAAGCCGTTCAGAGCACGTCCAATCTGCGCCGCCACAGCGATATCGCTAAAACGGCATGTCACAGACGGCGCACAGCAGAAAAGCGACTTTCGGAATATTATGGAAGCTTCTAATCTACCACCATGCACGCTGCATGTGTAAACTGACCAGTTAATACACAAAAGCTCACGAAGTAAAATCGAAATCGAGAAGCAGTTACTCAAAAACAAATGAACCACTACTGAAGTAAACAGTCTGATACACCTAGCCAGTAATGTCAACCATCAAAGGCTACGAGGCCGCTCACTTGGTTTAAAATTGAGATCTATCCAATCACAACATGCGAATTTGTGACGTCAAGTATGCGACGCGACCTGGGCATGGATTTATGGTTCTTGTAGTTTTTATTTTGACCACCAAAAGCGAGTTGAAGCCAAAATTTAAACGTTAATCATGATATCGATGTGGAAACATTTTAGTTAAATAACATTTAACTCACAAAAAAAGATTGCGTGATTAGCTAAAATAGACTCAAAACTCATCTGTTTAGCTGTGCATTTACTGAATGAGCACTGTGCTACGTCCAAACTGACTGCATTCTGT
>JAODKN010000085.1:564199-576329 GCA_026774425.1 Petrocephalus zakoni
CGTTTGGCAATCAAATTGCTTGGAGCCAAAGATGCGAACAGGCTTGACTGAACCGCAGGATTCCGTGCAGTTTGCCTTTGGATCATTCATTTTCTCTGTGCATGACACACAGTTCCTGTAATGTGAGGGAAGAAGTGAAACTTCTGGCCATTTACCAAAATGAAGCAACCGTTGAGACACAAGGACAAAAACTGAAGCTGACCCCAGTGTGGATTCTTTGCATTACTATGGGAAAATGGCACAACCCAGGCTCACCCATCAAAAAAGGTGAGTGCACCCGGCTGCGTTCTGACTTTACTCAACGTGGTCCCTTGAACAGGACCTTAATGTGACTTCATGGGTTTCTGTGCAAGATCAAAGCTCAGACGTTGAAGTGAAACTTACTTATATGTTTGGCAGGGTGATGACAGCTCTGTGCACTGGTCCCGGAAGAAGCCGGGGTGACATTCACAGTGGTTACATACGCATGTGCCGTGGTTGTTGCACTTGGTTGACCCTTTCATGCACTTGTCAGTTTGGGAGGGGCAATCGCAGGCTGGGCCAGTGAAGCCTTCTTTACACTCGCAGTGTCCACAATTACATGTGCCATGGCCTGCAGGACAGGGTGCACAGGAGACTCTGCTTATGGCTAAAGGAGCAAGACTAATGGGAGGTATAAGCTCATGATGCAGCGCTGTAACAAACCAACAGGGCTAGCCCAAGGCATAAGCCAACTATTGGCCATGGCCCGGTGGACAACAGGTGGCCCCCCATCTGAGCAGCCAATCAGGATGAGGAGGAAAATGACGCATGACAACCAAGTTAATCAAATTTTGCTCAGGGCCTTGAAATGCATACAAGCCTTATGGTTTAATATGATAATCACTGGGCATCCTGCACAAAACAAATGATTATATTTAAACAAATTGAGAAGTGTAAATGACTTCTTTAGACTCAAAGCTTTAGTTTCCATCAGAACCATTGCAGTTATATTGTTTAAGAGTGTTATTAATTATTTGCTGTTATTACCTTGTTGGAGCCCCTCATTTCACTGTTAATAAAGTTTTAAAAAAAAAGCAACCGCATATTTCAGAAAGATGCTTAGGATAATTGTACAATTATCGTTCACAATAAATTTTCAATTATCATCTAGCCAAATCAGGGTCGCAATGACAGGACACCACGCATGAAGCCACCATCACACAGTAATAACCTGATAATAAATGTGGAATATTCAAAGTACTGCTACTCGGTTAGTTTTTTATGTCGGTTTCAGTCTGAGGGGGCTGAAGGCTTCGGGCCCCAAACCCCTCCCCACTCACCACCGCAGATCTGGCCGTTGGACTCCAAGCAGCTGGAGTCGTCACACTCGCAGAACGGGCCCCGGTGTTTGTTCCTGCACTGGCACTTGCCACACTCACAGCTGCCCTGCCCACTGCAGGGCAGCGAGCTGTTGCTCTGCCGGCACTGAGCCTCTATTTCATGCACTGTATCCATGTCCTGCTGCCGCTGGCACTCGCACCTCTGACCCAGGCGGCTCCCGTAACAACTGGACCATCAGACAGCACAGCATTATTCTATGAGCACCGCAGTAATACTGCCGTTCCAAAATGTCTACTAAAACTTTGACTTCAGGTACAACAGCACATACACGCATCAGATGAACTAAAATGTAGACTTGAGGTACAGCTCAATGTGCATGCATCAGTTTCACTAAAACCTAGACTTAAGGTACAACAGAACATACATGCATGAGGTTCACTAAAACCTAGACTTGAGGGTACCACGGGACACACATTTCAGGCTAACTATGATGAATGCTATTATTTAGTGCTAATGTTTTTAACCCTGGTTAGTCGCAGTAAAATCTAGAACGACATCTATAATCTGGAAATAACTGCCTTGCCTTAATGATAATAATAATAAAAGTTAATATGTCATTTGTTTTGCAGCTGCATAATAGCAATCACAGTTATACAGTAAGTATTTCTGTAATGTCATGCATCGTAATCTTCTTATCGATATCTGCCTGCAGACTTGCCTGCACATGCCGCAATACAGTGTCCCGCTGCCATTGCAGTGGGTGGAGTTGAGCTGCAGGTCTTCACAATCGCAGTCACACGCCGTTTCCACGGTGACCTTCAGCTCCTCACGAAGCCCCTGCAGCTTTATGAGGAAGGTTTCTGCCCTTGAAAGGCACGTCGATGCACTCAGCCTGACAGTGAAGTTCACCTGGGGAGAGGCGAGGTTCACAGCAGTGTTTCCAGCAGTGCTCCCTCCCGCGCGCTCTCTCGGACTCCTCCGGTCCTGGGCTGGCCCCGCTCCTCACCTGCTGCTGGATTCTCACGTTGTTGCATCTTCCCGTACTGTCCCATTCGCTCTGCTCTCCCTTACTGCAGTGAGATTTGAATGAGATATCCAGGCCCCGAGGAGCTTGCTGGTACTCCAGGACGATAGTAGAAGACAGATTCTGTGGAAACCCAATGGACCACGCTTATCAGAGACCTTTCTATTTATTTTGACAGATACTTGAGTCTAAATCCTCTTAAATCAGTTGCAGTCAAGTAGAACAGCAAGCAATAAAACAGTATAGGGGTTATTAGCAGGACTCGCCAAAACTAACACCTTGGAAAAAGGATTCCCGGCATGGCCTGTGATCTGGCAGCTTCTCACTAACAGTTCCTTGAGATTTACAAAACTAGAGATTATTCATCAAAGGCAGCAATCTCAGTCCAGCTCTAAAGAACAGTCTACTGCAGCACTGTAAGACCATTAGGTAATTGTCAGGTGAATATCTCCTCGAGATGTCTGGCTGTTTAACCACCTGTTCCTTCCGACGCAGATGGTAAAGTACGGGAGGCAGCCAGTTGCGTGCTAGACAGCTTCCTTTCTGAGAAGAGCACAAGATAAGAATGAAGATGCAGCAGGAGAGGAAGCTGCAGGGAACCACAGAGAGTGAAACTGAAATGGTAACAGCAGGGCTATTGAATTCACAGCCCGCAAAGGTGAATGGTCACTTCCCGACCTTGTCCATGCATCCTTAAAAATCCGCTGCACACTTATGAACGGCTTGTAGTGGCAGATAGGTGTGCGGAGGTCCTGATATGATTTTCAGCTTTAAGCACCATGGGACAGCACTGTGAATAGGGCTTACAATAAGAGAAATGCCTGGCTTAGAAACGAAACAACCCCTTAAAGTACACTATTGCCCAAAGTATTGGGATGCCTGCCCTTACACACACATTAACTTTAATGACATCCCATTCTTAATACATAGGCTTTAATATGGAGTTGGCCCACCCTTTGCAGCTATAACAGCTTCAACCCTTCTGGGAAGGCTTTCCACAAGGTTTGGGAGTGTGTTTATGGGAATTTTTCACCATTCTTCCAGGAGAACATTTGTGAGGTCAGGCACTGATGTTGGATGAGTAGGCCTGTCTCGCAGTCTCTGCTCTAATTCATCCCAAAGGTGTTCTATCGGGTTGAGGTCAGAGCTCTGTGCAGGCCAATCAAGTTCCTCCACACCAAACTCACTCATCCATGTCTTTATAGACTTTGCTTAGTGCACTGGTGTGCAGTCATGTTGGGACAGGAAGGCGCCATTCCCAAACTGTTCCCACAAAGTTAGGAGCATGAAACTGTCCAAAATGGCTTTGTATGACTTCTATTCACTGGAACTAAGGGGCCAAGCCCAACCCCTGAAAAACAGCCCCACACCACAATCCCCCCTCCACCAAACTTTACACTTGGCACAATGCAGTCAGGCAAGTACCGTTCTCCTGGCAACTGCCAAACCCAGACTCGCCCATTCGGATTGAAGAGAGAAGCGTGATTCGTCATTCCAGAGGACACGTCTCCACTGTTCTACACTACTGCTTTACACGACTGCATGTGACGCTTTTCACTGCACTGCAGGTTTGGATGCTCGGCCAGAGAAACCCATTCCATGAAGCTCTCTTCGCACTGTTCTTCAGCTAATCTGAAGGCCACAAGAAGTTTGGAGGTTTGTAGCTATTGACTCTGCAGAAGGTTGGTGACATCTGCACACTGTGCACCTCAGCATGTGCTGACGCCGCTCTGTGATTTTACGTGACCTACCACTTCATGGCTGAGTTGTTGTCATTCCCAATTGCTTCTACTTTGTTATAGTACCACTAATAATTGACCATGGAATATTTAGTAGCGAGGATATCTCACAAATAGACTAATTGCACAGGTGGCATCCCATCACGGTATAACGCTTGATTTCACTGAGCTCCTGAGAGTGATTTCACAAGTGTTTGTAGAAGCAGTCTGCATGCCAAGATGCTTGACTTTATACACCTGCGGCCATAGAAGGGATTGGAACTCTTGAATTCAATTATTTGAAGGGGTGTCCCAATACTTTTAGCAGTATAGTGCAACTAAGAACGCCTGTCACTATCGCAGGGTGACATTCTGCTCCTTGAGTTCCCTTAGTCCTCACAGTTTCCCTTCCTCCCTGGGCCGCTGTGTGGCTAAATGGGCTTAGCATCTGCCTGAGAACCATACATCCCAAACGCTGTGGGCCAGTTCAGGTTTGGCCAGAGGCCAGCCTCAACCATTTTGGATAGTTTTCGTATTTGTGCCCCTGAATTGCCTTAATTCGTATACTTACCATTATAATGCATTATGAAGATATTTATAATGTGTTATAGATGACAGCTTTAAGTAAAGTGTTATTAAGTTCACTTTATCAGTCAGCCACATTGTGGACCGTGATCCATGCCCCAACATGACACAGAGCATAACAGCAATTTGCTATATCTGCACCATTTATGTTCCTCTTCTCGTTCTGGTGTGAGTATGGTATGAGTATGGTGTGAGTATGGTGGATGGATGGATGTTGGAGGGACTGTCCATTGTAATCACCTGCAGACGCCTGCCTCTATGCTGTTCTGGCTTGATTTCGTCTGTCATTGCTACAGTTACTGGTCCCTGATTCTACACCTACTGCTGAAATGAGGGGTTGTTGCTGCCACATTGTGCCTCTTTCATTCCACATTCAGTGCAAAGTGCTTCTCACTGCCTCCCAAGCTCTTTCAGGTTCAGTGCCTCTCAGCTCGTCGCCATTACACTCCTGATACCCTTAGATCATCTGGGTCTAATCAACACACAGTCCATAAGTTCAGACTATATTTCAAGGGTAGCAGGTCATTTAGTGAGATGGCTCCTTAACTCTGAAACCTACTTCCTTTGACTCTGAGATACCTTGTCTATTTCAACTTCTGCTAAAATATTTTCTTTAAGTGTCACATCTCTCTCTCCAGCTGTAAATTCTGAGTTATATTGATGTGTTGCCATCATTGCTTACTAGTATTGCTTACTCTGTGAAGTTATACTTAGTAGTTTTTACTTAATTTTGTGAAGCATCGTCAAATATAAACAGCACAGTGTGAGTAAAACGTATTGTAACTAGTAACTCTAAGAAGATACTGGACACTAAACATAAATGTTATTTCCTGTTGTTCTAATGTTGATGTGTGAATGTTTCGCACGATGTGTGAAAAGCTGCTGACCACATATGATTTGTGTGTTGCTGGGACTGAGATTCCATGCAGTATTGTCAGCAGCACATGCAACCTGAGACTGTTGCTTATGGAACCAGTACTCACCCCATAGGCATCTGAGATGAGCTGAACTACATTGCTGGAGTCATTCTTAAGAACTCCAACTACCGACTGCGGGATTAGCTCACTTAGTGCCTGTGGGGGGGGGGAGAACAGAAAAAATATTAGCTTGTTATCTGGCGTACTGCTCCATCAAGAAATAAAGGTAGGGTCACTGACCTTGTAGGTTGGAATGCTTTGCTCTGTGACGGCAAAGATCAGTTGAATGTTGTTGGCTGCAAGGACCCTGGAGAGCTGGCCGACAGAAGGATAGTCCTAAAAAAACACACCACATAGAAACAGCAGCTGCCATGAAATAGCAGCAGTAGCTAGCACTATCCACAGAGTTCAGGTCAACCGCTAAGTAGTGTGCATATAATGCGAGTTCAAGGATCACATATCCTGGAAAGAATGGAGAAAAATAGGCATCTACTGTCAGTCACGTACGTAAATTGTGTCTTTGTCATAGACACCTTCTGCATTGAGGTGGCACCTCCCGTCATTGGGCTGGTAAATCCCAGCCAGTCTGCCGTCTCCAGCCATGTGGAATGTATCGTCGGATGTGTAGACCAGAATTCGCGTCACGTTGCCCCAGCCAATTTGATCCTACAGAAAGGAAGGAATATATCTAACAGTTCAAATGGTCTGCTGCTCTTCACCTGACCAGTACATCATTATAACTGTACAATTTTGACATTCCCAGACTGATCAATATGTTTAGACTTTGCACATATAGAGGAAGAATTGCAGAATGTAGATTTGTAGCCTAAATAAGGTTAGAAAAACTCTGTTAACTATATAAAATACGGTATATGGCAAAATACTGTAAAAGCTGTGATTAAAGCCCAGCTACTGGTACCTGACAAACTGCAGCTTGTATCATCGCATCCAGGCCACCCTCTGGGGAGTCCAGGTTGCCCGAGATGATCTGCTCACTGACCTTCCTCTTGAACTCATTGGCATGTTCTGTGAGTCCCAGCACATTTTTAAAGCTGAAGGCTGGCTGGCAGGTATCAAGGCGGGTGGGGCAGGGGTTATCCCGCCTGGCTCTCACTGTGCAGACATAAGGCATGGATACCTTGTCTACAAAAGACCCAAAGCCTGCAGGTATGGGGGTCAAAAGGCAATCAAAGAGGGGTTTTATTAACCATCATATCTTTGTTGAAAGTTGATATAACCTTCTAAAGACATTACAATGGTCTTTAAACAGAGATTATTGTTTCAATGTCATTCATTAGCCAGTACTCACCAATCCGGACCCTACGCGTGACACTTTGCAAATTACTAAGGATCTCCTGGCCCAAATTCTTCACTTTCTCCAGGTCATCTTTCATGGAGTAGGACAAGTCCATGAGATAATACAAGTCAATGGGGTAGCCTTCTGCTCGTTTGAACTCCACATTGAATGTCATAGGTTCTCCTGAAACAGTGACAAAATGCAGACACGATTCTTCGACTGGCTGAGCAAGGACCACCTAACTCTACAAATAAGTCAAAAATAAGATTTTAATTTAGACTTGAATATTAGTTTGGCCCCAGAGACCATATAGCTTAGCTTGTGTTTAAATACACAAGTAACAAGTTGATTATAAAGAGATGCTTGCAGTTATATTGGTGCCTCCTATAAGACTGAATCAACTTAATTGACTTACTTTACTGAACTGCTATGAAATGTGCAATATTATTACATGTGTCAGTCACTTTAGAATCTGGAAAAACAACTTACATCACAATATAAAATGCAAGCTACAACATTGCTTGGTGAGAACAGCAGTGGAAAAATAGCTCACCAACTCTGAGCTTTAGGTAGAGGTTCTGTGGTCGTAGCTGAACTATGTTTTCAGCGTCACTGGAGAGGTCGTCGTCTCTGCGGATGTCTTTGACAGACTCCCGGTTGAACACATCGCTACAATTTCTCTCTCTGAGAAGCTCTTTAGTGTCGCACCTCTGCTCATTGGCCTCGCCAGACCTCAGAAAGTCCTGAAACATGTCTTGTTTGTTTAATGTCTAGAATAGCTTAAAGTAAAAATCAGTACCAATAATCAACGTGGCTACTACTCAAACTACATCATAGTGTGCACAGTAACAAAACATTTGTGTGAAATGTTGCCCAATCCTTAACTTATCCACCTTAGTTGGATTAGGGTGCACCTGGACAATAACGGCCACAATTAATAATTTCCTGACCATTTCCACCCTTGACAATGCAAGAAGCTCCTAAGATCAAGTGGCTATGATTAGCCAAAAATAAAGACAGCTACACCAGTAAGCCACCCTTTAAATGTAAGGTATAGGACATGACTAAGACTCCAAACAGGTCGTCCCATCAAAATGAAGAAGAGAACCAAGAGGAGAATGATCAGTTTATGCATGTTACAATATCCCAGCAGCCACTTAAATCTGGGTTCTAAGGGGGGGAAGCCAAGAAAAAAAACTCAATGAATCACACATTGAAACTCATTTTAGACATGTGAAACAGCATTATGGGGATTCTGCGTCATGTGGAAAATGATTCTGCGGTGTGTCTTGAAACAAAGAGAACTTTCTGTCCTTTGGTGCACTAAAGCATAGTAGAGACACCTTGCGCTGATGATCCATGTTGGACACCAGACGATAAACAGGAAAGACAGCTGAATAATGCCAAACATATACCGATTAAGGAACCTTCAGGAAAAGAGAAACTGGAAAGTTTCACGAAGTACTTTTCGTGGTGACAGAGACCCAATACACAGTACCAGAGCAGAAACAGAGAAGACAAGAAACATAGAGGTGTGGGTTCTGGAGTGTTCGAGAACACTGATCTCAGCCTGCTAAAATAGCCACGTAGGGATACGGGGGCAGCTCACCATGGCTCCTGGTAAAGTCTAGCTACACTTGAACAGTTCTGAAAGGAGGAATCAGCACCTAGCTATGCTGGTGGATACTTACATGAAAAGTTATTCAATGTTTTAAAATTAATTTTTTTTGAGGAAACTAATGCATTTCACTTGGAGGATATTTGTACAAATCCCAATAAAATTCAATATTTTTAAAGAGGATAGTATTTCTATATGCACCATCAGTGTTTCAAAAATATAAATAATATCTGATACTGTTTGGAAACAACCATCTCAGTTGGCTCCGAATCATCCATTGATGTACTGTTTTAGGCATCTTGCAATAATCTGAGTGCACATGTATCTACACTGAATACTGCTCTTCTGTTACCAGAGGAAAACAGAACTTAAAACTATCTGGTGACTTCATACTACTCTGATACAATCAGACTGACGCAAATTCACACCGATCATATTATCTCAATATTAGACTTCCTGTTCTGAGGGCTGGTTAGTGATAGGAGATAGAAGATCTAGGTTAAAAATGTACATAACGTTTTCGTTCCAGACAGAACGCCCCACCAATCTTTCAGTAGCTAAATCGATAGTTATCAGCATGAACTGTTTTAAATCCAGCTATTAATTACCGTATATACTCGAGTATAAGCTGAGTTTTTCAGCACCTAAAATGTACTGAAAAAGTCAGCCTCGCCTTATTCTCGAGTCAGGCACCATGGGTTCCTCCAGACTGGCAGCCTCTGTCCTGTGTGTGACCCCCCTGCTGTCCGATTCTCTGATGTGACATATCATGTGATCAGCGTTGCTAATATAGCTGAATACTGTTAATTATTACTGTATTACCATAATTAATTCTAATTTTAAGACATATATACAGCATACGATCAGCATTGCTAATGCCTCATACAGACATTAGCGATCACTGATCGCTGACAGATACTGAAGTGCAGAATGACAGTGTACAGACGCTGTCATTCTGCGCTATGGAGAGGGGTGGGTGCACGGAGGAATCGGTGCCCCGCACCTCTCCATAGCAAGTGACAGGTACAGGTACAGATGGCATAAATACTTTTAGGTACCGTAAAAAACATATACTCCACTGATGTCTCAGTTAATGTGTTTTTATTGGTATATATTTTGATGATTGAAACCTACAGTCAACTGCTGCATTTCCCACCCTAGTCTTATACTCAAGTCAATAAGTTTTTCCTGTTTTCTTAGGCAAAATCAGGTACCTTGGCTTATATTCGGATCAGCTTATACTTGAGTATACACGGTAAGCTATTGCTGTTTTTGACCATATTTAGATGCTATACAGCAATATTGGTTAGCGCCACCGCATCTAACTTTTACTAGGTTAACCCTTGCTTGACCATCTAACAGTCAACATCATCGCCCAGCATCCTGAATGTAATAGACTGCTTCCGGGTTCATCTGGCCCAATACGGCCTCCATTAGGCTTGGGCTATAACAATGAATGGCACAGGGTGTGTTCATTCATTCGTGAGTATATGTGCACAGTAAACAGCCAGGTCCACTGCGCAATGAAAATCTTAATAGTTAATAGAAAGCTCACTTGGTTGTACTGGCAATTAAGACAGAAACGAGTAGACTCACCTTCTGTTTGCACCAGGCACAGTATGGGCTTTTCAGGCACTCCTGACAGGTGGGCTGAGGTTTGCATGTCTTTGCTGTCTCTGAGAAGCACCAAGAATAAAGGCCTATCAGGGCAAACTCATCCCTGGCAGCCAACCCTGACCAACACAGGACCTGACTTCCTTAAAAGATCTCTGTCTCCATAAATTGTGTGTGTGTGTTCAGCCTCTGGTCTAGGAGTACAGCCCCATGGCTGCCTTTGCAACCTCCTCTCCACAACACACTTTGAGTAGAGGGTATACCATAGACAAATACTCAGAGTAACACATAACACTCGGGAAAGAACTCCATTGTTTCAACCCAAGGTGAATCCGAGGAAGCAGCCTCTTGCAGAAGAAACCTGGAGTGCTCTTACCTAAGGTCTGCATCATCTGCACAAAATGCAGAAGAGGCATCAGCAACCATGCCAGCTTCTTCATTGCCTGCACGACAAGTTAAGGGTAAGAAGAGGGACACCACAAGTGCCAACCACAGGTGCCAACCACAGTCTTGGACTGGTTGTACTGCTACATGTTTGATGCATTCTTAATTACTGCCATAAGCACTAAAGTCCAGCCATCACCTAGAAACATAAAACTGTTTTGTGTCCTAGGAATTATTTCAGATGTTCTGGGTTATAAGTAAAGTTTTAAACTGGATTAAGCATGACTGAATATTTAGGCATCCTTTAAAATGCATCATTTTCCCTTCAAACTACCACCAGATTATTGAAAACTTCTGTTTTGTGCTACACTTCCAGGAAAAAGAGTACCAGTTTGTACCTTTGCTTATCACTGGGGCTATACCCTCAAGGGTCTGCCAATTTTACCCCTAGATGTACGTAAATGTACCTTTTAAAGAACAGAAATTGACTATGAGGAACATTTTTGTATCATTGTGAGTACATTAATATTGTTTGTACCTTGGGGATGTTTCTGAGAGTTAATTTCTGTACCTTAAGAGGTACAATTACCTAAAGGATACAAATTGCACACCCTTGAGGGTACAGCCCCAGTGACAAGCAAAGGTACAAATTGGTACTCTTTCTTCTGAGAGTGTACTTCTTTAAAGCAGGATGTTGTGGGCAGCTGTTATAGGTTCCCATATGTTTTACACAGAGTATTATTCTCATGTCTCACCGAGCCTCTCACATTAACCAAAAAAGCACTAAAATGGAAACACTGTAGCTGATGCAGGCTGCCTGAGCAAAACCCCCAAGCCACAAACGAGGCTCTTCCTGATTTCAGTGTAACACATACCAAACTGACACTAGCCTTAAGTGCTAGATGCATCAGAATTTCAGCACAGTCAGAGGAATTCGACACACAAAGTTTATGTTACAGGTGAGGTTCTTTACATTAGGGTCAGCACTGCTCAGAGGTTTCAAAAACATCCATACAGTCATATAACTATTACTGAGTGCAGGGTCCCACACACCACAGCCACATAAAATAGAGAGTAGAGATGTCAGGAGTACAGACTGCAACTATGCCTTGCATCTATTTCAACCCATTTCAACTTCCTGTGACCCATTTTCATGTAAGGCTCCTGTTAAGCTCAACAAATTTCTGTTATATTTCATGTTGTTAAAAACAGGAACTAAGACACATGAAAATAAGACAGAAAACGTGTTTCTTAATGCAAATGACAAAGAATCATATGAGCTTAGGGCGTGGATCACTTGGCCAAGCCATATATCAACAAGCTATAAGTATAACTTTTCACAAGACATCGATTTCTGTACAAGCTTCCAGCAGAAAAAAATGTCCCTTAATACAGGGATTCTGCCTTTGCCAGGGATTATACTAGATGTAGTTATATCTTGAGAAAACTTGAGAGAACTATCTTGAGAGAAATCACTGGACTTTTTTTCTGCAAAGTAGCTAAGCTGTTCCAACTGTCAAAATAAAAAATAAAGTGTTTTGAATAAGTACCTAAAGAACAATAAAATAAAATTTAGAAATATTGCAAACTATCTTATATTGGCAATGTACAACTAATATGTTGGTGTTAACTGTGCTATTAAAAAAAACCCGTCGCTATTACTACCACCAC
>JAODKN010000085.1:662039-674030 GCA_026774425.1 Petrocephalus zakoni
CGCCCCGGGGGGGGCCGCCCCCCCCCCCCCCCCCCCCCCCCCCTCCCCCGCCGGGCGGCCCCGCGGGGGCGGGGGGGGGGGGGGGGGGGGGGGGGGGGGGGGGGGGGGGGGGGGGGAGGGTTAACGTTTACTGAGCTCTGTGAGGCATTTTAAAATACGCTCTCCATTAAATGGGAAACTCATTAAGCAGCAGCAGAAGACCACAGCGTTTCCCGGCGGAAAAATGATTAAAACATAAAATCTTTATTAATCTTGTGATGATAAATAAACTTCCATATCAGACGACTTCACTGAGTAAACAGGCCCAGCGGCTGCCGGCAGGAAGAAGCCCAGTTTAATATAAAGATGCTGTAGCCGCCTGCTCCAGTGAAGCCGGCTGCTGGAGACACAGGGAGGCGCCCCCCCCCCCCAGCCCGTGCGGACAGGCTTTTCCAGAAAGTCGACATGTGCTCTTTAACGGAACAAAGTAACCGAGAGGCGTGCCTTTTAAGTCCAAGGGGTTTCAAAAATCCAATCATCCATTCAGAGATAAAGGGAACATTTTAAGGGTTTTGTGTATAATTTGTAGTGTTTTAGGGGAACCACTCCTGTTCATATCGATATCTGCTATACAGTGACAAATGGAATATTGTTTAAAAATGACTTGCTGAATTTTTCCCTGTAATTAATCTATTTCTTGGGGGGTGGGGGAGGTCATATAAATATTGAAAACCTACGCTTTTGGCAAAGCCAGAGCAGGCGAGTTTAAAACACAAGTTCAGAATGCCTAAAACATTATTGTCTGATGTTACACCATAATTGTCTGTTATTATTTGCTATTATTTGTAAAGCTGTTTTCCTTACAGCATCACAGTGATGACTCTTATGGGACGTGTGACACGTCTCTGTGCGAGCGTGAGGCACGATTCACACGCGTCTCACAATGGAGACATGGAGCTAGCAATGGAGAGGCCTTTGGAGATCGCTACATGATCTAAATGCTGTATCCTGAGACTGGGGAGGCAGTAGTGGCTATGCTCTGTTTTTCCTTGTAAAAGGGAGGAAATGTCACACAGCTAAGCCATTAATCTTTGTGCTTTGATATCCCTCCAGCCAACATAACAATTGCCATTTAAATGACCATTATCTGATTCAGGCCAGGGACAGTTTACAACATAGGTATGATTAAGGAAGCAGCCACATGCCTGCATACAGAAAATAATAATAATAATAAAAACATGCATATTAAAAGGTGTTAGAAGGCAGGAAGAGAAATTCACAGGCAGAGAGCAGTCCCTAGCCATCTATGCTCATCACCTTAATTGAGTAATCAACCTCATTAAGTGTCCTAGGCTTGCATTTTGAATTTACTACATCAAAAGTTCAGTCAGCTATCAGTAATTCTCCCCATAACATGTATTTGCACCTTTTATCAAATTAAGTTCTTCAAAGAAGAGTGCAAAGGAATTCAATGCAAAATGCCTTAGCTGGTTTGTTTTCCGCCTTTATAATCGTGATGTGAGTTATGTCCCCACCAAGGAGGTACCAGTAAGCCCTCGATGGTCATGTCTCTCTTTCAGGTAAGGGCCAGTGCCATCGCTCAGGATGCAGATCAGAACTATGACTACGCTTCCAACAGTGTCATCCTGCATTTGGACGTGGGGGATGAGGTGTTTGTTCAGCTGGACGGGGGTAAAGTCCACGGGGGCAACACCAACAAATATAGCACCTTTTCTGGATTTCTCATATATGCAGATTGACCCCCCCACAGCCCCTGCCCCCATCATGCAGACTGTCTACCTGGGCACTCAAAAGGCATATGGCACCATAGAGAGTCAAATCGGGGAAAAAAGAAAGAAAAGCTATTATATTGTGGATTGTTCTAGATAAGCAAATGTGCCAAGAAGAAGCTCTGACATAGGAATGAACTGTTAGATATCTGTCAGACCATGCACCTCATGACCCTAAGCAAATAGAGTTATCGGAACCCTCTGTAGTGAAATATATACTACTGCTGCACGCATCTGTTTGTGTTGTTCCTGATATATGTTTATGGTGTGTAACCCTCGCTTTGTTATACACGTATGTACATAAAAAATGTGTGTTTTCCAGATCATTCCAATACTGTATGTTGTAAACACAGCCCCGGAGTGCTTTCACTGTTCAGCTGAATGTCCAATGTGCATTTTTGAGTTGAGCTGAGGGTTATTTTATTAAATATATTAAAGCAACATTACAGTGTGATACTGTTGTTACCGCTGGTCTTTATCGCCAAGCTTCACCCGAGAAGATAAAATAGCGGGCGCTAATTGTGAAAGCCGCAGGGATAAACCGCAGGGATTAAGATTTCAGAGGTTAATGAATTACATTAGCACTACGAGCTAATAAACACAAACACAGCAGAGATTGGCGTCAGTGTAGTTAGGCTGATTTCAATGGAGATGCTTCACTGTCCTTCTGAAGAGAGATCCTGAAACATGGACCTTCCAGGGGTGACTGTGGAGATCCTCTGGCTTTTCACAGCCTGCGGTCTGCTTGTTGTTTAACATGGATTTCCGATACATCCGAAGACACGTCGGACCAATGGCCACGACTTGTTAGTTCTTCAACATTTTAGGAAATCAGGAATCTGACAGCTGGGATTTAAACAACATGGAGAAATACATGTAGAATATTGAAAATGTACATCATTACTGAAATGCTTAGGGGCAAAAGGTTCCCCGTGTGTCCACCCAGTCACAGAAGATGCAGGAGATACCATTTTAGTGGCAGAGTACTTTAATAAGGTATGAATCATTGCTGTAAACATTTTTCGTGCGGCAAGATTCAACTCGTCTATTTAGGTCTGATATCCATATACATCCACACCCGGTACAAACAAATTAATTCTTATTATCATTCTTATCTTTTTTTTCTTTTCTTACCTATATGTGAACTATGTTTTAAGCTGTTATAAATTATTAAAATTCATAAAAGTCCTTGGAGAAAATCAGTATGCATGGGATCATGCTACAAAAAACCCTACAACCCTATATGCCCCGGGAAATTTACAGTAACCAGTCTAATATTTGTAGTTTAATTTTAAACTAGTATAAAGTGTTCCTGTTTCCTTTGCATTAATCCCATATCAGATGCCAAAATGGGCATAACTGTATTTAAAAGCCGATCCTTGTATGAGAAATACTGAATTAATATTGTCTAATATTAGTGAATTCAACACGCCTAATAATATAGCATCAAACAATATCAAGTATTTCATTAATATTATTGTAGGAATGTGTGGGCTAGTTCTAATGTGTTTTGGACGAAATCTGTAAATGGGTAATAATTTTATTTCCCAGTAATAGGGAAATTAGTATATCAAAATTTTTGACTGACGTGAATTCATTTCGGAGATGCTGGGTTTTTGATGGACGTTTTGAGACATGTTCGCTTCCTCCGTTCTTGTCACCTCCCTGGGTCGACGGGACGAATCGCATTACAAGCTGTTCGCATTTGCTGCCGGCGTGGACGGCGGCCAAGGCAGCGCCGACATGTCAGAAGTTCATTAGCACAGTTCAGACCACTCAGGACTCCTTACTGCGATCCTGGCTGAAATCCGGGTCAAACTCCACTGGTCCAAGGCCTTGTATTGAACAGCACTTAATGCAGAAAGTCGAGGAGAATTAAACCATCTATGACTGAATTAGCGGCAGGTTCATTCATCTGACCAACGGTAACTTGCGTGTATCATTTTCTCAAATGCGGCGTTACAAGCATAACGCTATTCTATAAATATAGACGTGTGCATTGCATGTCTAATATTACCACTGTTATCTGAATAATATAGCATCACAGATTAATTATAATGTAACGACTATGATTATAGTAAAACGGAAGTAGTTTAGTCATTTTTTTAATCATAGTATCGTTAGTCTACTATATAGTATACATCTCTTATTTATAATCATCTGCCACAGCATTACAGTACATCAAGTAATCTTTACAGTAGTAGATTTATGTAGCCTTTCCAAATGGAACTAAACCAACAGCGTGACTCTATTCATTTTCACTTGGACGTCACATTTAATTTAGTCCATATTCCTAAATTAATTCCAGCCATGTTTCCAGTATTTATCTGTGATATTTATTATAAAACTGACCTGTGTTTAATCTAAAATGCATGAGCCACGTGTATTAAGCCCTTCTCTCCTGTCCGTTTTTTTTTAAATAACTATCATATAAATATTCATCTAAAAATAATTATAAACAATCTACCTTCCCTAATGAATGACGCATGCAATCATATTGTTCGTCCGATCAGTCGAACATGATCGTTCTCTCCCTCATTTCTCACGTATTAATGGTTACCCCATTCAATAAAACTATCAACGCAATAATTAACAGCAGACAACTTATATAAATATATAGAAGTGACATTGGTGCAGCTTAACCTGCCGTATAAACCCACAGCCGTGCTCATTACTCAGCGTCGCACGCGTAAATTAAAAGCACGGATGTGTAGAGGAAGAAGGGTTTCTTATATATTTGAGTCTGTACTAAAACGTGTCCACAAAATTCTTTAAAAAACTAGGCATGCAAGGAAATGAATAATTGCTCTATATGCCTCGTATATGGTGAGAACTCGGCGATGGTAATGAACACGTTAAATTATTGAGCCAGCGGCCGACGCCAGCAGGAACGCGGAGCATTGGCACGTCCTGTAAGGCCGGGGCACCTGCCGGAGTACATACTCCCCCGGTCTGCGCCTGCACGGTGCGCGCTGTCGGCTGTGCGGTGCGCTATCCACTCGTAACAAAAAAGAGGAAGCCCTGTAAGTAAAAGGAGCAGCTAATGGCAATCGGGGCTGTTAGGCTTTGTTGAATGTTTTTCCAATGGGAGCACCCCCCGCTCTCTCAGCACATTCCGGTTGAAAGTTAATTGGACCGGGAGAAGTCTGAGGCAGGATCGCTGGGGCCCATTAGCGATTCCTCCGTCGGCCGCTGGGCCGAGAGGATCACAGACTCACAAATAGGAGGATTACAATAATCAATAGCCTTCACTTACCTCCACACGAGGAGACACGCGGACAAACATGCATGCACGCACGCGTACACACACACACACACACACACGCACGCACAAAATAATTAGCAGCCGTTTCGCTCGCACCTTCAGATAGCATGCAGACACACACACACACATATAATAAGGGAAACGGTTCTCTCTGGTCGAGAAGACGAATAAGAAAAAGGTCAGTGAGACGCAGAAATGGCAGGCTTGGTATGCACTCGGAACAGACACTAACACACCCGTGTGCATGTGTGTATATGTTACCGCACACTTGTCTGATTAAAATTGCTTTGGGGTTTGGAATAAATATAGGCTAAATTAAATACAACCTGAAATATTCTGTGTTATTCTATAAAGAAATCACATAAGAGTTAACTGAACATGTTTACTTATGCGCAATATTTAAAGACTACCCTGACTTTATTATAAAACATTTGTTATGTATTTCCTCAGATATATATTCTTGTTTTACAATTTTTCAAAAGCCGTATGTGTTTTGAAAATCCTTGTGAAATGTTCCACTGGATGCCTGATTATTAAACACAGTGATCATGACACTTGATTAAAAGCAGCAGTCCTTTTCTGCAGTTATTGATAGGCCTACTATGATACTTCCTTTGCGGTAATAGGAACAAACTAATTAGGCCAATTCTATGCTACACCAAGTCAATATATCCATTTTGATATGTTTTATTTTATATAATTTCATTTCATTTTAAATAAATATATGATTTTATGTTAGGTCCAAAAATGTATTTTTCCTATGTCTATAACTATATAATTGTTTCCGAGTTTAGCTTCAGACATACGGTATTTACCAGCGTCTAAAGCTTTACATGAACGCTAGCATCACCACTTTACGAAGTTTAATACGGCTCTATTCATTTAAAGGGTAATTTACATAACATTACGATGTATGGTTTGATGGGTAGGCTACTTCAGAAAATAACTATAGAATTTTAATTAGGATTACAATGTCTATAATTACAATTATAATTATTGTAATACTATAAGTACTGTTAAAGAACAAACATAACATTGGGGTGGCTATTCTAACAAAAATATCCTCAATCATCAAAACAACAACAACAACAATAACAATAATAATAACAACAACAACAACAGACACTCTACTCTTAGATGACAAATATGTAGCAGTTTATTAGAAGTCAAGCATATGATATAACCGTCTAGTAAACGGTCATGGTAACATTACAGATTTTCCTGTTCCTAAAGAGTATTAATTGTTCTACACAATGAGAAGCACTTAGCACTTCCGGCTCTGAGCGTGACGGCGGGTCTGGCGCTGAAACCTTTGAGAATGTTCTAGACTCCGGTGACCCCTGCTGTTTCCTTTATGTAAGCACTGCTCCAGATTTGGGTGCTGTGTGGATTTCCATGGACTGCCTTAGCTCATCCCCAATATATGTATTTCAAAATGTGGTATCTAATAAAGTACCGATTTACTTATTTACTTAGTGGCATATACTACTTAGAGAGGAACGCTGAAAAAGACGTTTGATGAACATCAGCCAGAAGCAGTGTAATTAAGACTGGTATTTGGGTATGGATAACCTATATTCTGCCAGGGCATTTGTAAGGTGTACATAATATAACCAAATAATTAAGACGTAACTCACAGATGCATCCTCCCCTTTATTTAAATTTAAAGAGGACGTTAAATGAATTTAGGAATGGGACACATATATCATGGTGCGATACAGCATTATTAGTCAACTGTAGACAATGTGGTTGTTTTTATATTAAGACGATAGGGTTATTTCATACGGAGCCACTAACGGCATATTTCTGTGTTCTTTGTATGTCCGTCTGTGTGTGCATTTTTGCAAATCAAATCTAAATCAACAACAGGGTAATGTAGGGTCTTAGAAGAAAGAATATAAAATGTATAATATCCCCAAAAGAAACGCATGCTTTTTTTACACGATTTTCATTCCTGATATTTTAAAATTTCTGTCAATGCATCAATACCAGTTAAGAGCCGCGGCATCACGCCTGCAATCACAGCCCCATCGCCGGACATCTTGGCTCAACCATGCGACCTTATCCGGCGGCCCGCGGCTTCCGCCCGTTGAGCCAAAATGGAGGCACTTTCGTCGGTACGGAGCGTCGGGAGCAGATCGCAGGCGCCGCGGAGCCGACGAGCGGCCACCAGAGGGCGAGCAAGGGCGTCTTTTCTTCATCTGCAGGCAAAGATGGCGGTGCGGAAGAAAGACGGCGGCCCGAACGTAAAATATTTCGAAGCTGCCGACACGATCTCGCAGTTCGACAACGTCCGCATATGGTTGGGCAAGAATTACAAAAAGGTACCGCTTGTCTTTTTTTCCTCCCCCCCTTCTCTTCCTCCCGCCGCGAGCCCATCCGTATTGCAAATAAAGAAAGAGGAATGAGTGTTCGGCAGAAGGAGGAGGAGAGGAGGAGAGGCGGAGAGGAGGAGAGGAGGAGTGGGAGGGCGAGCGGAGCGGCGCGGCGGCGGCGTCTGCGGGGCTGAGTCCGGCCGGTCCATGCACACAGACCCAGGTCCGGAGACAAAAGAGAAGATGCCAGGGAAGCGTCTGCGCAGATCGGCCACGGGAGGGACCGGGGCTGGTGCCCCGCGGAACCGGCGGTCGGGCGGCATCTGACATGATGGAAGCCCCGTGCATCGTGCATGCCCCCGGCTCTGCCTCCGTCGCCTTCGCGTCCGGCACAGAGCGGCCCGCCTGCGCTCCCTCCGCGCCGTCAACTGTTGAATATTCAGTGTGCGGAGCGGAGCTTTTAGGGGGTTTATGCGCGGAGCAGACGGCCAGGGGAGCCGCCCCCCTCCCGACACGCACACACACACACACACACACACACAGAAAGCAGCATATGGCCGGCGCTGTCAAAACATGCAGGGCTCCCGTCAGCGGTGCCGCGGGGAGCTGGGGGGTGTGCGCCGTGGTCGGGCTGGGGGCTCGAACCCGGGCCCCGGGGAAGGCAGTTATTACATACGCACGGCTCTGCAGAAGCTGGACCGCTACCCGAAACGGCAGCCGGTGCCCTATGAGGTCCCGGGGAACACGCCTCCCTGCTGTGCCCTGCTCACTGTACATAGGATAAATTCTCCGTCATTGATTATTAGTTTCATCACTGGCACTGAACTTTTTTGAAACAGCTTGTAATATAACGAGACTGGAGAAGTGATGCGATTAGATTTTTTTTTTTAGAACAAGAGCGCCATCTAGTAAAGTAATTTTCACGGGAGCTGGATGAGGCATTCAATGCAGCCGTGTGTTAATACGACAAATGCCATTGATTTATTGTCAAATTATTATCAGATTTACTTAATTTCTGTTAATCGGTATGTAGATCCGGGTATTTTGATTAGCAAGTGTTTCCCTGATATGGACTGTCTTTATGTGTAGAGCTTGCTCCTTCTGATGGGATCGGACAGGGGCGAGACTTATGAAGGGCTTCTGAAGTCTGTGTGATGGTTGTGTAACTCAGCTCAATGTTATTATTTGCAGAAGAGACTTATGGAAGGAAAGAAGTAGCTTGTTGGGGAAATGTTTGATGAATATTTGCAAAGTTTATATTTAGGGTAGGAACAAAGCAGAAAGAGAACAAGGTGCATGTTCCAAAAAGGAATAGTATTTGAAATGTAAATTACAATCTGGTTTCAAATGTCAACAGGATTTCAATCAACATCTCAGCCCCCTCACCCAGGCTGTAATAATGGGCCAGTAATCAGCAGTTCTGTCAGAGTTGCGATTATGTGCACAAAATGTCATAATCAGCATGCTTTTTACCCAAACTGTCCTCCTCTAGTGGCACTCTGTGCTTTTCGCAGTTTCCCAGTATCTTCAGCATCCTGTGAAGTGCATAAATGCATTTAAAAGTGCTTTAAAGCGGTCTGCTGTCTTGCTTTATTCTTGAGGCCCCTTTAAGGTGCAGATGGCACTTGACACCTGGCTCTCCCTCACCCTTGCAGTACATTCAGGCCGAACCCCCGACCAACAAGTCTCTGTCTAGCCTGGTGGTCCAGCTGCTGCAGTTCCAGGAGGAGGTGTTTGGCCGCCATGTCAGCAACCCGCCCCTCACCAAGCTCCCGGTAACCCTAAATCGGCGCTGACGCACTGCTCCGCTCCTCGTGACGCGTGACCTCAGGTCCACAGCAGGTGCTCAGCCAATCCGAGCTAACTCGAGCTGAGCCGATCTGGAATGGGTATCCGGGCAGTGTGTAAGTCTTAGGCTACTGCTGTTACCAGATCCGGGTGTATTTATAGATCTATTGATCAATTTTACTTAATTTCAGTGAGCACAACACTTAATTATCGTTACTTACTGTGGTATTCTTCTTGTATAGTAAAATGGGAATGATCCTTAATAGTACTTTAAAACCATAATTTGTGATTCATTCAGAAGGTCTTTTATGGCCTTTATCTGCCGGAATGTTTGGTACCTAAAGTGGACTCTTTTATCTCTGGTCACCTTGTGGTGTGGGGGGGGGGATCCACACTGAGAACCTGAATGAAAAGTCAGGCAGCATTTATGGTGTTCAGGCACGGAGTCGTGCTTAGCACCTCCTCTGCCCGGCTTAACACCTCCTCTCTGTTTGCTCCCCCAGATCAAGTGCTTCCTGGACTTTAAGTCAGGGGGAGCCCTCTGCCACATACTGGCTGCTGCCTACAAGTTCAAGAGCGACCAGGGCTGGTGAGTGGGCCTACATGAGCCCTTTGGGAACCCAGAACAGGCAGCTGCAGGTTAAACAGAACCAGGTTACCCATGGAATTTAGAGCAGACTAGTGTGTGGCTCTTCCGATCAGAACTCCCTGCTTGTAATCTGATGGTTGCCAGCTCAAACCCCCTGACTGGCAGAGTGATGCCATCGTTGGGCCCTTGAGGAAGGCTCTTAACCCCAGTTACTGCAGGAATGCTGGATGCACTGACTCTAGGCTTTGCTCTCACCTGTATGTGTGTCTTTGTGTCTCATGAATATTCAAAAACTACATCATTTTCACATGTGAATGGATAAACTGCTGTTTTTGAGGAGAAGATTACAAAGATGCATTCTGCACACAGTCCCTCACACCCTGTGGTACAAACTGCAGTTACTGTTAAAACAAAAGAACTAGGCACTAAAATACAAGGACATGTGGACCAGTCTATGACCGCAGTGACAGTTACTGGACCCATCCTACCAGTTAGACATCCCCGTCTCCCACAAACATGGAAGAACCTTTGCTGAAAGTTCTGGAAAATGGTTAGAGTGGCTCTTTGATTTCAAGTGAAAATTCATAGCAGGCTGTATAGTTAAACTAATTAAAGTTGCTATCAGAGGTGCGTAATCCAGGTCCAGAGAGTAGAAGTCCAGACCAAGATTTTTATTCAACCAACCACTTGAGTATAAAGAGTCACAGACACGGAATACTCAACTGGTTGGTTGAAACAAAATATTTGTCTGGACTTGTACTCTCTGGACCTGGATTATCCACCTCTGGTTGCTATTGACCAAGAATGTGCTCAAGATTCATGACATATATTGGCAGTCTGGAGGAAAATATGCAGAGAACGTAGAACTTGCCGAGAACATGTGGGGAACATGGGGACCTGGTACTGGGTCATGCTTGACTGGCCCTTTACCGGTTTTCAGGAGGAGATTTGACTTCCAGAACCCATCACGGATGGACCGCAACGTGGAGATGTTCATGACCATTGAGAAATCCTTGGTGCAGGTGAGGCCACATTGCCATTGAAGCCTTAATCATTTCCAGGACCTACTTTGAAAGTTAATGACTTGTCTTGTCCTTCTGGCCAGAATAACTGTCTCAGCCGGCCTGTCATCTACCTCGGCACCGACATCGAGCCCAAGCTGATGGGCAAACTGAAAGACATTATAAAGAGGCACCAGGTTTGGCCAGATTCTGCCTGCCTTCCTCCACCCATCTGTCATTCAGTGTGAATTCTCCATGGAGTGCATGCAGTCAGTGCCATCGATTCCCACTTCCATTGTCCACCCCCAGGGATCAGTGACAGAGGACAAGTCCACCAGCTCACACGTGGTGGTGCCCATTCCCGCCAGCCTGGAAGAGGGTGAGGACGGGGAGATCTTGGAGAAAAACCACCAGCGCCTGCTAATTTGCTGCTTGTTTGACGTCTGTGTGTTGGAAGAGGTCAGCTGGACGAAAATGCAAGCTTTTGTGACCATAACACGGTTATAACCGGTGCCTGTGTGCCCTTTTGCAGAGGAGTGGGTAAGGCCAGTTATGAAGAGAGACAAGCAGGTGCTCCTTCATTGGGGTTACTCCCCCGACAGGTATGGTCCTGGGCGTCCCCAGGGGTTTAGGGGGTGTGGCCAGGAGCACACTATAGATTTAAGAAAAGGGGGCAGAGCACATCGATTCAGCTAATTAGTGTATCTTTACTTTTTTTTTTGGCAACTCCAAAGCCTTAACTTAAATGTTACCTCAAATGTGAAGGACCTGGACGAAAACTTGCCTTCAGGAAGTGTATTCCTGCAGGTGCTGAGGTTGGACGTTCCAGACGTTCCACCCTCTGCTCTTTCTGTCAGACCTCATTACACACCCCCTCTGCTCTTTCTGTCAGACCTCATTACACACACCCTCTGCTCTATCTAGAACAGACCTCATTACACACCTCCCTCTGCTCTTTCTGTGTCAGACCTCATTACACACCTCACTCTGCTCTTTCTGTGTCAGACCTCATTACACACCACCTCTGCTCTTTCTGTCAGACCTCATTACACACCTCCCTCTGCTCTATCTAGAACAGACCTCATTACACAATTCCCTCTGCTCTTTCTGTGTCAGACCTCATTACACACCTCCCTCTGCTCTTTCTGTCAGACCTCATTACACACCTCCCTCTGCTCTATCTAGAACAGACCTCATTACACACCTCCCTCTGCTCTATCTAGAACAGACCTCATTACACAATTCCCTCTGCTCTTTCTGTGTC
>JAODKN010000085.1:686766-698045 GCA_026774425.1 Petrocephalus zakoni
CCCCCCCCCCCCCCCCCCCCCCCCCCCCCCCCCCCCCCCCCCCCCCCCCCCCCCCCCCCCCCCCCGCCCCCCCCGCCGGTGGATAAGGGTTAAATAAAACTATACACATCTAAAAAGTAGCAAAAAAGCAGTAGGAACAATCCATGTCTTTACTTCCTAGTTACTGTAAATAAGTGTAAACTGGACAACCTGCCTTGTACACAAAATGAAAGGCTTAAAGACCCGTTACATATGCAGGGTAATTCCATTCTGTGGTGTGTAGACAAGTGTCCAGCTCAGCCACAGTAAGGGAGAGGCAGGGGGAACAGCCTTGCATACCAACTCCCGATTCAATACATAATGCCTATTAAACATCCACCAGCAGGGATCAAGTTGTACGCTGCGACAAATAAGGTTGGAAATGCAAATGCAAACAGAGCATCATGAGAATTCCTTCCAAGACGCGAAGGGTCCCTCCACACTAACACATCCAGATAAGGCATGCTGTAATGCACCACAACCCATAAGGGCGCTGCCGTTAATGGCCGGCTGACTAGGGAGTTTCCGTTCCTTCAGGCAATCCCACACAACATAATTACAACAGAAAGTAATCTGCATGCAGCCGTAAAATGACACACTGCCATATTTAAAGGACCTCCTGACAACACCAGCTAGGCACACAGACACACAAGTGACCATTTGCTGCTACATCATATCCTACCACGTCTTTACCTTCATAGTTGATGCAACCATTGGCATCCTCGTGACCTGCAATCAAGGTTTCTACTTCTTCCTCAGTCATCTTCTCGCCTGAAAGAAAAAAAAAAAAATCAGTAATGGTCACTTCTAGGTATAAAGTACTTAGCATATATCCAAAATTCCCTTTTGGATAAGTGTTTAAGGGAGCACTATCCATGTGCTATTAGAGCGTTAACACGGAAGGCGTGGCACACCACAGGAGAGCCAATCACTGGAGCGTTTCCCCAACTGCAGTGTTTCAAAGTACCATATGAACATCTAGGCCAGAACGGAGACCATACAGGCAGCCATGTAGGGCATTAGCTACAAATCGGTCTGGCTACCATGTAAACCATGGGCCTTCATACGAGACATATGGGCAGTAACTGTTTTTGCCAAATAGACAAACATAGGGCAAAGAAAAGTGTTTGTGTGGCATTAGGAACATTAGCAGGCTGATCCTGTTGGTACCAGGTAAACTTTCAGCTTTGAGCAAAGCCTGGAAGAACCTACCTAGCGTAGTGAGGACATGACGCAACTCGGCGCCCATGACTGTGCCATTGCCCTCCTTGTCAAAGACGCGCAGGCCCTCCACGAAGTCCTCGAAGGAGCCCTGGTCCTTGTTTTTGGCAATGGTCTGAAACATGGGCAGGAATTGCTCAAAGTCCAGCATCTTGAAATTCATCTCTGATGAAAGGGAGAGAAAAAAAATATATTAAAAAATTATACAAATTATATACACACACAGAGATCCTACAAACATATCAACGGCTCTGGGCAGAGGCATCTGACGTCAGAGTCATGCAGGCCGTTCTATAGCATTCCAGCCTGTCCCAGTGCTCACCGTCAGCCTTGGGGTTTCCCAGGACCTTCAGCACCTCGGCATTGACTGGGTTCTGGCCCAGTGCACGCATCACATCCCCACACTGGCTGTAGCTTATCTTCCCATCGCCCGTCCGGTCGAACAGCAGGAAAGCTTCCTTGAACTCTGAGAGGGAAAGTTAGCGGGCAAGGGAACGGGAACCTTGTTTACACATGTAGGGCCAGACGTCCATCCTGACGGAGGAACGGGAGGTAGAGAAGGACACAGGTCTAAGAAAAGGAAAATGAAAGCCTTACAGTTTGAGACCCAATCTCCCCTTGAGGATGAACCCTCAACACCCAAAGCGCTAGGAGAAGGCCTGGTTTACCTTTGTCAAATTCAGCTTGTCATGGAGATACTTTCAAAAGTCCTAGTTTAAAGCTGACGAAATCCTGTCAGACCATGACTAGACCCAGTACATCCAATCAAGCTTCCTTATTTATCTTAATGAGAACTTTAGAAGCATGAGTTAAAACTTCACTAGGACGTCACTATCTGGACTTAAGAATCAGACTTGTTTACAGAGACATGCGTGCCAGTTTACGGGAGAGGGATGGGTGGGAACATAACTGATAAAATACAGATCTGTTTGACTCCAAAACACTAAGAAACAGACACAGGCAGGCAGAAGGGGGTGCCAGGACGGCAGGCCCGCCTCTGGGCATTGTCCGCCAGCCCGAGTCAGTTTTATGGCAGGTCCTGTTCCTGCCGTTTGGAATGCGGGGCATCCCGGGATGCGCCATCTAAGGAGATGTGGCCATATAAGGCTGCAGTGGAATGGGGCGGCGACCTGTCAACCATTTTAGGCTAAACCAAAGGCGGCGGGGGGGGTGCGCAGAGAGGAAAACAAAATCCTAAAAGGGGCATTATGCGAGAGCGACGCCGCCCGGGGCTTGCGGCGCTCGGCACCGGGCTGCGGGACCTCGGGAAGGCCAAGAGCGGGAGTGCAAACGAAACCAGCGCGGATTCGGGCGCTTCCAACGCGCCGCTTCCCCCAGCGAGCCCCGGGCCGGGTCTGCGGGCCTAACGCGCGGTGCAGGGCGGGGGGCCCGGGGGGCACCCGCACGCTGGGAGCCACACCACGGGCGCGCCTGTTAGTGTTAGCGAAGGACGTGTTAGCCGGTTAGCCGGTTAGCCGCCGCCCCCCCTCCCCCCTCCCCGGGCAGGCAGGAAATGGTGACATCACCCCCCCCCCCCCAAACACACGGGACAAATACGGTCTAAAAGCTGTAATTAGACAAGCTTGCGGGCCGAGGAATGGCGGGCAAACCGCGGCCTGCCCGGGACAGCGGCCGTGCGGGTTAGTGTGACGTTTAGGGACCTGACGCGGCGTGCATGCGGGCCCCGAGCACACAGGGGCCCCGGGTCTGCGCATCAGCGGCCCGCACAGCACACGCTAACACGCCCCATCCTGGGCCAAACCCCGCTCTCCGCCGCCGGGACTCACCGCAAATCCGGTCCGGCTTAGATCCCACCTGGAGAGGGCAAGCCGGAGGCTGGCGCCCGGGGAGACGGGAGAGGACAGGGTTTTACAGGGAGGATGGAGGGAAGGAAGGAAGATGGAAGGAAGATGGAAGGAACGGGCAGACGGAGCGGGGCCGCGGGGGGAGGCGGCTCACTCACCGATGATCTGGTCCTCCGAGAAGTCAGACTGTTCGGGGAAAGAACATGCATTTGGGGATTAGCCGAAGGGGGAGCATCGGAATGCAGCGGGGTCCGGAAGGACCCACCGCGACTGAAGAACGCCGTCAGGCGCTCCTAGTGTACCGGTGTGGAGGGTAAGCTTATGCCTGCCGAGCAGCCTGAGCGAACCGGTGCCGATTCTCCAGAATTACACCCAGCTGTCACGCCAGGAGAACGGGCGACTTCATAGCCGGACACATTTAAGCGCGATTACGTCCCTATTGAAGGATCGCGAGTGACAGCCCTCCCCCACCTAACTGCGAGCGCCTGCTGGCTGGTAGTGTTCATAAAGGAAGCGCAGAACAGAACGCCAACGCGAGTAACGCACCATGCCTGCGGTCTTCCTGCTGCTCCAGCGCCGTCAGCCACCGAGTAAAAACTTACCGCCGACGGCAACCGGTATAATATCCCTGCCGCGTCACTGGGTGGGGACGCCCGGCAGCCAATCAAATTACACTCTCCGGGTGTTGGTCTGCACATGCGCAACGCCATAGATGAAATCGCCAAGAGTGCTTTTTTCCTCGTCGCGGGGGTCCCCAACTATTTTTCTTCGGGGCCAAATTCCAACAGCAATCCAAACCCAAAATCCACTGCGTCCGAAAAAAATGCAGACTTGGGACGATTGTGGAATCGATCGCTCAGTCCGCAATCAATTATGTTTACGTACGCTTACCGCACCCAGTTTCCATAAAAGAAATCTCTTAATTTTATTAACTTATTATATCGTACACTTTATGCTATATACTTTAATATAACAGATAAACGTGTTACAAACTTAACTATTTGAAAATACAGTACACAGCGGTATGGGAATAATTAGTACATATACTTTAATGCAGTTTATACCAAATGAGTTTGAATGATAAATTCATTCATTCATTCTTTTTCTTCTTCTTCATCTTCTTATTTATTATTATTTTAAATGCATATGTAAGTGATTCGATCACGCCTACCATCATAAAACTTACAGGCGGAGCAGAGCATAGCACATTGCTTATTTGTGACATAACCACGCAGCAGTGGGGTGGCCCAGCACAAACATTAACCTAAAGCCCCAGCGCTAGCCTTTACGGGAACTATGTGCTTCCCAAGTGAATGACAATGCTCCTGAAGGAGGACGACAGATTAAGACTTGCAACTTTTTGGTTAACTAAGACAGCAAAGAACAATTTTAGCTAGCATTAAAACTGACAAATACATGAGAGAGCAGTTAATTTCCATCTGTTAGGAAAGACATTAAAAATCCCATTACTCATCTATCAATTGTAAGACTATTCAGTGAAAGCAGAGCGAACGAGAACAACAAACAAAAAAAGAAAAACAGTTAAATTTACTCTGTGTTTAGAGTTAATCCTGAGATTCATGTGGGAACAGCTAAATCCTAGGGACATCTTGTAACACACCATGTACATGCAGAGTAATGCAGATCACAGGACAAATACGCATAAAATATGTCAACAGCAGTCATTCATGTCTAATCCGTAACAGAGGCTCCTCCCACTCACCTCCTCTGCACTGGGATCAAACTGCGAGTCAGAAGGGCGCAAGAGCCGCGGCCTGAGTTCCGGAAGACGTCTGACTGGTGTGGAAGCCGGGGACAAGCTGGGGAACGGTGGCCCCAGCCTGGGGGGAACAGTGGCAGAGACTGACCTTCTCAAGGTCGATTCTCGCTTCGTAGCCATCGCTCATCCGGCTGCCTGTCCTCCGTGTGGCAAGAATGACTGATCCTGCTGATACGCGAGTACAGAGCTGTAAAAGAAGTGATGTCAGATGCTGAAGACCCCAAGGCAGCGAGAGAGATGATTAGAGTTTCACCAGGAGCACGGAGATCTTGAGGGAATAGCTGAAGATGGCTTAGTAGGAAAGAGAGAGAGAGAGGGAGACAAGAATTAAATCAAACTTCACTGGATGAAACCCTTCATGAACAGGCATGCATTTCTGTGGGTCTGTTTTCAACAGTAGGGTGCAGTAGGTCCCAGTGTGCTTATGAGAGCAGGATCTTCCGGGCAGGCTACATAAATTGTACATATGGGTCATTCTGTTTGTCGCTGAAATCTGGCTGAGCTATTTCAGTTGTGATCCCCTGGCAGTTTGTCTTACCTCCTTCCTGCGCTAATTCTGATATGTGGAGCAGGCTTACATGCTGCACTCTCTATCTGCACCCCCCTACTGACTGCTGAGACACGACTTCCTGCACCATCACGCGCCTGTCTGCGTAGTTCAGTCCCTACCCTGGGGGAATGTACCATCCGTTCCATGTGGCATAATTACATCTAGCAATTTGCTTCCATTGAATGACCAAACAGCACAGTATATGTTCGATCTATAACCTTATTTAACTGATTGTCTCGTTGCACCCCTGTGTTCAGGGTAGGAGGTCTCAGGGCTATACCTTTTTTCCCAGTCCTGTCTGAGATGTGTATAGCATGACTTGGTTTGAGCTGTTAACCACCTAGCTGTTGGCGGAGTCGCTAAGTTTGGCCACTGTCAGCACTCAGCAGTATTAAGAACTGGTGAGACAACCCCCCCCCCCCGGGATTATTGTTCTATATGGACTTTGCAGGATTTCTTTGTACCTGTTGGTAGATTTGCAATCATTCCCCTTTATGTATTTTCTGATCACAATCTGATCCCTCTGTGCTTCTTTGTGACAGCAGCAGTATCTCTACCGTGTAATTACAGAAAAGACAGACTTCAAGAACGTTGATAATTGATTTATTAAGGGTTCAGTTCATTAATTGTCATCTCCAAGTGCATGTTACAGAGCTGGTGGCCCATGGCTGTGGATCTTGCTGCCGAACTGTATTTTTACTTCTTTGTGATAAAATTAATGTCATATGGAGTTTGGATTTGCATTGCCAGCTGTGTCACATCTGGGCAGGACAGTCAAAAGTCTTCTAAAAAAAGTCCTAATGGCCTCATTCATTGGTCAACATCGCTGCTTCCTTCCCCACACTGGAACCGGACAAAGTCCAGCACGCGAGCCCCTTGTTCAGTAAGGTACTGGCCCACCGTCTTACTCGGGTCCGACAATAAGCTCTGAGGTAGCAGCCGGATCTCTGAGTCCCCACAAGGTAGATCGTCCATATTGCCCAGCGACAGAGGTGCTTCACCCACAATGTGCTGCCCCAGCTTCCTCCCTATGGTCTCCACATCTCCCTGGCCACCCTGAAGGACCACAAGGGCGCCATAGCGGCCCATGGATATGCCCGCCTGTCCGGGTACCATGCCATGGATGTAGGATCCCACGTGCCACTCGCCAGGCACTCCCAGGACAACCGCTCGTCGCACGGCAATGTTCTCGCCAAGCCGACCTGTGGAACAAGTCACAGAGAGGTACAGACTTCACCTTCATGTTCGCAAAGAAGCATGTTCTTCAGCATGCCTGCCCCCTTAACCTCCAGAATACAAAGACTCCTGTCAAATGTCATTTTCATTTGACCCTTGACTAACATCTCCTAGAGGCAAAGATCTTCCAGCAGAGGGCAATACAGAAGAATCTTCAAATGATGAGTTATGCTGCTGAAAATCGGTGATAGCTACAGTACCAGCGTCCAGCAGACAACATTCACTCACCGATGGCTAGGGCCAGCTGGTCAGCGACAGAGGAACCATCAGACATCCTCAGGGTAGAGAGATCTTCTGCAGACAACATGCTCTGAAACGCAGGTACAGACCACCGATTCCACGAGGGTTTATTTTTAAACTAATTTTTAGTCCCAGGAAACATTTACGTCAGTTTTGTTACCTCACACCACATGGGCTGGAGGTTTGAATCCCACCTCCATCCTGTATGTGGCATTTACATGCTCCCCTCACCTTTCCTCTGGGTACTGTGACTTTCAGTCGCCCATAGTGTACAGCTATGTGTGTGTGTGTAGGTGTAGGTGTTCTCTCAGGAACTGCGTTCCCACCGCAGGAAATATGCACGATTGTAGGTCCTTGGAGCTACCTCCTCAACCTCTTATTTTAGTGCCAATTGGGGTAGTTAATTTTTGCTCAACCAAGAACTACTGGGTGGGGCTTATAGCGATAAACTTGCAGATTGGTTTACAACAAACACCGGCGCCAACTTTGAAGTTTCATGTAAGTGCGGGGAAAAGAGATTTGAGTTGTGTAGCAAAAATTCAACAGAATTATTTTTGCATCTCAATTGCATTAAATGCATTACTGAAAACCATTCTTGCTTGCGTTCCCATATTTCTGCATCAGAAAAATTGATCGATGACTGACATATCGCTGGTGCCGGCAGTGAAACTGGCTAGCGCTTATTAGCGGAATGTAATATTATCATTTTTATTCAGTGGAAATTGGAAGATCAGTTTGCTGGCTAGATTTAATAACGAATTATAAGCATGTCACGGGCCGTATAAATAAAATACATTGTGGAAGAGAAACAGAACATGAACATACACGTTCATCTTTGCCTAAGGCCTAATGCTTTGACAGCAATCCCACTATGCATCACTCCCGGGCCCTATTGGAATTTCTCTTCTGCAACGTACAATGAGATTTGTCACATATTTTTGGACTGCATGATCGATCCACCAATAACTAAAAAACTATCTGTTCAGAAAAACTCTGAACCAGGGACTATGTTCCTGAACTTTGGTGGGAAAGTGCACATTTATGTTTGGAAGACGGCTCGATGGATGCATACTATTAAGATGATGATTTTGGAATAATGTGAATGCCTGTAATTAGTGGTTTGAGTAACCATTAAAATGCTATATAAGTGAAGGCCAGGCAGCCCGTGTAATGGAACCCTATCCCATTGGCCAGGCCACCCCCATCTACAGTACATTGCTAGGAAGTAGCGACAGTGAGCCCCGGGCAGCGTCCTCACCTTCACATAGTCACCGTGAGTCCTGGCCCTGCTGTGGTGATGGGCCATCGTCGCAGAGGCAACGTCTCCAACCAGCTTCTGGAATTTCTCGTTCCGGGCGACAAAGTCGGTCTCGCAGTTCACCTGAGTATCAACCGAGCGTGACATTAGTGTTTGCACTGGTGCTTTCAGCGTTAGTGGCGGCCAGCAGGCTCAGACACTTTACATGGAACACTATAAGTCTGTCACTTAGCCATCAACTGCACTATTACTTACTAATAAACTGGGGAAAACCACAGATCATCAAGGAAAGGAATATAGCCGCAGAATAGTCCCTGCCCTGAGAGTGAGGAGGGTGTAGACAGTCTATTTCTGCACAGAGTTTATTTCCTAGTAATCACCGATGACTGATAATTCACATGTAAACAAGTGAACTTCAAACCTCCACCATGACGGCGGCTCTGTCCCCCAGCAGCTGCCCGATGAGACCTTCCTGGGTACGGCGCCCTTCCAGTCGGACCGCCTTCGTCCAGCCCTCCTTCTGCGCTTGCTCATGCAGCCAGAGCTCTGCCTGGAAAATGGCACGGTGATCACATGTGGAAATGAAACATCCCGGCTAGGCTTGTCCAGTATTAAAGTTATATGGTAAATTGGATTTTGGCCATATAGCAGTATTTTGAAATCACCGTGATAAGCATAATACCTGGCGAGGACGATATCTATCTAGGGGGGAAAAAAACACACATGGCAACAGAGGTCCTTTAACGACTACAGTCATAAGAGGCAAGCATCCCAGGGCTGCCAACTCGCACGCTTTCAGACTCTCACGCAAGAAATCTTATGGCAAATCTATATTTCTCTATAATAAACCTAAAATCAGCTATACTGAAAGCGCTGTGGTAGGATGGAAACCCTGCAGACTATTTACATGGCAATAAACCTGTTGCATCCATGTAAATACATGTGCATGTGTGTGCAGACTTGTCTGGAACTGAAAATCTCATTCCAACCTCAGGTAACCTTACAAATATGAACTGTAGTACTCAATGCCAGAGAGAAAAATACTCACACGTTCCACTGTCAGGCAGTTCTGCCTCTACTCCGTCCCACAGGTCACCAACAGGGGTGCGATTCCCAAAAGATCCCGTTAGCAGCCAACATAGTTGGACTCATTCGGTTGCATGGTTCCAACTATGCAAGTTGCTAATGTAGTTACTCTGCCTACTCAGGCTTTCTCCCTGGTGCTGTACCAGCGGTTTCCATTACCTGTTTTACATCGTTGTCGAATTTCTCCAGAGCCTTCTTACAGTTGGTGAAGGTGTAGCCGGTCGCCTTCCGCAGCTTGACCAGAAGCGCTTTGTCTGCCGTCATTAAGGGCAGGTCCGTGTGGATGAAGCGGGCGAGTTGCGAAAAGGAGCCCTGAGAAAGACACTGGAACATAATCAATAAGTCGGGGTAATCAGAGAAAGCGGTGTGGGGAGGCTCCCCAAACATTCAGTGAAATTAATCTCACAGCCGACAGACTAATCAAGTCTCACAATACGCAATTCTCTACAAACCTTCAAAGTAAATCCTAATTCATATTTTTAACCATAAAGACAAGCATTAATTATCCAAATAGAGTGATAATCAGGGGCGTGATCTATTATCCAAATAGAGTGATAATCATATTCACGGAGGGCCGATTATCCGGTGGAGGTAAATGACACTTCTGGAAACCTTAAAATGAATGAAGAGACAGCCGGTCCGGATGGGACATGCCGGCTCACGAAGCACGCTTTCATTCCAGGTACAGCCGGCGTCTCCAGAAGCCGGAGCTGCACAAGACACATTGTCTGTACGAGGAAGCATAACGGTTACCTTCGTGAGGTCTGTTTTTATAGACCTCAGCACAGAATATAGAGCCATTACTGCTTTGATGCTTGACTCCGCCGACGAACTCACGTATACCCTTAACAGAGGCAAATGTCATTGACCCACGTTTTCTACGGGTAGGACAGAGGGCCAAACCGTGCTGCGTGCGCCTTTCCCCCACTGGTTTTAGCTTTAGTGGCTTCGTGTCTCCCCCTTCTGGCTGGGAGGCAAACATTTCCGCAACAATAACTATACTATTCACTGTTTGACATCAGTAGGAGTCAATATAGTAGTGGCAGCATTTTGTTTAGCCAAAGAGTTGTATAATTAGCAATTACAATAGTTAAATACCATTTGGTAGTTAAGATGGGTGCCAGTAAATAAAAAAAAACAGCATTACAAATTTTTATTTTATCTTGTAATTTTATTTACTTGCTTATGTACTTATCTCATCATAATGTACTTATAGTTTGTTTAACTCTGTTTCTACATTAGCTTTTGGTCTTAAGCTTAACTTCTACTGCTACAATGGTCTGGCATATATTCAGGTCTTAAGATGTCATGGGATGTGCGTAGATGCCACCCCCCACGGGAGAAAATGACAAAACCATCCCCTTTGCCAACCCCCTAAACTGTGCAGTGTGACTGTTATCCACAAAAGGGTAAATCTACCGGCTGTAGCAGGGGTACTCAGCTAGCGGACTCCGGATGGAAACACAGTTTAACCCAGACCGTTCGACCTCCCATCCCCCAACAAATGTCATCCCCACTCCCCCATCACCTCCCTAGAAATGTTTTTACAGCTTAGCTGCTTTCCACTGTAGTGCCACACTGTCTGGACTGATGTTGCGTTTCTAGCCTCTCGGCTGCCCGTTGAGCCTTTGTGAATGAGGGGGAAAGGCTTCTCATATATGTTTAGAGTGTGTTTCGCTCCCTGTGTCCTCAGTGGATTGAACTCTGTCCCAAAGCTGATAACTGTTAGCCACCACAAAGCGGCAGCTCAGCAGATTTTCCATGTGAAGCACTACAGATGCCTGGTCCTCCTGCTCCTACCTGCCACATATCAAGGGATTAAACATTAATCATAAACCATAGGATGACCCTGAACTATATATTCAGAGACTATTTATATATGCAACTGCCTTTGTCATGTTTAGAATGTATATTCGTCTCATAATCCAGAAATGTATTTATAAAGGATTGTGTGCATTCTGAAGGGTTAATGAGGCAATCTTTTCAGTATTTTTACAGATTTTAGAATTATATATATATATACACTCACCTAAAGGATTATTAGGAACACCATACTAATACGGTGTTTGACCCCCTTTCGCCTTC
>JAODKN010000085.1:708793-729014 GCA_026774425.1 Petrocephalus zakoni
CTTCCACCCACAGCTACAGCGACTCGACTGGTTTGTTTTCTGGTGATATGGAGAGTGGACGCCTCTACACACCCCACCCCCACCCCCATACCCCCCCCCCCCCCCAGCTCTGCGCCTGTGCCACTGTGCGCTCCACCCAGGAGGCTGTGCGATGTCCCTCCCCTGCACCTGCCTTCTGCAGCTCCACTGAGCAGCGGGCTGAAACACTGGCTCACCCACAGGGGCTTCTGGGGACCCACTCTGCCTCAAACATGCCCCCGCAAAGGGATGTTTAGGGAAACGTGTGCAGAGCTCACACAGGTCAGTAAGTCAAAGCACATCAGAACGTGTACTAACACAGGTGAGTCAAATCACATGTCCAGAAACATGTCCAAAGACACAGGGACACTTTCAAGTCCAAACACATGGACACGCAGGCGCACACGTATAAGTGCAGATGAAGATGGATTAAGGACCAATGCAAAGGGAGATCTGGTTGGTTGAAAAAGGTTCTTGATTCTTCACAGAGAGATGTTCTTACTGGCAGACCTCACACTCCATCGGTATTTTAATTCACAGCCTCCACACTTTGAAAGACCTCTGCACCCCCTTCAATGTGTATTTGTGCTTCTGGGTCAGTACATAGTACGCATGTCTGTTTGTGTCTGTGTGTGTGTATGGGTTTGTATATGCTGCATTTCGTGTGTGTATATGGGTTTGTATATGCTGCATTTCGTGTGTGTATATGGGTTTGTATATGCCGCATTTTGTATGTGTGTGTGTGTGTGTGTCTCCTCAATATCCCCTCAATGCGGTAAAACCTTTTATGTTACAGCTTCTGGAGACATTTTGCACGTTCCCACAATATAAACTTCAGTTTTAGAAAAATAAAAAAAAATTTAAATTAAAAAAATAGAAATAACCAGAAATCTTGCATTTTGTTTGGTTACTCTTAGTTAAGGTTAGGGCTGGGTAAGTGGGTTATTATAGTTAGACTTAGGGTTATGCCCATAGAATTTAGTAGAGAGTCTCCACAATGTGGAATATATGAACTGTGTGCATGCGTGTTTGTGTGTGTGAGTGTGCCAGTACACTGTATGTGTGTGTATGCGTGCCTGTACACTGTATGTATGTGTGTGTGCCTGTACACTGTATGTGTGTGCCTGTACACTGTATGTATGTGTGTGTGCCTGTACACTGCATGTGTGTGTGTGCGTGTACACTGTACACTGTATGTGTGTGCATGTGTGCCTGTACACTGTATGTGAGTGTGTGTGTGCATGTACACTGTACACTGTATGCATGTATGCGTGTGCCTGTACACTGTATGTGTGTGTACATATATGAGTGTGTGTCCGTGCATGTATGTGTGTGTGCCTGTACACTGTATGTGTGTGAGCGTGCCTGTACACTGTATGTGAGTGTGTGTGTGCCTGTACACTGTATGTGTGTGTGAGCATGCCTGTACACTGTATGTGTGTGTGTGCATGCGCGTGCCTGTACGCTGTATGTTTGTGTGTGTGTGCGTGTACACTGTATGTATGTGTGTTTGTGTATGTGTGTGTGCCTGTACACTGTATGTGTGTGTGTACACTGTATGTGTGTGTGCGTGTATGTGCCTGTACACTGTATGTGAGTGTGTGCGTGCGTGTATGTGTGTGTGTGCGTGCCTGTACACTGTATGTATGTGTGAGCGTGCCTGTACACTGTATGTGTGTGGACGTGTACGCTGTATGTGTGTTTGTGTATGTGTGTGTGCCTGTACACTGTATGTGTGTGTGTGCGTGCCTGTACACTGTATGTGAGTGTGTGTGTGTATGTGTACGCATGCATTTGCCTAAGTGTGTGTTTCTGTTACACGAGTCTGGAACAGCGAGAGCAGAGGTGCCAGGACCCATCTGCTGTAACAGCGAACGCACAAACACCTCCTCCATTCAGACCCATTCCTGAGGGACAATGGCAGCTCTGACCTCGGCTGTAGGAACAGATTATTAAAGCCAAAGCATCCTGATAACTGACGGAACACAGAACCACTCCTCCCATTATCAGTATCTCGGCTCTGTGATCTTCTTCCTCTTTTCCTTCCAGCTGGGAATAGATCAGGCGGTAAACGTCGGGCGAATGCGGTGCCTCTGTGGCGTTCCTGCTGAGTGCGGGACACCTCGGGGCCGGCCTATTCCCACCGCAGGCTGCAGGTGCAGGAAGGACAAACCCAGACCTCTGGGAGAGTGTGGCTGTGGGGTACTGAGCGTGAAAAGCTTCCTCTGGGCGCTCGCAGTGAGAGCTTCCTTCCTAACCCCTCCACTTATACTAAGCCGGAGCGCAATGTCAGCCCTTTTAAAGTGCAAGAATGGACTTAGCACACCAGTGTTCTTATCCTGGTAAAACTATGCAGAGTAAAAAAATATGCTTTAATAACTTTAATCCAAAAGGTCACCCTAAACACGTCCTATTACTTTACTGATAAATGAAGCTTTCCGGAAAATTTGTGGTCTTTTTATCTATTGTCATATTTGTTAACATGAGCGTGATAGTCTTATAAAAGATTCCAATAGCAGCCCGTTTCATGCAGATCCTGAAAATCACTCCCCGCCGCTGCGCCCTGTCTGTCAGCCAGGTAGTGCCGACCAGAAGCAGCCTGCAGCGTCTGATTCTCCAGCTCCAAGCAACAGATGCCCAGTTGCCCTGCTTCGCCCCTCTTTAAGGAAGCCATCTGTTCACTCAATTGTAGTTGGAGTCATGTGCCAGAAAAGTTGTCTAAAATAAACCGGCCTCATTACGGCACCCCGCACTTATAACCGCATCCGTCACATGGTATTAACCAAGCATCAACAGAAGATGATTGGATAGTCATGATTAAAATGTGAAAGGGTTCACAAGGCATCATAACTGGGCAGGGGAGCGTGTATGAGGGAAGGTGGGTCATTGTGTTGTAAGATGCTTTAATCAAGGGAGGCTTAGTGCTTATGACTGGTGCGGCACGCCTCCTGGATTGTGGGTTTGAAGCCCTTCTGCTCTGCGTGAGGAGTTTGCATGTCCATGTCCTGTGGGTCTCCTACAAGTACCCTAGCTTTCCCTTGTTCCAAAGACATGCAGTTGGGCTAACGGATGCCTCTAAATGGGTGTATGACTCTGTGTGTGCATTCCCTGGGATGGAGCCCATTCAGGTTCTGCCCAGTCTTGTTCCCTATGCTGCTTAGGATAGGTTCCCGGCCAGGACCCTGGCTAAGTTAAGCAGCAGGATGATGGATGGATCTTTTAAAGATTGAGCACGATTTGCACAGGCCACCCGTCACCTGCGCATGCGTAAAATCCGTTAGTGTAACAGGGAGACACAGAAATAACAGCGGGATAAACGGAACCAAAAACACGGGAACGAACGTGTTAAATGTGCGGTTGTTTTTCTCGACACTTTACGCAGAAAACAGATGCTGGATAAAATGGAGTGTCAGACTATAATTAAACCCCCAAATGTCCCATGTTTCTTCTTTCTGACGTTGTGTCGATTGTCTAAATGTTTAGCAATTTTAGTTAGACAATTATATTGTGGTGTTTCATTAACAAGTATTAAACGATCGGTCTTGTACAGTTTTGTAAATATATGTATTTACATTTAATTTAAATTCTAAGTAACAAACAGCACTGGGGAGTAGGCGCCCCGAGCGGTCCCGGGGCAGGTCGGCGGGACGTACGGGGAGATCTGCTTCCGCGCATCTTGAATGATTCACGGATTACGCAGGCATTGTACATACAGTGTATTAAAGGAGCCCTCAATGGAAATAATTAAGGAACATTAAAGCATATTGACTATATTAATAGTTATCGCTTGGGATCGGACCTGTAAGGGGTTTGGGGGGTGCCAAGCCCTGGGTTATCCGATAGAACTCCAAACTAGTCAGACAATCAAATGCACAATAAAAATATTAAATCCTACTACACAATACTGAAGAAATATATTAACAACTAATAATAATTTCATTTAGTTCGCTGGTTCGAGGAAGTGTCCTAATGCAGAGAATTGATTTAGTTGGTTGCTGGTGATGTTTAATTATTAAGTTTAAATACCAGGACAGATCTTATGTGACTGACAGCGTTCCCCGGGGAAATGCAGCCCCCGCTTGGAGCCTGAAAGAAGACAGACGGAGGTTAACAGGCAGGCGGCGGGGAGGGGCCAACCGACGGCCAAAACGCCGGACTCCGGGCCGGGAGGCGGCAGAAGGAGCGCCGCTGCCCGCCGGACCAGTCACTGGGGGACACGTGCGTGAAATAAGCAAGAGGTCATAAAGAAACTTCATCATTTTAATTTCAGGGCAAATTCGGAAAGGCTTGCCTAAATCAGGTAGGCCTGATTCACTTAATAAATGTTGTATGCCTGTGTAACGGTCATAAATTGCGTTTCTGCGTTTCAACTTTAAGCTTTATCTACCTTATTTCAGTTTATATTTAAGTTCCATTTGGTGAGGTGTTAAAACTTGTTACTTAATTATAATATTTAACTGTTCGGAAATTGTTTAAAACTGTTGAAAATAAATGTAGTCACCGTTTTATAGTTTTATCAATCCTTCCGCTTAAAAATTTAGTTGCACTGATGAACATTATGTCCAGTTTCGTTTAGACATTCCTTAGTATAGTTAGTTTATTTTGTCACAGTTTTGTTACCAACATTTACTTTATATCCTGTTCTGAATATAATGGAATATAATGTAATGGTTATCGGATTTTAAGTGTCTGATATTTTAAATGCTGCTGGGAAAATGGAGAACACCAAATCCATTATGATTATCGGCATATATTTATAAACCACCGAAGACTGACTGCGGATTAGTGGAAATGCTCAGATTCGGGATTACAGGATTAGGGTATTTCCAAAACAACGCGGATCGCTGTCGGTCCGGGAGCTGTCCAGGACAAAGTGCTGAAGACAGGCTTCCTTTACCTTGCTTTTCTCTCATTTGTATAATTACATATCCAGTTTTTCACGAGTACGATTTTCAGTCTGTCTCAAAAGTCTGTTACAATAGCAATTATAGAACAATAATGAAATAACGGTAAAATATTTATTACCGCAAAGTCAAGACCGGAGATGTTGTTTGCTTAATAACCTACCCCGAATTTTACAAACATACATTTTTACTGAAAACCGGTTATTGCAATTTTAGTACTGTTGGGTTTACGCTATCAGTAGGACTGTCCGGTCTGCGATATTCAGGTGAAAAATACTAGGGGAAAATTGTGTCTGGACCCTCCCACCTAGGACACCACCTGTACACCACTTCCCAAACTCCCATCTTCAGAGAGCAGGAAAGATCCATCAAACCCAGAACCAGTTATCACTGGAACAGCCTTATACCCAAGGTTGACTTCCTGTGCTCCCCTATGCCTCCCGTCCATTTCTTTCTGCACTGGGATTTTCTTTAATTGACTACTGTGCTAGGCAGGAGTTCACACTGGACAGGATGGCAGCTTTGGGCAATATAGAGATGTCAGTTCGCCCAACTTGAGTAACAGACAGAGAGAGAGAGATCCACACACACACACCACAAGCATGCATGACTAAGTGTATGATATACAAGACTTATGGCATTTTTAGTTCTTTGATTGCAGTCTTACATGCACACATTGGGGTGGGCTTCAAAGCCCCAACCCTGAATGTGTGAGGAAACAATGCCATTCACTGAGCCTCTGTGCCTACCTATTACAGAACAGCTAAAGTGATTCATTTAGAAGTACCATTATTATCTATTAGTATTCAGGAAATAATCATGCAAAGCTATTCCAACATAATGAGAAGCATCTGTCAGCATCTTATGTATGTGGACCTCTTGTGCTTTGCTGTACAGCATTTGAGATTGTACTGAAGAATCAGCACGGGGAATGCTTAGAATCAGCACCCCATCTGGAAGACGCACATGAAAGGTCATCTCGTCACTAAGGTGGCCATCCACAGACTCCTAGTGACACCGAACTATCTGCAGTGACTTCTTTCAAAATATGCTTTTTCTTGTCCCGACAGAACAATGATGACCAGGCCGTATGAGGATGCAGGAGAGGTGAAGGACTTCATGAGCTCTCTGGCATGGATGGATGAAGATGTGAGCTCCCAGGATGGAGATGGAACCCCGGTGATGAGACTGTATGGGCCTGGGGGTGGAACAGCGGAGGAACTGGGGAGCGAAGATTTGGAGGAGGAGGATGGCGAGGATGAGGAAGAGGATGGCCTGCTAGACGGAGAGAAGACTCAGAAAAGACGGGGACCGAAGAGGAAGAAGATGACCAAGGCCCGCCTGGAGAGGTTACGCACCCGCCGCGTCAAAGCTAACGCCCGTGAGCGCTCGCGCATGCACGGCCTGAACGACGCGCTGGAGAACCTGCGCAGCGTCATGCCCTGCTACTCCAAGACGCAAAAGCTGTCCAAGATCGAGACCCTGCGGCTGGCCCGCAACTACATATGGGCCCTGTCCGAGGTGCTGGAGGGTGGCCAGTCCGCCAGGAGCCACGGCTTTCTGGAGACGCTGTGCAAGGGCCTCTCGCAGCCCACTAGCAACCTGGTGGCCGGCTGTCTGCAGCTGGGCCAGCTGCCCCTGCCGCCGGAAGTGCCTAGCGGCGACCCGCATGTGCTAGCTGGGCGAGCAGAGACCAGGCCGCAGGCGCTAGCCTTCTGCTATCCTGCCTTAAGCCTGCCCAGCCCTCCGTACGGCTCTTTGGAGGCCCCCCACCTCCTGAACTGTGCCGTGTACCAGAGCCCCTCCCCAAACGAGCGCTCTGGCAGCACTCCCGCTTACGAAGGACCCCTCACACCCCCACTCAGCATCTGCAGCAGCTTCTCCCTAAAACAGGAGGCATCCCCCCAGGATCCGGAGAGGAGCCGTGCCCTGCACCCGTCCCATGCTGCCCACTACCCGGCCCGTCAGCACGCCCAGCCCGCCTTCCTGCCCAGTGCAGCCGCGGCCCGGGACCAGTCGGCCTATCAGACAGCGTGCTACGAGCTGACACTGGACGCGCCCTTTCACCCCTTCGGCTCACCCCACGCCGTCACACCACAGATGCAGACTGTTTTCGATGATTGAGGGACGACCCAGGAGCAGACTGCTCAAAGACTGATCTGAAGAAGCTCACCAGGGCTGATTTTCTATCATCCTCATTATTATTGCTATATTTAATTCTCCTTTTTTAGATGAATGCAGCATTTTAGGCATTAGGAAGTCAAGTGAAATGAATAAATATCTGCAGCATGAAAGGTCACATCAGACTCCGGTGCAAGTGCCAAGCCTCAACAGCAGCAGAAACAATAAATGACGTTTATACCATTATTTAATATTTATTTCAACAGATTGTAAAAGCTTTATTTCTGTATGAATATGGTTTCAGTTTTTGTGTCTCCTGTGCGTTATTGTGCTGGCATATGCAAGCTAATTTAACTGGTTTATATGAATTTTTTTTTCGTCAAATTCTGCATCTTACTTTTCCCTGTTACTTATATTGTTTGGTATTATATTGTTTCCATGGATACGTTCTCACTGTATACTTACGGACCAGCACGTACATCGATGGCCCTTTTCTCGATGATAAGAGAATGAAGATGCCAAACACACCAAGGCCAATAGAGACCCGCCCGCCTGCCTAAGGAAACGGAAGCCTGCTTTGTCCAGGCCCAATATTTCAATCGCTAAGCTGCTTAAAGGAGTTTAGGGTGACAGGGAGAAGTAGGAAGGAGATCCTTAGAGGACGGGTGGCTGATAAAGTCATTCAGTGGTGCATGTATTAATTAACTGACAACGACCTCGATCAAGTGAGCGTTAGAAAGGGACAGAGAGAGAGAGAGAGACTGGCTGGAGGCTCCTGGGGACCACAGGATTTTGGGAAAAATGGCATATCTTTTTCATCACAGTGATCAAATTAACCATTAAGTCATAAGTGTCATTAGAGTAGTGAAAATATTTTAATTTCACAGCTGAATATTTTATCAAGTATTGTACAGGAGCAATAATTTTGTTAACTATGCAGTCCTACTTTTTACTAACTGAAAGCATAAATTCGTAAAGATCCACAATTAAAAAGACATCAGACTTTCCAATGACCCGGTGCTTCCTCTGCCTGCTGTACGAGAGAGAGGCGTGCGTATTATACAAATGTCAATGAAAACCACGCATTAAACGTCACGCCATCCACGTTTTTGTATGAAAATTGAGTTTTTTAAGAGACGAGTTGAGAGAAAGATGTTTTTGGAATGAATAAGCATTGTTTAAATAAAGGTGTTTTTCAATTCTGATCCTGCATTCCTCTCTGACTATAACTGAAAATTCTGTAATCTCAGCGAGTTTACATTTCCAGATAAATAACTAAAACATGAAATGTAGAAAAGGATTCTTAAGTAGAATGAAATGCATTGCATATATATATATATATATATATATATATATATATATATTATTGTGTTATTGTGCACGAGGGAGCAAGAAATGATGAAAATAAATTTGTTCTAAATGATGGGATTGCTGCTACATCCTGAGATTAGAACTTGCTTGTAATCTTTAAAGATTGAGCTTTTTTGAATACAGCATGTGTGCTGCAGGCAGGCGAATATTACGAGCCTACCTTCCTGGCACTGACATGAGAGATCGGCCCGGGGACTGTGTCTGCACTGTCAGCAAGTGCACAATGGCTGGGATGGGAACGTGGAGACCGGGAGCAGGTGAATGTGACACGTCTCCATCCTCCCAGGCGCTGGCCAACCCCAGCTGCTGCTTCCTGAGAACAGAGCTGAGCAGATGGATCAGCAGGAGCAGGCATTTCAGCTTCACATGTTCATACTGTCACTTGCGGGGACCAATTACCCCACAGCTGGGCAAATGTACGAAACTGACTCAGTCCACAGGAGAGATTTTTGAGAAAACCTCTGTGGACTGCTGGACTTTTGGAAATTTGACGAAGGTTCTTCGTTGGACTATTTGAGAACTGAGTGAGTTTTGCATCCCAGTACAGTAACGCATGACTAGGAAGCCAGACTTCAGGTCATTTTATTTCACCTCACATAGAACAAAAAGGAGGATTGAGCGAGCTTTGGAAATTCGCTTTTAAATCGCCAATCACTTGCAGGAGCAGGTATGTCAATGTGCTGTGATTCCTGACCCCAACCCACAGCAACACAGAGTTTGACTGTGAAACTGACCTGGAGGAACAAGTGGGCTTTGGAAACATAGTGGGGCTTTCGGGAGTGAAGGCCAGACTGGGGGAGACAGAGGAAGGGCATGTGATTATTCTGAGAGCCCCTTTGGCAGGCAAAATTGTGTCGGGGGGGGGGGGGGTACTTATAGTGCTCTTGCACTCAGACCTGCCTCACCAACGTCTCCCTGGGGAGGGACGGCGTTTGCAGAGCTTGGTCCCATATTAAAGACACAGCCTGTTCTTTCTCTTGACCTCTGACCCCAGATTCGGCGGGGTGGCTCGTCTGGGGGGGCAGGCAGCTGTGTGAAGAGGGGGGACACGCGCAGGGCCGGGGGAGTCCATGACTGATGGCCAGGGGCATGAGGAGGCCCAAGAGGCAAGGGGGGGGGGGGGGACAGGAACCACAGCCACACTGTTTTTTGCCTGCAGGAGCAGATTTTCAGCAGAATTTAAAAAGTGCAAATTCAAACAGTCAGGTTCTGAACATTATTAATATTTTAGTCAGATAATGATCGGAAATGAGGTTCCAAATGACCAGTTATGGAAACCCATGTGGGGAAACGGAGGCAGAGCTTGATAAGTGTGGCATGCCATGCATGCTGAACTACGCAAGTGAAGGTTTGCCAGCAGGTGTTTGCGATGAGAGGAGAGGATCACCAAGGCAGGATGGCCATGTCCAGCGTCCCGCCTTCAAACATCAGCTCTGCTTCCATTCGGCCCGACGCAGCCGCTGTCTCGGGGCTGGCAGACCCCCAGCTCCAGCTGGAAGCCTTGGATGCAGGCCAAAGGCCAGCACTACCGCTACAAATTGCAGCTAAATGATTATCAGAACAGTCTGGATCCACACCTAGAAATCTTCTGCACAATTTACATTTTTTAATCATATCTATGTGCAGCTAATTTTACTTTTTCAAAATAAAAGTAAAATTTCAAACAGTAACAAATGGTTCATTGCCATCAAATATAATTAATTGGAAGGTTAGTTCCGGAACCTACTAAGAACCTACTATGAGTGATATGTGGAGTTAGGGCTGTACTGGACAACAAAGCAGCAATTTGGAAACCCGATCACCAGAGGTCAGAAGGCTTTAAGGGCTGGACAAAGAAGATGGGGCAGGCGGTGGTGTAACGCTTAGGGACGCCACCGTGTAATCGGAAGGTTGCTGGTTTCCATCCCAGACCCATGAGTACTGCTGAGGTACCCGGACCTGGGCGCTCTAGGAATTGCCCCCGGCTGTGTCGCATGGGGTACATGCAGAGGACACATTTCTTTGTGGTGTGCCAACAATTAATCACCTTTAAAAAAAAAAGATGCAGGAGTGTGAAGTTTGGGCCACTGGAAAGGAACCGAGAGGCAAAAGCTAAATTCACGTGTTATCACAGGAAGCACAGAAAAGGGGTATGAATGCTAGTGGTGATCTTGAATCAAATAGTTATGCTGTATCAAGAGGACATAACCATGGCTGGCAGAGAAGCATGGGTACCCTGGCAGATTCTGGGGGCTCAACACTTTGCAGGGGCCCTGCGATATACAATTATACAATGTAACCAGAAATACTGGCTCCACCCCTGATTAGGACCATTTCTGTGATTCAGTGGGATGAGAAAAAAGAAAAAAATACGCAATAAAACATTTGCAAATAATAAAGCTTTTAAACTACTGGGATAGACAACAGATAACTCAGAGCTCAGGGTAACAATAATCACCGTGTCACACAATTCAAATAGATGCACGCAAAACCAGGCAATTTTTAATTGTAACATTTACAACAAAAAAAAACATGAAAAAATATAAATGTAAATGATACTACAGGAATATTGTATCTTTAACTATAAAGAGCTTGAGAAGGAGGTGGGGGTCATATAAGAAAATAAAGGCACAGAAAAAGACGTTACCCAGCAGGGGGTGGGGCACGGAGAAGCCAAGCCGTGGCCAGAAGGTCCAGCAGGAAGTTATGTCACGTCTTTGATATCTGGCTCACATTGTGCTGCACGGGGCGGTTTTATGTAAAATCATAAAAGGCCCAAGAGCAGCACAGCTGATTGGTGAGAGATGCATTAAAAATGGTCGCCATACGCACGCAGAGCCCGTGCTGGGGGTCCCCCAGCTCCGAAAGCCGATCCGGAGTTAAAGTGTTCCTAATGAGATGTCGGCCCAGCCTCCATTTACTTACGCCCCGCCCTCTCACACGCAACCTCATTGTGGACGTGCTCCGGCCTGGGGAAGGCACAATGCCGGCAGAGGAGGAACAGATGGGAGGGACAAAGGGAAAGTGGAGGGGGTGGCAGGGTGCGGTTACAGGACCCAGCACACGGTCGCTTTCCGCACGGGAGAGAAAGAGGGCGAGGGGCGGGGAGAACGAGACGCAGCCCCGACAAAAGGGGGCACGTTGCCCGAGCGGCCCGCCACAAAGGCTGCTTTGGATGCCGTGTCTAGACTCACGCGGCTCCTGGGGTCAGGTTCATAGGTCAGGGCATCCCTCATGGCTCCCCTGCTGGTAACTTCTTTGTGTGCATTTCTGCAGATGAGAGATTACATACTGACCGTGTTTCCACTACTAGGGCGCAATTACTTTCACATTAATATTTTCTCTTCATTCTTCTTTATTCGTAGCATCATGGTGAAGAAACCAGGTTTCTTATCCTTGTGGCTATTATCCGGTAGCTCTTGGGACAAATCTACAGTATTTGTGTGGATTTAGTGTAATGGCTCAGGCTTCATGTACAGAAGGGAGTAGGTGTAAGTCAGGGGCAGGAGAGGGAGGACTTGATAAAGGCAGAGATGGGTGCTGGGTATATGAGGGGCAGATGAGGGCAAGCAGGTCTTTATGTTTGGGGGGCGCTGTCTGTCTGTCCAGCTGACCAGCTGACAAACTCTGAAGGCTTGGTGATTGATTGAATCACTGTCCAACAGCCAAATGACCACTGAGGTTTTCATCATGGAAAAGAGACTGGTGGAGACCATCCACCCATGGGTGAGGGAACCAGGCCCTCCTGGGGAGGGAAGTGCAGGCCTCCAGTTACTTCTCCATCTGAGTTCACCCCAAACATCAGGCTAAGGTGCAGATTTGGCTGGAGTGTTAGGTCCTGTTAATGTTCTACATATAAAGCAACTGGAGTTGCATGGTTTAGCAGGTTAGGATCATGTTTCTGCACTTGGAAGAGCACAGGTTCAAATCCCAGGGTCAGCAGAGTGACTTCACCATAGGCCCCTAGAGCAAGGCCTTCAACCCCAATAGCTCCAGGGACTGGCAAAACCTGCTTTCTCAAATGTACATCACATTGAATAAAAGTATGTGTCAAATATATTACTATTACTATGTAATATATTACTGTACTTTTCAATATATGGGTACTACAGTACATTCTATAATCCAGACCAGAACTGAAAAATTATGTTTCTACAGATGTGTCTTAAAACCGGAGAAGAATTCCGAAGTTTCTTATACCAAAACCACTGCTCCCTAAGTCCAAAACAAATCAATATGTAGCCCCACGCTGAAATCGGAGGTGCTCTGTCAGGGTTTGTTTATCGGCAGTTGGATGAGTCTGTCGGCGACGGGGCGTGTTGTTTACATCGGCTGGAACAGACCAGCTGTCATTAAATCACTAAGCGGCATTTGGCTCTTTCTTCATCGCCCTTTTAACTCTCTCTTCTCGACTCTGATGAAGGAGAATTGAAACGCCGATCAGAGCCCCGTCTCCAAGGCTTAGCGCTGGACATTAATCCAGGACGGGGTGTGGGGGGCAGGGGGGGGATTGGCATACAGAGTGGGCTCATTAATCTCACACATCCTTCCTGAGACACACACTCGGCACAAAACCCCAACTCACACACACCGTTACTCATCTCTGCTTCTCTAAATCTTTTCTCTGCTGCCTAAAATGAATAATAGCTTGTAACTGGGCAAAAGAAGTCACAGTGGAAGTCAAAAAATAACTTTTTTGTTATCAGCCTGTCTGTTTTCTCCTAATTTTTAGTATTTCATAATATTTGTGCGTACTGTACTTTTCCACTGAGATGGTTTGTTTATTTGTTCACCATGTTCTTTGCATGTTATTCTCTATTAAACTAATTATAACCTTGCATTTTTAAAGGCCGCTTGGATCATGGGCCTGCCTGGCCTCAAGTCTGTAAAAATCGACTCGCTGTATAGATCTTAGCTCTCATGATTGTTGATGTAAAACACGAGCCGCTACACAGAATGTACAAGAGTTCTCTGTGCCCTGAGCAGCAAGAGATTTTCTTAATTTTGGGGACACAACAGGTATCAAACTCAGTGTGGGAATAAATCTTGACATTACTTAAGTAAATTACCCCCTAGAAATGCCAAATCGCACAACATCACTCTCTCTTCTCCCTGCAGATGTCTCCCTATCAGGAGGACTAGTGTAGGTCCATGCAGTCTGATTTCCTATGCCCATTGGCTTTCCTCTATCCAGTTTACCCAGCATCATCTCCCCCTAAAAGCTCTTCATTCCTCCACCCGGCCAGATTTCCCAGTTTGTCTGGCAGTACTTTGGTTCATGGCAGATGTTACTAAGGCAACAACTGGTGCAGGGAGGGGGTCTTGAAGCCATCTGTCTAGGGTCAAGGGCTTTTATGGGGAAAAGGAGTAGGACAAATAAGATCTCACAACCAATGAGGTGTGTGTGTGCGGACATACAAATCCACTAAGAAAAACTCACTTAGAGAAAGCTGACTTCCCTGGGCCGTGACGCAGCAGTGGACAGTAACAGTTGCACTGCCATCTGTTGGTCACCTTTAAGCAGTGCAATCTGATCATATAGTATTTTTTCCATATTTGGGGGCTCACAATAATTTTATTTAAAAAAAAGTGCACGGCAGCCAATGTTAAAACCCAATGTGTAGTAAAAAATGCAGAAGTCAGACAAAAAAAAAAGTTAGAACAAAAATGTACCTGGTCAGGTAAATGCAAACGAGCCACAGATTTTAATTGCACTGACGTACAGACCTTCATCTGGGCTGTGCTCTTCCGGTAAAGCTGCACGTCTGACCCTTTCCCGGTCTTTCCTACAAATCATTCCTTCCTGATTCTTTAAGAGTGACTGCAAAGAATCATAATGGATCCCCAAAGCTAGCATTCCCAACACAGATATAAATAGACATCCGTAACACACGATAAACGTGAAATTATAAACACCTCGACCATTTGCTTCTTGTAAACGATTAGCCGAAAGGTGGGAGACGGCTTAACAGATACACGCGTTTGCCGCGTTCCAGGCTACAAACGGGTCCTCAAGGTCATTTAATGCGCTCACTTCAGCTATTGAGCTGTCAGCATGTCGGTGAGAAGCAGAGGAGAGCGGGCAGCTGGAGGACAGCAGCGGAGCCGCTTCTCACATGAATGTCCCGCATAGCCAGGCTTCCAACACGGACTTTCCACATAAACCGGCTTCTCCCACGGAATTTCCACGCAGAGCAGCCCGAACGTCTCAAGCTGCCGCCGATGAATGAATGGAGCGCTGTATGGAATATTAATAATCTCAGGGATTTGTTGCATGAGCGCAGTTACACTTGAAGTTAAACGTCCTTTTAATATGTTATTTTGTACACGAAAGTCACGCGTTTGACACTAACAATATACTTCTGTGTTTGTAGAAAACCCGTAGAAAAAGACTCAAAGAAGACAAAAATGATCACAGATCGCCGTCAGTTAACTTTTTTTTTTTTTTTACATTTAATGTATTCTGCTATTTTGTTCATCTCTCAAAAGACCAGTAGATGGCAGTAAATGTGTCTAAAAGCACCTCCCTGAATATTGTATAGATAAGAATAAAACAATTTCGGCTCTTGCGACAAGGATTAAATTACTTTACATTAAAACGCGCATTTAAGTAATAACGATAAATTAATTATTTACTCGTCTAATAATATGTTATTCCCTAACCAGGGTATGGAGTTGGAATGGATGGATATCGATTTATGGCATGAATTGAAATTCAACCTCTCCAAAAGGCAGGCGCGTTCCGTTGCTTACTCTCTAATTAAATTATTCTTTGTTCTGTTCTGAAATTTGGCATGTAAAATTAGCTATAATTGCATTTAGAAACGTGCCCTAATAAATACTAAAGCGTCAGAGACACCGATATGTTTTAACGATTGTGCAAACTGGGTGGTTCCCTTTAGATACTTGATATTCAGCTTAATTACAGTTCAGAGTGCTATTCTTTTTTATCGGTTTTATTTTTCATAGTTAAAAGTAGGCTAAACGAACATTGCTTTGATGCCCGTGTGACGCTCATAAACACACGGTAAATACGTCGCTAAGGCACGCATAATACACTTTCCCGTACTACCCAGACCAAAATAAAGGCTCGGTAGTCGGTTTTTATAGTGTGAACTTTACACCAGGACATAGGGAGAGACACTCAGAAGCTTCTGTAACTCTACCCAAAGCCTGGGGATAAGGAAATGTGCTTACTGCTCCAAACTGTCACTACCCCCTCCCTCCGCTACCGTCCCAGCTGGGGAGGCAGCTTGGCTGTGAAGCTGATGGATTGACATGGATTTGTACATGTCCACCCGCATGCTTGTGTCTCATCAGGGTGTGTGTGTGTGTATGTGTGTGTGTAGGTTGGGGGGGGGGCACTGAATTTTTGCCCATTCCTCTGTACGGCTCTTCATGACTGATGTGTGATTCCAAACAAAGTCCTAGTGGGAACTACAACTCGGGACCCAAGTGTCTAAAAACATAAGTATATTAATAATGACATAAATACTTAATAGATGGCCTTTATTAAATCATGAGCGCAATCACGTCTTAGAGGGACTTAGTTTAACTGCGTTTATCTGCTGAGCCGTTGCCAAATATGTCAGTGCGTCAGATCTGCTTTTCTTCCCCGCTGGAAACGGCAGCACTCTGGCTATGTGTCAGCGGCATCATCCGCCATATTCCCCTCACTGGAGTGGAAGCATCAGGCAGTAGCTCAGTAGGAGTAGCACTAGTGGACGGTCGATGGCCCAGTCCACCCAGACGGCAGGCCCACGGTCCAGAGCAGAGTCTGCCGGCACTCAACCCAGCATCCACACCCCACAGTCTCAGCACCCCCTGTCTGCGGCCCTCCGTCAGGCTCACCCCCCCTCCGTCAGGCTCACCCCCCCTCCGTCAGGCTCACCCCCCCTCCCTGCTTTCTGCTTTCCTTTTTACATTTTTTATTAACCTGTTGCTTACAGGACACTTTAGCCCGAAAATACATCATATCATCTTTACTCCTGGATAAGGCTGAATTATTTATGGAAGCCTGTCAGTTGGCCGTAGCCCATGTCCGTTGTAGGCCTCACCAATCAGCTGTTACCACAAGGAACCCGGCAGCCGTGACCTCATGCTGAAGATAACTCTGGGAGCATTAATACACGCCACATGTTTACTTACAGGTACAGGTTTTCATTATGTATTTTCCCAGTGTCTAATAAGCTATCGCTCTACAAACCAATTTATTCATTTATTTGCCTGCCTGCCCCCATGTTTAGACGTCACCCCCCCCCCCCCCCAAATGGCGAATGGTGGACTTGATGCCCCTTGAGCTTCTGTTTCCTGCGGCTCCGTTTGGCATCTTCTCAGGGTGCCCTTGCAGGCCGCGCCATTCGCAGGTCATTAGCGAGGTCTGAGGGTGCCAGTCAGAGAGGTTCCCCTCCTCTCTTGCTTCAGGGAGCCACCTTCAATTTGGTTATTCTGACCCTCATCTGGGCAGTTCCTGCTGGAACTTCAGGCCATCGATCACAGTTACAGTTATCAGGCACATTCAGCCTCAGCGAAGGGCTTCTCCAAATCTCCCGGTACCCCTTCGCAGGTCACTTTCTGTCTTATCCTTTCTACGTTTCACCCCCCCCCCCATGCAGTTGTCTTCACATATTAAGTTCCTCATCTGAGGAAGCAGAATTAAGTACCGCAGTCTCTCACACTGGCTTATTTTTCTCTGAGAGAGCGGATTACAGAGAAAGAGGAGTAGAGAGATAAGGAAAAAGAGAAGGAGAGAGAGAGAGAGAGAAGGAAGACCCCCACGTTTGATCTATCTCTGGATGTGTGTCCGCCCTGCCCACCCTCTGTATGTTTGGGTGTATGGCGATACTCCGCATGTGTCTGTCTGTTTGGGTCTGTGTGTTGCCCTCCAAGTTAACTTGCACGGCTGGAATCAGGAGGGTCCATATAATCTCCATCGTCATTCCAATTACCCGCAACGAGCCGAAAAGATATTGCCTTTTCCTCTGGGATTACTTACTGTTGGATACTGTCTGAGAGAAAGCACAGGGAAAGCTGCCAATGTGGACCTCAGGTAGGGTAAAAGCTCATCTCGCGTTCTCTGTGCTTTATGGTCCATCCACCATTCTCTCAGTAATGACTGTAAATTCTTAGAGGTGAAGACAGCTAAGCTGTAAACAGCCTGGTTTGTGTACAGTTCCCGAAACCAATTATGTATCTTTCTTGTCATCTGTGTTATAATTTATTATTACATGCCGTGTTTATTATTACAGCTCTACATGACATTCCAGCACATAGACGTGTTTTAATTTGACATTCAAGTATCAGACCGTAGGAAATTCTCAGATGTAGTTGGACAGCAGCGTGTTGCAGAATCTGCTGAATTATTAATTGTTTCCTGCAAGAATGTTTTGAATCACCTCAGTTTTAATCTGTGTCATCGACACCTTCCCATTTCTACCGTCTTTCCTCCTTGCTTGCTAATGTGGAAAGTGGCACACACTCTCCAGGACTGACACTAAATATCAGATTTTCTCACATTCAGTAGTGGGGCAAACGTTTAGCATTTTTGGAATGGTGGTCAAGGGACATTGAAGATGGAATGTTTCCTTTCATTTTAAATCCATATTTTTTGCAAATATGTTAATATAAAATATTAGCAATAGAGACGCCACATAAAACAGGACTTTCGCAAAAGTCTGCTTTATTAGGCTGACTGCTGGTTAGTGGGATGTCAGCTGATAAAGAGGTTTGATGACCAGCACCTTCAGAGCAACATGAAGCTATTGACAAAGATCCAAAGGGGCCAAGGAGTCAGTGCCGGAATCTCAGGCACGTTGCTCACAATTACACCAATAACGACCTCTGTAACTAAGCCTCGACTAAAGCCGTAACCCGCAAGCTCCGCAGAGCTGGGATTTATGCCATTTCACCCCAATACCCCCAAGCAATGAAAAAAGTAATGTGATCTGATGAGTACCAGTACCACCTTTCTCCTTCATCCATATGGGGTTTGGTTTGGAGAATGCCAAAGGGTGTCTGTTGGTATGGGCAGCCATCATTTGAGGCCATTAGGTCCAGTGACTGTTCTGCATGGGCATATGCCCGGCCAAGGTGCATGTGCCCGTTTCACAGAAACTGCGCCAAACCATGTTGTATACACTGTTCCCTCTTCATGGTGTCGCCATATTCCAAGGTGACCTCATAAACGCTAAACAAATTTAATAGTGCCTTCCCAGTCACCAGACTAGTTTTGTGTTTGTGCATACCTCCAAACTTAAATATTAAATGCAGCTTTTTAGGAGCAAAATTTAATTGGTTTTAGACATGAGTAATGGTGACAATACAGTGTCAAGGAGGACATTCTAAGGTGTAGGGCAGTGTTTCCCAATCCGGTCTTTGGGGACCCACAGACTCTGTTTCTGTAGGGAGCTGGGAGGGAGCAAAAACATGGACTGACTGTGGGTCCCCGAGGACCGGACTGGGAAACAGTGGTGTAGGGTCCCTGCAACATTTACGAAACATTCAACCTCTGAAGCCCTGCTGTGTGTTTTACTGACATGTGGGGGGCTGTGTTTTTGTGGAGGGGAGGAGGGTGCAAGAGTACATAGCCATAAATAAAACACAGGATGTTATGAGAGATCTTTCACTGCTTCTAATAATTTTCTCCAATAGAATGAGTCTTTGCATTTGTTCCGCAAATGTTATCTGTACACCCAATGCAGCCTTTCAAATGAGGAAAATTCATTAAAAATATCGTTCTTTCATGGACCTAATTTATTTGCAAATTAGAAATCAAGTGTAGAGAGCCAATATTATTATAATTACTAACAAAATGTGCAGTACAATTGATGCAGCACGTGATGCCAGAGTCAGCATCTGCACGTGACTTTGATAATGTTGTTATCTTTTGTTAACCATCTAATTACTGATATGGGCTCCTGATGATTTCCATTGTGGCATGGACAGACAAAGGCCAGGCGTGCTGGAGGACAGGGAAGACCATAGAGGTGGTGAAGCGAAGGCAAGGTTGTGAGGAAGAAGAGCGAGACGCCTGTGCGTGTAACACACCAACAAATAGCTTAGCGCACAAGCCGGAACCGTCAGCAAGCTGGGCAACCGTCAGCAAGCTGGGCAACTGCTGCCCTACCTGGGGAGGCCTGGGCTGCTTTAGCAAAAAAAAAAAAAAAACCCCTGTATTTTATAGAAATGGGAAAGATACTAGCATGGACTAATGACACAAGCAAATGTAAATAATGCTCAGTCTTTCACTGTTAATAGCTATGCTCTGGGTTTTACAGGTCAATAAAAGTACAGAACATGTGGCCCTTCTTAAGAACAATCAATAATGTAGATTTACTGCCTTGGTACTAGATCACTTGGGATCTGAACCTAACGTGGGTGGACCGGGGCACGCCCAAGGGGCCAGTGGTGTGCAAACGTCAGTAGGGTGTGTCATGACACCCCCGTGTCAAACTGGTGAAGACGTGCGAGGGAGTGACAGTCAACAGCGATGTTCTACATTCTCTGTGATCGCTGTGCGGGCAGGAGGTACACATGTACTGTGTCTTCCACATTGCTGCTTTACTACCTGTTTATGAGCTTGGATCTGGTTCAGATACGGGAAGTTTAATATAACTGGCGGATAAGCGCTTGCTATGTTAGTCCCACTGGTACAGGACGCTGGGGTATTCGAATGACGGACCATTCCTTCGCGTGGTGTAAATATAGACGAAATTCCACTGGAAGACCTACTCTGTGGGGCGCGCGGCCCCGCGGGGGGCGGCCCCGGCCGGCGGGGCGGGGGGGCGGGGGGGGGGGGGGGGGGGGGGGGGGGGGGGCGGGGGGGGGGG
>JAODKN010000085.1:844563-871679 GCA_026774425.1 Petrocephalus zakoni
TGAGTAGGACCAGAAAGTTGATGGATAGTGACCAAAATCACAATATTGTTAAAATGTGCTGAAAATGTTCTCATGGTACTGATACACAAACTGAAATCATTTCACCAAATTTTAGATTGAAAATCACAAATGAAATAGCATTTTTTGTTTGCATAAACATTAAAATAACTTACCTATCCCTTAATATCGAATGTGCATTAACATTAAAAATCTCTGCAGTGCTGTCACTTCATTTGGGCTAACTGACCTCCTTCAGTTGGCAACAGTAAATGAGTGTGTGTGCGTGTGTGTGTGGATTTGTATTTACCACATTTTGAGGACCAGATGTGACAAAACGTGTTACTTTTTAGCTTGTGGGGACATTGTTTCAAGCCCCCCAAAAAATCTATGAATTCAATCAAAAAGCTAAATATGCCTGAAGTTTTTGATTTTGTTTGACTATTTATGAGTAGGAGTTAAAGCTGTCATGTTGGGATTAGGGTTTGTCTAATAGAAATTAATGGAGAGTCCCCACAAAGATAGGAATACTAATGTGTGTGTGTGGGGGGGTTTGCATAGATCACATTTGAGGACCAAAATGTCCCCAAAGTGTGGTAAAACCTGAAATTTCCCTACTTCTGGGGACATCTTTCAGGTCTCCATTTGGATAACCTCAATTTTATAAAAATCTGTGAATGCAATCAAAGAACTAAAAAAGTCATGTATTTGGGTTGGTTACTTATGGTTAGGGTTAGGGCTGGGTTGGGGTTAAGGTTGTCGTGATTGGGATTGGGCTTTTTCCTATAGAAATGAATGGAAGGTCCCCATTTATATAGGTAGGCGAATCTGTGTGTGTGTCTGTGAGAGTGTGTGTGTGTGTCTGTGTGTGTGTGAGAGAGAGAGGGATGGACTGATATCCTGTTTAAGGTGTAGTCTAGCCTTTGGCTTCAGCTCCATGGTCCTCAGTGATTTTAAGCAACATTACAAGATGGATGGATGGGTGGCATTTGTTCCAGATATCATCACATACTACACAGCAGCGCACCTGTCTTTTAAATGTTGGTGACATCAAACATTTTTGTTTCTTTTTTGTCCAGAATATAATATCAGTGCCCTAGTCACTATAGCAACCAAAACATTCCTCCGGTATGACAAGCTACAAGGTCTGATCAGCAGCATTCGCCGTTACTACCCAGACGTCACCATCGTGGTGGCTGATGACAGTGAGCATCCCAAGCCGGTGACTGGGCCCAACATTGAGCATTACATCATGCCCTTCGGAAAGGTAGGCCCGCTCTTTGGATGGCTCCGTGTTACAGAGTTGCATTTATGGCAGTTTCAATAGGACCTTGTGCTATTTTTCAAGTTTTTGGAATGACACTTAAAATTCCACACATTCCATGTATCCCTAGCCCCTGAAACAAAATAGTAAACAAATCGCACTCTTTGTGCATTTAGTGTGCAATTTTCTCCCACGGTAAAGTAACTCTTTGTGTTTTAGGGAAGCAGTCAATGTTGCTTTCCTGTGGCTTCACTGAACGAACACTCTTGGTAAAATGTAATGTAGAAATTCTGTCTTGTCTCTCCTGTAGTGTATAAAGTGAGCGTGCAGTATGTAGCAATAAAAGACACAGTAATGATTCACAGAGCTCTTGCGTTGCAAAGATTTTGGGTTCTGAAATTCCACACATAACAATGAGGCTGTTATGAATCTTGCATTGTGGTCAACAGAGAGTGTCATTGTCTAGCGGGATTATAACCCAGAGGTCTCTCTTGAGGCTTAGTGTTGATCGAACAGAGAACTGAAACTCCTTTTCATGTAGCCTAAAAATATACATGAGAAGTTCTTTTTTTAACCAGGTTTCATTTTAACAGATTAAATCCCCTCATTATCTGAACACCTGATAACTAATAAAGGTGTTTGTCACTTCTGAGTTTGTGCTCCACCTTGCCAAGACCTATGCATGTGCTGTCTCTTATGGTCAATGCTTTCCAGAACTATCTCGTTGACATTAGGATGGGTCTCCGTCTTTTTCGTCATAGGGTTGGTTTGCAGGAAGAAATCTGGCTGTGTCCCAAGTTACCACAAAGTATGTCTTGTGGGTGGATGATGACTTCATCTTCACGGCCAACACAAAGCTGGAGAAGCTGGTGGATGTGTTGGAGAGCACCACCCTGGATCTGGTGAGGAGCAACAGATGGGTCTAGGTCAACAGCTTGGCTTCGGGGAGAAACTCTTGCCTGTTTGATAACTTCTCAGACATTTTTTTATACGAGGATGTTGATTCCTGCCAGGAGGTTCTAGAAGGATCGCTGGTGTTACGTTTCTCAAGGAAGCTACTGCACATTTTGGGTGAAAGTATCAGCTAAGTTCAGATGTATCGTTTATAACCTGTTTGCATAAAATTGATATCTAAACCATCAGCTTACAAATGCAGGAATGAAAGATTATCATTGTTGCCACAGTACACAGCAACGAAATGTGCCACCTGTATTTTACCCATACAGTGGTGCTTGAAAGTTTGTGAACCCCTTAAAATTTTGAGGAAGTGAAAATGACCTAAAACATCATCTGATTTTCCTACAAGTAGATGAAGAAAACCAGGTTGAAGAAATGATTATATTTGGTCATGTATTTATTGAAAAAAAATCCAATATCATATCTGCATATGGCAAAAGTAAGTGAACCATGCTCTCAATATTTGGTGTGACCCCCTTGTTCAGCAATAACTGCAATGTTTCCGGTAACTGTTAATCAGTCCTGCACATCGACTTGGAGGAATTTTAACCCATTCCTCGGATACGGTTCTAATGCTGGAATACAGTGTTTTTCTTCCTCCAAATGTAACACTCCTCATTCAAGCCAAAAATTGGCTTCATCTGTCTAGAAAAAATTCTTCCAATATCCTTCTGCTTTGTCCACATGATCTTTAGCAAACTGTAGACAGCAATATTTTGGGGGGAGAGCAGTGGCTTTCTCCTTGCTACCCTGCCATACACACCATTGCTGTTCAGTGTTCTCCTGATGGTAGACTCATGAACATCAACATTCGGCATCAGTAACACTTTTTCTGATGTCCTCAGACACCTACTTTGTTTGAGCCGCGATAAACATGCACAGATGTGTTGTATGTGTAATCAGACTTGGCTGGATCCCTGTTCTTTAAATAAAACAGGGTCTCCTACTCACACCATTGATCGAAAACACCAGACTCAGATTTCACCTTCAAATTATATGATAATCCAAAGGATTCACTTACTTTTGCCACACGCGGATATGTTATTGAATCTTTTTTTATTTTATTTTATTTTTTCAAAAAATGCCCTGGCCATAAATAAAATATAATTTAGTAATTATAATGATATAATTTTTGTTTCATTTGTTTAACTATGTTATCTTCATATACTCCTAGGACTTGTTTGAAAATCAGATGAGGTTTTAGGTCACTTTCATATAAAAATACAGAAAATTTTAAAGAGACAAACTTTCAAGCACCACCGTATATGACATTATGATGTGGTAGTGGACAGCCAATTCAGCGCCCAGTGCTTGGGGGTGGTACCTGGCAAGTCGGAGAATCAAACCTTTCAGTTACAAGTGCGCTGCCCTAACCATTAGGCCACCGCTGTCCCAAGAAGCAGTGAAGCCTTGTCCATGTTCTCCAAAAGAAATAGTCAAAGGAGCTGCCACATGTAGAATAAACTGTACCATGGAAATTAAATCAGACCCGTGTCCATGAAGGCTAATCTGTTTGGTCTAATCCAGAAACCGAGAAGCACAGTCGTGGCCAAAAGTTCTGAGAATGGCACAAATATTGGTTTTCAGTGTTTTTAGATATTTTTGACAGATGTTTCTCTGGTGTACTGAAGTATAATTAAAGACAATTACATCAAGTTTATGCAAAGAGTCAATATTTGCAGTGTTGGCCCTTCGTTTTCAAGACCTCTGCAATTCGCCCTGGCATGGTGTCAATCAACTTCTGGGCCAAATACTAACCGATGGCAACTCATTCTTGCATAATCAGTCCTTTTAGTTTAGGAAAATGGTTTCATCATAGAAAATGACTTTACCCCTGTCCTCAGCAGTCCAATCCCTGTACCTTTTGCAGAATATCAGTCTGTGATTGACGTTTTTCTTGGAGAGAAGTGGCTTCTTTTCTTGACACCAGGCCGTCCTCCAGAAGTCTTCGCCTCACTGTGCGTGCAGATGCACTCACACGCCTTTCCTGAGCAAGCTCTGCACTAGTGGTGCCCCGATCCCGCAGCTGAATCACCTTTCAGAGGTGGTCCTGGTGCTTGCTGGGCTTTCTTGGGCGCCCTGAAGCCTTCTTCACAGCAATTTAACCTTTTGAACAATTAAAACCCAGTTGAACAAGGGACTTTGCAACATTGAAACTGATCTGATCACGCTTCATAACATTCTGGAGTATATGCAAATTGGCATCATGAAAACTGAAGCAACAACCTTTGAGAAAACCAACATGTGTGTCATACTCAAAACTTTTAGTCACGACTGTAAGCAGTTTAAGCACCAGAACCAGCCCATTGACCCATTGGCGTTTGAGTCGCACATATTTACACAGCTTTGATTGTGTTGATTGGTATGTGATGACTGTCTGTGCATGCAGGTGGGCGGGGCAGTACGGGAGGTCACGGGCTACACCGCCACGTACCGACACACCATCTCCATCGAGGCGGGGGAGGAAGACGGGGACTGCCTGCACATGAGACGGGGCTTCCACCATGTGGTCCAGGGCTTCCCCAACTGTGTCATTACCGATGGTGTCATCAACTTCTTCCTGGCCCGCACCGACAAGGTCCAGCAAGTGGGTTTCGACCCCCGCCTCGCACGGGTCGCTCACCTAGGTAAGTCATCAAGCCACGGCCCCCCCCTGGCCACAATGTCAGAATCAAGAAAACTGTCACCATCTGAAATTACTCGTTTATTGAGTCCGTGTGTGGTGATATAAGGTTGCGCAGCGGCTCAGAGGCTCATCTTTCTTGCCTCACACCTCCAAGGTTGGGGCGTTTGTGTACGGAGTTTGCGTGTTCTCCTCGTGTCGTGTGGGCAGTTTAATGACATGCAAATAAGCTAAATGGCATCTTGAAATTGCCCATAGTATATAATTGTGTGTGCCCTGCGATGGACTGCCAAAGTGTACCCCTGCCTTCTGCCTCAAGCTGCCTGGAATGGGCTCCAGCATGACCTTGCGGAACGTTTGACAGATGGACACAGTATTTCAGCAAAGCTGTTTAGCAGGTTCCCCATGAGACGTCTCTCAGAGGGCATGCTCACACCCCGGCCCTGCCTCTCGTTTGTCCCGCAGAGTTTTTCATTGACGGCTTGGGCTCCCTCCACGTGGGCTCCTGCGACGACGTCATCGTCAGCCACGCCACCAAGATCAAGCTGCCCTGGCAGGAGTCGGAGAGCGACAAGACTTACGCCAAGTTCCGCTACCCGCCCGCCTCCTCGGACGCCAGCCACACTAAGAACGGCCTCCTCTACTTCAAGAACAGGTTCCAGTGCCTGACCCATAACTGAGCCTTCTCCACGTTCTGGGCATCTCGAAGCGCCCTCAAGAGAAAAAGCTGAATGTTCCTGTCTTTTTTGGGCCAGATGTTTCCCTTGTTTTCCTACCTGTAGTTGGATGCCCCCCGACCACCCATCTAGAACTACGCCTCGTTGCCAAACTGACTGCAGTAAAAACCAGTGATAATCTGCACTTCTTTGATCTGGTTTTGGTCTGGCTTTGATCTGGAGCACCTACTGGGTGCCCATGGTCTTGATCTGAATTGGAAAGAGAAGAACTGCAGATTTTAAGTTTGAATCTGAATTAAGGTTAAAATTTTCCTTGGCTTCCAAAGACACCTCCCACTGCAGCCAGTGTTAGGAACGATCTGTAATGCTTGGGATGCTCCCTGAATTAGAAGCTGGAAATCAGATCACCATATGGGAACAGTCTTTGGTCAGTGGTTTTCATCAGGCCAGTTTAATTTTGCACCGGTATGGCCATTGAAATCCACTTTAATTCCATTTAATGTCCCTCAAAAAGCCTGCAGGTAATCATATCACAGTTGTTTTTAAAATCCTCCTTTTTTCAAGAGAAGTATTATGGTCCTGACATGAACATTACATGTTTGGAATGAAATATGAGTTTGGTTAGATTTTAGTTTGGTTCCATTCTCCATTTTAGCTGATAACGGATCTAAGTCCTGCATCCTGTATTAAATTCTTTTTGGCCACAGTTGTGAGTTCGCTTCAGAACTGCAGTCCAACCCAGCTGAACTGAAAGGCCTGCTTCAGCCCGTCTGAGATGAACAGGAGTTTATAGAAGATGTTTTATCACGGGTGTGTGGACCTGAGTCTGGGATAGTTACCACTGTGTGACTTCAGAGGAGAGCTTGATTTTCATTTGCAAGAGGCTTGACCAAAGTGTGCAGGCTGCTTCTGGGATTTCTATCCAAACGTGTGTGATGCAGTGGGTGTGGTCATAACCCAAAGCTGATGCTGAAAACCATCCAGACCTTGGCCACATGCCACCTACCCAGATAAGGCCGGTTATCGATGTGCCATTCATCTGTTTTGTTGAGCTTTGAGTTGAGCTTTTTTATGTTTTGTCATTTTCATTTTTGGAGGAAGACAGTTTTCCTGCTTTCCCATCTGTTTTCTATGTTTGTTGGAATGATCATGACATGTGGTATGTTGTTCTGGACTGTCACCACTAGATGGCAGCCCAGCATCACATTTTTTTAAAGGACCACCATTGTCCAAAGTGCTCAAGTTTTCGAATGACTAAGAAAAAATGAGAAAAAAAATTAAAGTATAGATATTAATAGTTCAATGAATGAATTGCATCCTGTAGTGTATGTTCTTTGCTTTTTTCTGTCCACTTTTTAACAAGTTTTTTACCCACTTTTTATTTTTCTGAGCAAGATCACTGGATATGTTACCAAAGGCTGACATGAGGCATTTGTGTCATGTCATGTGCACATGCAAATACGTTAGCTACACCTTGCAATCATTACAGTACTATTATGGTTTGTTTGTTTGTTTGTTTGTTCTTGTTTGTTTTGTTTTTTTTGTTCTACCTCCCCAGTCAACCTTGAAATTACAAATGTTCAGTGCCATCGGTCTCGATTCCAGTGTTAGAACTTGACTGAAATTTAGAAGGATAATTCTGGATTCTCAGTATCATCTAAGACAGTCACTTAGTAACTGATCCAGAGGGATGTCAGAAGGAATCAATCAAACGTGCAATTGTCAGTCAGAATGTGTTACAGCTTACTGGGGCGTGTGGAGAGACACGTGGGTCACGCCAGCCATCAGAACCATTCCTCTACGTGCCACATGCCAGCTGGTGAGCAGACTTTCCCTATCAAAGACTCTTTGCTTCGTGGTAACCGAGGCTGCAAAAGCTCCGATTAAAAATGTTGAAGAACATGCGTTATGAAGGTAAAGTAGGGCTGAAACAGAAAGTGGCATGGAGGAAAGGAGTACCGTGCATTTTCATTGGGCTGTCTGGGAGAATGTAATAAGTAATGGCAGAGTTAGAAGTGAGGACCTGGGCAGGGGTGTGAGATTCTGCCCTTCCTGAGGTACTGGCGGAGGGCGAAACATGCAGAAGGGTTCTACTTACAGCCTGCTTGGATGGCCCAGCCGGTGAGCTCGCTCCACCACTGAAAGGCTAGGCTGACTTCACAATGCTTCACTGGCTCACTATTCCCTACATAGAGTAATCTATGTAGTTCTCTATATAGGGAAGTAGTCAATGAAACATGACGACAGTTTTGGACGCCACATTCCAATGGGTTGGTCTCCTAGTAACCTTTGAGAGCTGACGTTTGCAAACCGCAGACTACGGCATCAGCATCTACGGAATAAAGGAGATAAAACGAGGAAAGGTGTGTGAGCCTGTCATTTATTTAAAACTGAAATATCTGTTATGTCTTATCCCCTAGTTCCTTCTAGTTTTTACTAGTTTTTCATGTTTGTCCATTTCAATCGCGTAAAGTACACTTTTCAAATAGTCCTAACAAACATAAATGCTTTACCTATAAAAATACTTCATTACTAACTATAAATTCTTGCACATACACAACCATGCACATACATTTATTAATTTATAGTTATGTTTGGGCCTACAAGCTGCATTTCTACACTTAGCTGAGTATCATAATTATTTATGATCAATGTACTTATTTGTATACAAAGCTGTTCTAGCACCATATTTTCTGTATTAAGGATGGTCAGCTGACAACAGATGTCCGCTTTACAATGCATTATGGCAGACACGGGGCATAATGTGCATTGCCTTTGCGGGGCATTATGTATATATTATAGGGCACTATACAGTGAGTCAGATTTGCGGCTGAGAATTCATATAGCACTACAAAATGGCAAATGCACTATATAATGAACTATATCTGATGAACTATAACTGGGAGTGACTCTGAACACAGCCCTAGATAACGAGAGGGAGCGGGGAGAAGAACAGGAGGGGCCATTCACATTCACAGGAAGTCCCAGTCACATGACAGGAAGTTGTGTACATATTCCAACCCTGAGAATTGGAAATCTTTCCTGTGATGTCAGAGTTGTGTGTTGTTGTTCAGGGGAGCGCCCTGTCACCCTAAAGTGCCTGTGTGAGGATGTGCTGACCGGGGCGTCCGATTGGTACAGGCAAACCATGCCCCACGGTGGCAGTTCCTGCCAACAGTAAGGAAACCAGGCGGCCTGTGGATGGCCTTGCCTGGGTCCACTGACTATTTTCTGTGTTTCCTGTATTTCCCTCTTTCCCAATTAGCAGATCACACTGTGAGCTTTAAAAGGGGGAGTCTCGGAGGAAAAGCTACCAAGAGATCTCTTTGAAATACAGACTGTAAGGAAATGAATAAGTATGCACACATAATATCAGACAGACTAGCGATTCATGTCTGGGGTGATTATGCTTCTGGTGTCTTTTTTTTTCTTTATGGTTAAAATTAATTTACACCCATCTTTCCAGGTCAAGGTAGCAGCATTGCCCTGGGAATGAGCGAGAGCACAGCTCTGAGATCTGAGAGAAAGCACCAGCAATGTCAGAGTGAGCGTGGCTATCCCACAGCGGTGGGACGGGAGGCGTTAGCATAAGCGTCTGTTCCTCATGGATATATATGCAGAGGACAGCAGAGCGACTGGGGGAAGCTTTTCAAAGGGCCCCAATAACTGCAAACCCCATTCCTAAATCTCAGAGTACAAGCTCATTTGGGTGAGCCGGGGGATCGTGGGTGAATTTCAATATGAGTACATGACCGTACTTGTGTTCTTGTGTACCCGTTTCATGTCATCTTCCATTGCCAAAGACCTGTACCAATACTAAGATCACAAGAAAAGGGTAAAACTCTCTGAATGTTGTTCTTTCTCTGACCCCAAATATCAAGGACACATCGGTTGTATCCTCGCTAAACGCTGGATGGAGGACACTTTAAAGAATTATAATAAGCCGGTAAAGCTGGTCTGTACTCATCATTCTGCTCCCTTGCCCACAAAGATCACTCACAATGTCTAACACTGGGTGTTTCTACCTGCATCTTAGGGCGTACTCACGCCTGGCTGCCTTGCCCCCCTCCTTCCCCCCACACCCCCATTGGTCTAAGCTCGAATTGCGCTTGATGATCCGATCACGCTTTCGTCATCGCCGTGCAAATTTGCAGCACAACAGTATGAACGTCCAGATAGGACATGCATCATCATAATTTTTTATCTTCCCATTTATTACACTAGTTCAACGGCACAAACGCAGTCCGACACAGAGTGAGTTTTTACTGCTCTTTCTTTACTCGCTTTCTTCATTCTCCTTTTCGCACATGCGTGCTCCCGAAAAACCCCACAATTCCCACTCCAACATCACACAGGCAAATATACTAACTGCAAAGTTTCCCGTATGTGTCCGTATACATAACACTATTTTCTCGAGATCATGACTTATTTTTGATAACAAAGTTGTTATTTCGAGATCACAAGTTGATTTTCTCATCATCTCGACATAAGTTATCTTGTAATCACAAGGAAATTAGCTCCTTTTGAGAAAACTTCTGTTATATTGAGATCACAGCTTATTCTCAGTTGTGATGTTGTGACGTTTAGCAGCGTTTAGTTAGCTGAAGATCGTCACTATGGACCAACGCATTTAATTCCACTTCGATAATGGACTGTCATCGCCAGAAACAGCAGCATGTCTGTTAGCGCTATACAATAATACTATTAGTGTTCGACACTTGAGAAAAAGAGGACGACTGAATCATAGCTTAAATAAATCTAACATTTGATCTGTAATCGAGAGGATAGATTGCTAGCTAGCCTAATGATTACTACTCACTAGATGCATAGTTAATGTCCATAAGGGACAGAAACAATACATTTTTGAGCATGACTGATTATTAACCTTTGTTAATAAGTTTAATTCAGGGGTGTAGGAATGGGGGCGTGCCACACAAAAGTCAGAAGACACAAGTACTTCATATCCTCAGAAGGCTCACTGGTGTACATTAATTAATAATGAATAAATGCTTTCAAAGAGATAATTGATAAAAGTGAAGTTGATTTCCTCTACATACTGAAATAAAACAGTTTTAAATATGATTTATGTTCAATGTAACCGCCTACATAGTCGTTTTTATCTGAGAAGCCAATTGAACTATAAAGCAATTTGTTTAATTACTTTAATACCAGCAGTACTAGATTCAGAACAGACACACTTCATGCAAATAGATGTATCTTACATTCAGAAAGAAGGGTGGAATGTTGGTCCCGCCCCCTTATTAGCATTCATCATATTTCAGTTAATTTTACTTTTTTCTTACAGTCTTCATCCTGTTGCCCTGATTTCAGCTTCTCCTGTGTTATGAATCTGTAGGACCAGTATAGCCAGGATGCCTAGCTCCTTCCTGAACCAGGTTACAAACGAGGCTAGGCGTGAGTACCTGGCTAAAACAGGGGGAAAGGGGGGAAGAAGGCTTCAAAGGGAAAATGTCTGGGTTCCTCTGGCTACTCTGCTTGCATCACATGGCATCCCTGAAGGAGGAGATCGAGGACAGGGCAGATTTTGTGAGCTGGGCCCATTTCCAGTTGGCCTGCCCTGTATCTTAAGAAAGAAGCACCATCGCCACCTTGAAACCTGTGGCATAGAGAGAAGGGTACGTAGGCCGGCAAGATTTAACATGGGGACACCCCCACCCCCCCCAAAAAAAAATTAATAAATAAATAAGATTAAAACTGGGGGCATTGGAGAGGCTGAAAGTCTCCTATAGCTTGGATCTAAGAGAAAAGCATTGCGGCTCTGCTGGACACCTCTTACTGTCCCGCACCAATCTGCTGCCTGCCAGGGAAATAAACTGAGAAGGAATTATGTAGAGACTGGGACCACAGAGGAGCAGTAAATATTACCATGATGCATTATGGGTTATTTGAGTACAGTCTAAGACAACAGATGAAATATCCCACAGTAACACGTGTCTCTCTGCTGTCCCATAGGGCCCATTTTCCATCTCCTGTCCCCAAGACGGCCACGGCTTAAGCACGTCTGTCACTTCCTCGCAGCTTTCCCAAGGCAATCGGCAACACCTCTCGCTATCAGGGCTGGCCGGAGCCCAGAAGTGTGACTGACAGCATCCACTGCCAGCCTTTCCCACACGTTTAAAATCTGGCAGAGTTTCACTAGCCACAGCCCCAGGCGGGAATTTCAAATTGTACAGCAGAGTTTTGAATATATAGCTGAAAACCTGAAAAACTTTACTTTTACTTTCAAAAATTAACCAACATTTTTTAAGTAATTGTCAAAAAATTGCATTAAAAACATTTTGTAACTAATTTGGTTTTAATCATGAGAGGTGATAGGGTGACAAAAATAAAATAAAAATGTATTTATATATATACATGTATATAACAGGGCAGTCTTAAGACTAAGGTGCCACATTTAATGCTCTGTTTTCATGTAGTAGCCTACCTCTCGCTAAGCCTGGCCTCAAACATAAACAAGTGTGTGTTTTCTGTTCCTGTGTTATTCCCAAACATGAACAGTAGGAACATTCTGTCACTGACATGAAATCCCGTTTGAAATAGCGAGCGAGCCGGGTGCGGATGATGAGGCTGGCGGGGACGCATCTTCGGCTGACGGAGGACCTGCGCTAATTAGGGAGTAATCAGCTCTGTGAGGCTTGCTGTCGCCGGGCTGCCACTCAGGTGCGGGGTTGACATAATGGGGCTGCTGGGGTAGGGGAGGCAGTGCTCCCTCCCGCTGCCGCGTACGCGCACGGGCGCGCGGGCGCGCTCACGCGTGGTGCTCCGTAGGTTCGAGAGGAGGCCTCCGGGTGCGTTTCATCTACTTGGCTGTGCTGAGGACGACTTCTCAGATGCTACAGTGCATCGGACATATATATAGTGCATCGGACATATATCGGACTAATAGCGTAACCAAGAATTCAGGAAGATCTTCAATCAAATGATGACGGGAGGGATAATTATATTGATTTATGCGCACGTTATAAAATGCTAGAATGCTTTATAGTACTTTTCCTGCATATATTGCAGCAGCTGTTCAAATTAGGCCTGAATTTTTACCCCGATAGTGGAAATTAAATTATAGGTATGATACTATAAGTATTGTACAGGGCAGTTATTTTTACGAGTAGGCCTACCTACCATGTTTATTTAGTTTTCTTTCAGCGGCATTGTGTTACATTGCATTTACTAAATTTGTCTTCAAAAAGAGGGTGTCTCAGCGGGAGCGCATTGACACATAACAATATATCAGCAGATAATGCCAACTCTGTATAACTATGTGTGGAGCGCGTCCAACATTCTGTACACAGTAGCAAATAAACTTAATGAACTAGTTTGACAAATATATGGATTTTGGAACTTAGCAGAAAGCTTCTTTTTGTAGGCTAATTTAAACACGGCAAATAGGTTTAAATTAAATTTCAGGGCATAAATCCGTATTTTCTTGATTTGGTAATTAACGCGAATATTGATTCAAGACGGAGATGCGATTGTTAAAAAATAAAAGAATCGTAGAATAGAAATTTGGCATTGATTTGGCCAATGATTTTTTAATACCATTTAACATTCTCTACTGGTTCAAATTCAGTTTTAGTTACAGTAAGACAGTAACATGCACCGACTGTGCACCTGGCCGTCTTGCTTTTTTCCTGACCATAGAAAACTCCCGTTATTGTACAGAGAACCGAATGTACAGAAAATAAACACCTAACGGACGGTCCAGGCTGCGGAAAGTGCAGTGCAGGCGAACACAGTGCCAGTGGCGCTTCTGGTGTGTAAGGCGTCCCCAGCACGGTCATCCAGAAGTCAGGAGCAAACGAATTCACCTTGGTTTCGTATTATTAACGATTTTGCGCAAACCTGAAAAAATGCAGCAATATGTCTGTGACAACTACTGATTTACAGTATTATGAACAAATTGTGGCTGATTTTGTAGCATCTCGTAGTGTGGCTAATTGCATTAGTGCTGTTCAAAGTTGTAGGCGCAGTGTTTGATGGATTACCCCGCTCCCCCCCTACCTCGGGCATGAAGTGGGTGGACCTGAGGTCAGCCCGGCCCGCCCCCATCTCTTACTTCAGAGTGGTAGCCTGCCAAACTGGAATCGGGATGCCCACTCTGACGAGGTTAATTTACCCAAATGGTAAGTTAGCGATAGGTAACCGATCACACAAATGTCACCATTTCGATTGTCCTTTTTTTAATGTGCAGGCGCTCCGCACGTGCCGCCTGCCCATGTCGCCCGTACCTAAATCCTCTAGTGTACGGTGCAATGCTTCACAGTCAGAGGAGGATCGACACAAATAGTAATGCATCCATTTAGGAAAAAAAAACTTTTCTTGTGAACCAACCAAAAGAACTCAATGCAACAATCTACAAATGTCTCTTTTTCTTTTTCTCCTACTTTTTCATTTGATGATCAAGGGGCGGAAAAAGTTAAATAATTCCGCGTCTTTGATCTGAGGACGCGAGTGAGGCTTCATTTCCATTTTTGATTTCCCCCTTCTTTTCTGTAAGAGTGCCAAACATCAAGCTTCACCTTGGTGTGCAAATGCGCTGGAATAGGTTAAAAGAAAAGCACGTGGATCCGCGGAAGCGGGACTGCAGATGCCGTAACGTTAATTAAAGATTTAGCATTTCTTTTCTGGAGTCCCAATTTAGGTTGTATATCAAATGAACGAAAAGCAAAACAGAAGGAGAGCAACTTCTGTCGGTGGTCCACATAGCCTGTCAGATACTTAAAGTGTTTTATTTTGAATGAAATGCCTATATGTCCCGAGTCTCTTCATCTTTTAATGAACTGAGTGGCGCCATGTTTGAGGGCTCCCAAGTTTTTTCTAAGCGAGTCTATCTCTCCAAAGACATGAATTGCAAACTCTCAATTTGCGATAAACTATTTTGTATTAAGCCCAGGCCTGTTACTTATCGATTTTTCAAAAAAGCCAAATAAAAGCAGCAATATTGCACAATCAGATGCAATATTTTTTGCGTTCAGCTGCTTTTTCTGATAGCTAGGGTTACTACGACAGGATTTGTAAACCATTTCACTTAAGCGCCGTGCTCTTGCTGTGTGCTGATTGGTCAGTCTCCTATAATCATGCAGGCATCACTAATGTTAATGTAAAACAGCTGGATGAATCTTTCAATCAAGGGAATGAACCATTCACAGCACAAGAAGAACTGAACTTTTTAGCCAAGCCGAGGAACCGTTCAGATTTAAAGTAGTTTGTAAAACCATAAGTAACTCAAAGTGTCCTTTCTGACATGGATTAGGTGGTACCCTTACTGATCGCCTCACTGTCACTTCCTGCCTACCATGTCCAACTGACCCTCCTGTCTCCACCTAGACATGACTAACAAGCCACACCTGTTACTCGTTTGTCTTACCGCTGGTGTTAATCACTCCCAGCTGCCTCTCGTTAGCTCCCTCATTAGTTCCATATATACATGCTCCCCAGGCCTGTGTTCTCCAGTTCAGACTTCGATGTTGAACTTTTCTGTGGTCTGTGGTCTACTTGGTTGCCAGTCCTTCTGTTTTGACTCCTTATGGTCCAGTTTCTTTGTGGATTCTGTTCAATGAACTCCTTTGGATACTCAGATTTCCCTGTTAAGGTTGTTCTGCTTCTGCAGGCCCTCACTCATTTGACCTTGTTTTCTGCTACCTTGGGTACCTCACCATGTGACGAGCTTCCCCCCCAGTCTTCCGTTGTGCTCCTCTCGTCCTCGATCTGCCCGCTATCCCAGTGGGAGCACGTTTTCATTGAGGGATATTACAAGCGGCAGAATCGCTTCTCTGATCTGCCCGCAGTCCTGGGTGAATAACGATTGACTTGTTCAATTTGTTTAGAAGCCACACTCTGTGCTTTGAAGCCCCACGTTTCAGCATAAATCATAACCCTGTCTTCGTGCTCCCCAGCGCTTTGAAATGCAACATCTGGTTTTGAGTCCCACACCATTCAATTAGTTAGGCAACATCAATAGATTGACTTTCTATAATTTAGCACAGCACTAAAGCTTTTGTTTTGATGACTAATTATTTTATATTTACATTTTCTTCACATATCACCTGTATGTCTGTGCATAGCGCCATGCATTTCTCACTGTTTGGCTGATGGGCAGCTGGCCTACCTTTGGGGTGGTTGCAGGGTGTTGTAATTGTAAGCTGTAGGTTGTGTTGTTGGTTTTTATCTTCACCGTTGCACTAGTCAGGTGTCTGTTTATTGGTTTGCTGCTGAAGGGCTCTTCCACCCATCAAGCTGCGAGCTGCTGTAACTGATTGCTATGATTGTCTGCACCAGCATGTTTCAGTGCAGTGTGCAACTGCATCTCACTGTCTCTGTCCTGCAATTACACCCACAAACTTACTGAAAAATCATATATATATATATATATATGACACATATAAATACACATATACACATAGTGGCTGTGGTTGCAGCAATATAAACCAAGCTAACCCAGGTACCCTTAAAGTCAAATGCACTGATAGGTACATAAAACTCACCTGTGAACAGAGCCCAGTCGAGTACACTGACTACACCCTAAATCCAACATTAAACTGAGGGTTTGTATCTGATCTTTTATCTGATCGTCGCATATTATTTGCGTTTAACGTAGAAATGCCGAGGTTAATAACTCCTTACTCTCTCTTCTTGTTTCCGCACTTCAGTTTACATTATTTACCTTGTGCCACGCCGTGACAACCATGGCAAAGAATTTGTTGTTTTTCGTGTATATTAAATGCAACAAATAATACACATAAATAATACATGCCTAACCCTCTCTAATCGACGAGTTAGTAGTCATTCATTTTAAATGTGGGGGGGGCGGGGGGGTGGCTGAATACATCTGGGATATCTTTGGAAGTTGTACTAACAAAAGCTGTAGTCCTCAGAAACCTCGGGAACGACGAAACATTTGTTCTTCAAAGAAATTACCAGTAGCTGTAGCAGGTTTATGACTACGACAGACTAAGGGTGGTAATGACTTTACAGCCACGTTACAAACAGCGTCTGAGTCACGCACTCCTTATGCCTCATACCACCTGTCTTCTCATTGGCTCCAGCCCTTGTGCAGCACTGGACCCAATCCAAGAATCCTAAATCTGGTTGAACATCAAAAAAGTCATAAGTCATTGTGATTGGAGTGGCATTTCCATATTTCCGTCCATCCATCCATCATTTACTGTAACTCCTTGTCTTATCCAGTGTTGCGGGGGGGCCCCGGTGCCTCACACACATGCACACCTATGGGCAATTTGGCAATTCCAGTAAACTGAAAACACTTTACTTGAGAAGACAAACAATGTCGTATTATGTTATTACTTATGTATTAATTAACCATAAATTGTTAGTTACAAATTGATGTCATGATTGTTAGTCATTAATGAATTGTCACAAATCTTTTCTCTCAAGCAAGTACTATATTTATCAAATCTTTTAATTCTATAAACCTTTGTGAACTACTGAAGGAACTACTGTAGGAACAAATAATGAATAACACAAGTGAAATACTGATGTCATCATTAATGAATCATGACACATCTTTCTCCTTAATTAATGACTATATTAGTTCATGATTTGTACTTGAGGAGTAAATGAGTTGTGTCCCATTTCTGTCCCCTCAAATAAATTGTTACCTACTAACTTTAGCATATGTTTGAACTGCATTGGGAAACTAGATTACCCAGAGGAAACCCTGGAACAGAGAAAACGTGCAAACTCCACACACACGGCAGCACGGTGGACACCCAAACCCGGGTCCTAGAGGAGTGAGGCAGTAGTGTTGACCACTGCACCACCCTGACTATCCCAAGTCCAATGCCCCAATGAACATGAGGGCCTCTGCTGTCTGTCTCCAGTGTTGAAGAGTTTTGTAGCTTTACAAAACTTTCACGTGTAACGCATGTATACGCATTGCGTAAATGATTGGTAATTAATTATTAACAGAAATATCTGTACCCCACATGTGAGAACTTTTTTTCATGCTTCAAGCTTGTTGTTACAATACTACACGTAATTTTTATAATAGATTTGTCTCACATACCTGGCAGCTGAAATGTGCATGCAGAAGTGCCAGAGATGTGTGAAACGTCAGAAAATGTGCATAGCTTGTGGCTGGCTAAGTGTGTCAGTCCTGGGGGTGTTCTTGATTACCCCCCCCCCCGCCCCCCGAGGTGAGTGAGATGTGTTGGAAGTGGGAACATGCACCATACTGTTCAGATCTCGCTGCCCTCTGGCAGGAGGCCTTCACTCCACCGCATTCTGAGGAGGGCTCTAACAAACCAACCGGAACTAGGCATTGTGGAGAGCATCAGACAGGCAGCGGAAAACTGTGGGGTTCACCAGGCTGCCACTAACCCCCCTCGCCACCCCTACATCTCCGCTGCTTTCTGCTCTGGGAGATACGGCGAGTGTCAACCGGTTGTTGGAGCTTAAATATTGATGCAGAGTATCAAAGAGCGGAGATTTAATCCTGTGTTTCCAGACCGAAGCGTGAGCTTCTTTGATCACAGGCTCCTGTGACCTGACTTCTCAAGCTGTTAAGAGCACAGAAAAACAAAATGCAAACAAACTTCAAGAGCCTCAGATTCCATGTGAGTTCTCCGCCGAGTCCCACCAACGCGACCCGTTCCTGGCTGTGTCTAACTTTGGCTTTTTTTTTTAGTTAGCTGGTACCATGAAGAACCATAAACTAGTTAATAAACTACTGTGATATGGTCTGACTTGTCCCAGTCACTCAATATGCAATATGTTGCTGACAAACACTGTCATAAATATGTTGATCTGCAGTGATGAATAATTCTTTGGATTGGCTGGTGCTGGGTTTTTAGGAACGTTATCTGAAATTTTGCTGCATTACAGTAAAACACGAAACCACAGGTGTTTGCCATCATGTCGGTCCTGCTCTGCTCTGGATGGTCACCCATCAATCAGGTAGTTTTGGGGCGTGGTCTTGCGGCGTGGGTTGGGGGTGAGGGATAGAGGGATGGTTTAGCCGAAGGAAGCCTTGCTGTGAAATTTGTTTTACGACAAGGCGAGCAAGAGAAAAGGCTTTTGCGGCGGCTCCAGTTTCACCATGTGCAGATGGCCTGGGCAGATGGGTCGCCCCGGCAACCCTGCAGTGTCACATGGCCCTCGGGGTACCGCGCTAAGTGCCTTTACTGTACATTTGCTCCACTTACCCTACGCTCCCCCGTGCCCTGTTTTCTATGCATTAATCCCCCAATAAGGGAGGTGAATGTGAAAGGGCAGCTTTGTCACTATCAAGGAAAATGTGAGTGCCTTTTATAAAACACATCATTTACTGTGGTTGGAGCAAAGCGTGCAGATGCACATGGGGGGGAGCTTCTTTTTGTTGAATCCAGTGCTACAGGTCTCTGATTGTGCACAATTGTGACCGAAAGATGAGTAGCACCAAGTGAAGAGCAGACACAAGGGGTCAGTAGGCGTCAGCGAGACCCTGTCGGGGCCCTTATGTCTCCTCAGCGGACGGCTGGTCCCCAGGGTCCTTCCTTGCTCCGGAAACAGACTTCAGCTCACGGATGGCGTGGTAGGGGGATCCAGGTGTATTTAAATGAGGCCGCGGAGCACGGGGGAGGCGAGGATGCCACCTGAGCATTGTTTCCACAGTTCAAAGTGAGGAGAGAGTCGTTAGCACTTCAAAGGCACTCATCTGGGAAGGAGTCAAGCAGGGGGGGGGGGGGTTGGAGGGGGGGCGCAGGCATAATGACAGGAAATGAGTATCGAGGTAATTAATAACTTCTGCATGGTAATAACACTGGGAAAAAGAAGGGTTCTGCAGGTCTGGGAGGCACCTTCACCCCCCATAATCCTAGGTACATGTTTCTATGCATCTGGCCCTATGGTTAGCGTAAAACGCCCAGATCACAGTTAATAATATAAAACCATTTTCAAAATATGATTTATTTTAGTGTAAATGGAAAAGATGTTTCTCCGGAATTTTCCCCCAATGTTTGTTTTGCCAATAGGTGGCAGTAGAGGGGCTAAACCTTTCCGAAATGAAGGCCTTGACTCTGACAGCCGAAAACATTATTAACAACCTGGCAGTAACAACATCACCCCCATCGTAGCATTATACACACCCTGGCAGTAACAACATCACCCCCATCATAGCATTATACACACCCTGGCAGTAACAACATCACCCCCATCATAGCATTATACACATCCTGGCAGTAACAACATCACCCCCATCATAGCATTATACACACCCTGGCAGTAACAACATCACCCCCATCTTAGCATTATACACACCCTGACAGTAACAACATCACCCCCATCATAGCATTATACACACCCTGGCAGTAACAACATCACCCCCATCGTAGCATTATACACACCCTGTCGACTGTGACTTATACACTGAAAGACCCCAAACCGTCAGGTTGTCGCTTGGGATCCCAAGAGGAGACCAGACTATTATACCTTTCAGTGAGGCATCAGTACATCACAGAGCGAACTTCTCGCTCCCCTCGGATTATCACGTTACCTGAGGAATTAAGTGATATATTAAGATGTTGTTTTATGAAACCATGGGTCAGCTGGTGGAAAGCAGGAACGGAGTGAATGCCCTTATAGATCAGGTCGCCGTGACGACGCTTACATGTCTGGTACAATATAATAAGCGCTTTGAAAAATGAATCTGCATTCAACAACGGTATCCTCAGGAGGCCCCATCAGACACAAGGCCCGGCGTGAACACAGGAGAACACTGCTGTTATCTACCAGGCCCTACAGCCCCAGGTCTAGGCTGCGTTTTACTGTTTGCCAACAGGGTAATTTAGTGCCTTTAAAGGCACGGTGTGGTAAATGCCAGCAGATCTTAACAACGGCCGTGACGGAGATAACATCTTGGCTTGGTGACCATCCCCATTATTGCATTTTAATGGATATCTGGGGTGTGGAAGAGTAGCTCCAGGCTAAGGTGAGTGTGCTCCTCCCTCCTTGGCCGCGGACACCTTTGTAAGTCGATGTGCTTTATGTGGGGAGACATATGGCCTGGCCAGCTGTGCTGGGTAACTGGCTCTGAGTAGGTAACTGCCCATCCTGAGCTGTGATCATGCAGCTTTCACAGGAGGACCTACCGGCTGCATGGGTATGCAGGCGTTCTACTTTAAAAAACTTAAATAGGGAATTTACATTCTTTACATCATTCCACAACAAGATTAACTCTTTTAACAAACATTTAGAATATACATGTTGTTCAAAAGAAAACAGCTATTTTTTTTGGTGTGACTGTATTACTGTGCACGACCCATAACCTACATCATATTCAGGCATTCTTTAATCTCTACCAAAGTTGACCTCATGACCTCATATTCTACAAAGGTCCAAGCATATGAATTTGATCATTTAATTCAATCTGATTGAATTTAAGCTTTTGTCACTAACTTTTGACTGCATTGCAATGACGTTATGTCTTGATTGGCCAGTTTTGAAAAACAGCCAGATCTGACAGTAATTTTTGCAGAATAACTCTGAGATTTGTGTTGTAAGTGAAAATTCTTTAGAGTGGTTATTGCAATATGAATAAGACATGAGGATTAATTTTTAAGGACTAATTTAATTATTAAAATCGTATCTCCTGTGACAATAATTTGAACAGACGAATTTAGACGGTATGGCGGATTTTTTTCTCTAATAGCCAACATCCTGTGGAAACTGAGTCGCTTTTATTTACATTCACTTTATACTTATATTTGAAACGAACAAATCGACTTACTCATATTATTCATATTAATCAATTATCTGATTATCACAAATATGCGGGCACCCCACCCAGGATACCCCCTGACTCCTACACTGTGCTTCTTAGAACGGGTTCCAGGCTCGCAGCGACCTTGTATTCCATAAACAGTTGGAAGATTTATAGATGGAGACTTAATTTGATGCAAGAGGGGGAAGAAAACCGGAAAATATATCAGCAGGGATGGATACCGGTTGGGTTAAGGCGTAGTTTTTTCTGTAATGTCTCTTCGCGGTAGGTTCTTTATTTAAGCACCGTCGTTTCGACGGTGTAATAATGCGAAACATTCCGACCCTTTGTCTTTTGACTTTACATTACTGTCGGTACACTTTGTATCCACTCACATACTGAGTTAAAACGAACATTTATGAGGAATGAAAATAATTTATTTTGATTAAGCATAAAATAACAGAGAAACATTGAATGTTATGACGTGAATAAAGCTGGACGAATGCATTAGAAATCTAGGCTAATAAACATGTTTGACATTTTGTTTTCATTAAGAGAGGGTAAACTGAATTCAGATTAATTTATTGTAGAATATAGATCATGTTAGAATATGGATGGATGGGCTACTCCAAATTTTGAACCTTTTCTTGTATCTTTGACGTTCATAACAACAAAATGCTAAATAAAAGATTGTTGTTGTATCGTATCATAAATGTGTCTTTACTCACTTCGGCTACCCCCTCCTGTTCTGCAAGCCCTCGCCATCAGCCCCCCACCCCACCCGTCCGTCCCATAGCACATACATAAGGGACTCCGTGGAGAGGCTCTCTCCACTGTACGGAGGATGCAATCAGCGCGCCTTTGAAATGGTCCCAAGGACTTATGGCGATTGGCTCTCCCCTGCACTTCAAAAGACTCGGCAGGTATATGAAAGCCACCGCTGGCCGTCAAATGTAAGAGGACTGGGGAAGTGCGCGCAAGTGCAAGTAACAGATCTGGGTGAGGAAGAGGGGAAGTGTGACAGGACGAGCTTTAAGTGCGGATTTCACGGACGGGATTGCCCTGCTGCGCTCGATAAGCCTGGTCCCTCCTAACGTGCGCTTCTCCCGGAGCGTGACCGCGCAGATGAGCGCGCCGTCCGCGCCCGCCGAGCGGGGGTACGCGCACACACATGGCTGCGCTCACTTTGTCCGCTACTGATCAATTTCTGCACTCGTTTTTACAGGTTTGTGGATTGTTTCATTGTTTCCTCGTTAGACTCGGCAGGTAAAAAAACAGTACTTCTTGACAGTGACAGATGTATACGTGTAAAATATATATATGACAGAACTTTATACAAAAATTATCTTTACAGAAACGTATGCTGTTTGTATTCTGATCAGTTTCTAAAATGACTGGAATTACACACTAATACCTGCGAAAGCATGACATGTTCCTGAAGAATAATTTGAGTAATTTGTCTTCTAAAGTTTCGAACTTACATCACAAATAATGCTCAGAGTAATAGTGAGTGAATATCTGCACGGTGTCTGTGCGGTATTTTTATCGGTATTAAGTGTTATTTCTGTTCGGCTTGTAGCTGTTGACTTCGATGTTTCTACAATCCTTATGATGCTCTACACTGTGACCGAGGGGCTGTTAGTTTAAGCCTCACTGGTACCGCTGAACTTAAACAGTTAATCATAAAGTAAAAATAAAAGCTGATCGTGGCTCTCTATGAAGAACTGTGATGTTAAGCTGCAGAGTAAAATTGATAATTGATTGTAATTCTAACTGATTTGACTTGTACCCCTTGTACAGGACCGCACGCCCAGCAACTCCCCAGACAGTGGATCCCACGGCGCTTCCTTTCTGTGCTCCACGCGCGGCCAGGCGCGGCAGCCAGGGGGCAGCGTGGGGCTGGAGGGACACCGGGCTCCCTATGAGGGGCTGGCTGGCTCGACATCTGGGATGTTCCAGCTGTGGAGTAACGAGGTGGCAACGAGCTCAGGCCTGGGCACCCATCAGATGACCCTGACCGTCCCGAAGTTCCCGGGACACGTACAGTCCGGCCTGGGGAATCACTCCCACCACCACCACCACCACCACGAACTGCCCCTCACGCCGCCTGCTGAGACTCCGGCCTCCTACCCCTTTGACCTCTCCCCCGTCAAAGTCCTGTCTTCTCAAGTGCCGCCTAACACCTCCTACTACCACCAGCACAGCAGTGTGGGCCAGAATTTCCCTGGTCTGCTCCAAAGCTCCTCCAACAGGCACCACCTTCCAGGAAGCCACGTGGAGGAGAGCCAGCAGTGGTGGAGCATTCCCCAGACCAATGGCACTCCCCCCAGCCACCCCTTCGCCCTGGGAAGACAGCTGGTCCTGGGCCACCAGCCCCAGATCGCAGCCCTACTTCAGGGCACCTCCAAGGGACTCCTTAGCTCCACGCGCCGCTGCCGGAGGTGCAAGTGCCCCAACTGCCAGGCATCCAACAGCGGACTGGCCAGCCAGACTCCGGAGGAGCCGGGCAGGAAGCGGCTGCACGTCTGCCACATCCCTGAGTGCGGCAAAGTCTACAAGAAGACGTCGCACCTGAAGGCCCACCTGCGCTGGCACGCCGGCGAGCGCCCCTTCGTCTGCAACTGGCTCTTCTGCGGCAAGAGTTTCACGCGCTCGGATGAGCTGCAGCGCCACCTGCGCACCCACACCGGCGAGAAGCGATTCGGCTGCCCGCAGTGCGGCAAGCGCTTCATGAGGAGCGACCACCTGGCCAAGCACGTCAAGACCCATCAGAACCGGAAGGGCAGGGGGGCCGGCCCCCACGCCCCGGGCCAGCCGCACGCGGCGGGGGGGGCACTGCTCAGGCACATCAAAAAGGAGTGAGGGGGCCGGACGGGGAGGGGCGGCTCCCAGCGCACGGCACGCGAGGCCCCCCCCTTCACTTCGTCGCACGGCCACAGCGGAGTTCGCCTCGACAATCTTTAAATATGCAGTCTCCTGTGAGTTCATGCAGTCTCCTGTGAGTTCACGTTTAAGAGCGGATGGGACAAAATGGCGTGGCGATGGACACATTTCCATCAGGTTGTATAAACATGGAGTAATCTGTAACACAAAAAAATAACGAAATACCGTGCGAAGGCAAAGCATAGAGTTATTTATAATAGTATGTTTGTAAAAGACTGGCATGGGGTCTGTGGTGGATTCTGCCTCGTACCCCGCCCTGCCTCGGAAAGCGCCTCTGCAGTGAGGCCAATCTGCAATCAGAGAAACATGTCTGTACGCTTTCCTGGGGATTGTGCCTCCGTTCGGCTCTCACCGGGACCTTCCCACGGTGCAGCACTGTTGCTTACCCTCTTTCTCCCACTATTTTCCATATTGCCACATATGCTTAACTCAAAAAAATCATATCAAACTCATATAAATTTACCTGTATTTTGCCAAGCCCTGGACATTGGAATTCATAAGGGAAATTAATCCATTAAGCCCTGCACCTTTCAATATGCATTGATCAAAGATGCACATCTGAGATCAGGTTACTTTTAAAATTAAATTCCCAGTTTCCCCGTCACACTGGGAATGTACATTTTGCAAGTTATTTTTATTAAAGAAGTTCCCTGGTCAGTTTCCAGAAACCAAATTTATTTTCAGTAAGTTTCAATACGTTTTTCAGTCCTCACTGCCACCGTCAGCTTCCCACCTCAGGCAAACGCAAAATGCCAATACTGTTGCACCTCGCTGTCAGTGTACATGTAAGTATGTGACCATGTAATATGAGAAGGCATGTAGCAATGTTCCTTTCATGCAAATAAACATAGATGGTGTTGTCTTCAGCTGTGTTCCTATGTAATGACTGATGCTTGTATACTTTCAGAAATCCCTGCCAATAAGGCTCCTCCTTTCATCACGACGCAAATGCTGACAACATTCCAGTGAATTTGCATTTGATAAAACATACAGCTACCTAAAAGATTTTTATCCACTCTTGCTGCATAAAGCGTTTAATATATCAAAAATCCCATGACTAATTAGAGGTGTTAAACCTCTGTGGAATTATAACAAAACAAAACTATTTCCACCTTTCTCAAGATATATTTTTAAAGTGCTAATTCTGAGGGGCTGCAATTAGCTAAATTTAACCCCCCTTTCCCCACAAACACCCCTGCAGGTTGTGATACAGGATGCCAAAGCGTTTGTGTGTGTGTGTGTGTGTGTGTGTATACCATCTTGTAATTAACCTATTGTTGAATTAGGAAAATAATAACTAATAATAAATAATATTATAATATTATTATATTATAATAATAATAAATGTGGCATTATTTTCACATCAAGCTGTAACATATCGTGGAAGTTTAGTTCGATATTATTTAATAAATCCATGCATCTCTCTTTGGCTGATTTTACAGTTTATTGCACAATTTACCAACCCCTTTCTGAGTAAGCCTCAATATAGGCCCAAAGATCCAATTTTCTGTTCAAACTAAATTCAACTTTAAATGGACAGTTATCTTTAATTTTGTTAGAATGTAGGCCTACGTTAACCACTATTCAGCTGTTTATCAATTTTTCTGTTTTCTAATGCCATAACATTAAGTTTAGCGGTAATTTGAGAAGTAAATATCGCGGTGGAGGTGCTACGGTCATTAATTAACACACGGTCGTGGGCCAATCCGAGAATTTAATCAAGTAAAAAAGCGAAACTTATTTTAATCGACATCTACGTCGGTGATTTCGCATCATGTACGGTTTAAACAGACAGATAAAAACTCAAGGCAAGACTTAATCTAATCTGATCTAATTTAACTTTTAAACTTTAAAATAATTCGACAGTCTCACCCTCCTGCTTTTATTCTGCGTGTTAAGTTTGTAACTGCCTATAATGTTTCATTTTTATTGAGGCCTATAATACACTATAGACACTTTAAGGGGGTGATTAATAATCCGAACGATGAAAACGTAACCACCCAAGAGTGCCTGTATATTTAACTCAGGTACTGCCAAACCCAAAGTAAGATTTATTCCTGTTTATCTAATCCAATGTCAGCAACAATTGGCTGACCGTCCCCGGAGCGCAATCCGTCTCAGAGACCTTCCTTTATTCTCGCTGAATTTCGGCGGTTCGCCCCCGTCTGGAGACGGCGCCCCAGGCGAGCGCCTGGTCGGCTCACTGTCCCGCATTCCTGCTGAACAATCTGCACTGGAAATTGATACTGAAGTACGATTCATACACTTATAGATTTTGTTCTCTAGCCTTGTTATGATAACATACAGCGCGCCGTTTATGTTAATTGCACGTCAGACCGTTTTGGCTTTTCTTTATTAAAATATCTTATTAGGAGTGATCTTTCAATGGGATTCGCTCCACGGCGCCTGTTAAAATGAGTTTCATGTATTTTATATGTGCCCTAGCACAACGCACGTCTCACGCTGGCTTAGAGGTATTCAGAAACTTTCTCTTGTGTTCCAGATGCGTCGTTCTTCTTGCGAAACTTCGTTGAATCCCTATCATACCCATTTTAATCTGGGCCGTTAATACAAGTTTATTATTTATATCAACATTCAACCGCAATATATGAAGCTGACATTTGAAGTAATTACATATACAGTCTTGCACAAGAGGAGGTATTGTGCACTCGGTTATTAGAGAGTATTTACTACCAATATAAGCCTTTTTGAACATTTGTATAGGAGATTCACGTTTATGGGTCACTGTAAGGAGTTACATACACCATCCAGAAGGGGGCAGCAAACAATCGCAAGCGTTTCAGAACATCACAGCAGTTTCGGCTGGACGGGGAGAATCTCACTGTCATCACAGATCGTGATGACAGTGTGATTTAACGTTTGATTTTAACAACTGGAAGGTCTGTATGCAAACCAAAGTCATTGCTTCTCACCTTCCGC
>JAODKN010000085.1:871779-884003 GCA_026774425.1 Petrocephalus zakoni
ACAGTGTGATTTAACGTTTGATTTTAACAACTGGAAGGTCTGTATGCAAACCAAAGTCATTGCTTCTCACCTTCCGCACTTAATTTGTCCAGTGTAAACAAAGGAAATCACCCTAAGAATTAGCAAGAATGAGTTTTCAAAAAGGTAGGTTTTATTAAACATGATATAACAGCAAATGCTCATAGGTCGGACAGTTTCATCTCTCCCCCGACCTCTCCTTCTGTATGTTCACTTCCTGGTATGCTTTTTGTCTTTGATAAACATGCAAATTATGAAGGCTAAAATAACCTCAGGGTCTGCATTGATGTGGGGAGTCCTGACTGCTTAGCAAGTACGCTTTGGGCTCTCGAGCCACCCCGGGAGGCCAGGATTGAAATCAGGACCGAAGAATCGCCGTGACGACTCCAGAGGAGTGAGTTACATAAGAAGGGCGGGAATTAATATGGCCAGAATTTAAAGATGTTCTTTGGTTCCCTCGCTGAAGATACGGTAAAACATTCTACTGATTATACCCTGTGCAAATATCCTTTACATGCCGGGGTGTGGCATTTTGTCCAGTGTCACCTGAGCTACCGAGTCTGCAGATCACTTTGGATCTTTAAACCTGCGATTCTCCCTCTTTGCATTGATTGTCATGTTTTAAAATGACTGATCAGATTAATCGATCCATACTTCCCAGTGGGATCACAGGAACTAATACTGTAAGGCAAACATACACAGAGGTTAGGAGTGATTTTTTTTTCCAGTGAGCTAAACCCAATTGGACCACAGGCACGTACAGATTTGGTATCCATATGAGGGGTGATGGGGGCATCAGGCAGGACTTCAGCTGACCCAAAGCGGAGTGTCTCTGTAAAAACCATCCATAGGTGGCCTTATAAGGACCGTTCACATCCTGTGACATTTCCACAACCTATGAATACCTTTGTTTTGGAAAAATTAAGAAGTAAAAATAAATCAGCAATGACATTGCCATCGCCCATGTCCTTAGAAAGTACGAGAAGCTCCCATCTGCTAAAGATGTCCAGACTTGACCTATTTAAGGCCTGCCTTCTCCTCGCCCCTCTCACTGACTGTGAGGTTGCCCGAAGGAGCTACTCCAGTAGCACCTTCTCCCGAATGAAGTATATCTGCTCTGCTGTGTGATGGAAGGAGGTTCCTTCTGGGCAGAGTGAGGTCAGCACATGCTAGTACAGGGAAGGATCACTTGCCTGTTACACATGCATACACAAAAACACAAAATCTGTCTCCCGGGAACCCTCCGGTTTTCAGCATACAGCTAACTTAATGTAAATTAATTGTGGACATGATATTTGACACACCCCCCATCCTTGGTCCAGGGTTCCCCAAACCGATCCTCGGGGACCATAGGACAGTCCATGTTTTTGCTCCCTCCCAGCTCCCTGCCAGCCAATCTACATTTTTTCTCCATCCCAGCTTCTGCCAGGGAGCCAGGAGAGAGCGAAAACGTGGCGCGTCCAGCAGTCACTGAGAACCGGGTTGGGAAACACTGGTCTGGAACATTATAAAAGGAAGAAGAAAAAAAAAAAAGTTAGAGGAAAAAGTCTTAAACATTCTGGCTCGTTTGTAACAGAAGGTTGAAGAGTAAGTAAGAACAGGCAAGGAAGAAGCAATAAGACGAGCAAGGCTTCAGCGAAACCCTGCCGCAGCCCGATGGCCGCATCAGCTACGGCGTGAGGACTAAGACGACGAAGCACCATCGCCCTCTATGCAGCTTGGTGCCGAGGGCAGCAGCAGGTCCCACACCCCTCAACAGGGTCCATGTGCTCACAGTTCGTCCTCATCCAGCTTCGCCAGGCTGCCAAGCCTCTGGACCCCCAGGGGACTGGGCGAGAAGCTCCCCGCCTCCCCCGCTAAGGCTTTCGTGTGGCCCCCGCCGGTCCTCTGCGTGGGGAGAGAAGGACACTTTAGCTTCAGCGCCTTGTGGCTGGCTGAGCGTAGGGCCTGGTGTGTGAGTTTAGCCGCCGTGTGGCCCTGTATCTGCATCCCCATACGCTTGTCAGGTGCAGTTGCTGTTATTCATACGAAGCCATGAGACATTTCAGCGAGGAGACAAACGGCGTCGGCGCTATGGCAGCTTTCGCTCTTCCCGGCTATCACCCCGACGCAGTTCCACACACACTTCTCCTCCCTCTTCTTTTGATATATTATGGTTTGATCACTGTTAATGATAATGCCAAAATTAGTAGTTTTAATGGCTGCCCCTCCTTTCCACTGTGCTGTAATTAACTTTCAATTGTGACAAAAATTAATTATGCATTGGCTTCCTAGCCATCTCCGCTTCGGTGATAACCTGTTACGCGGAGTGAGTTGATACTGAGCCCCGTTACATATTTGAACTTTGTCTATCGTCGTTAGAAATTATGTCAGCTATGCTAATTAATAGAAGTGATATACATTTTTGAGATGGCGGGGTTTGACAGTCCCTGGTGTATTTGGGGGTTAAGGGCCGTGCTCACTGGCATAATGATGACATCACTCTGCCAACCCTGGGATCTCAGCTGGCAGCGTCCCGATTGCAAGCACAGCGGCATCACTCACTGAGCCACACACCACTTCCTATAAGTCAGGTGGACACAGATGTCTAGAGGAATGTGATTCCCATTCACACAAATCTTAAAATGATTCACAATGAAATGATTGGCCAGAACTCCACAGGAAATCACAGATCAGAAATCACCGATGAAGTGACTGGACACACTAGCAGAGGGATATTTCTCAGTCTGCATTGAGAATAGGCCTGTTATGTCCAAAACGGCCATTTCTGGTTAATGAACAGCTGTTGTATACAGTATATGTTGTGTTGTCAGAGGGATTAAGATCAATACAGGTGAGGTATTTAGTCTCTGCTGTCAGAATGTCCTTAGATACTTATAGTGATCTGCCATTATTTTTATAAATGCATGCAAACCTGTGATATCAGTGAGTGGTCTGTGTCCAGCAGGGGGCAATGTGAATTCTGCATACCTGTGTACAATGCACCATAGGATGGCAGAGCCCATTGGACACAGCTGAGCAGCCCTGGGGTGTGTTGCAGCGAGTGCAGAGTTGTATGTGGATTTGGACGGGAGAGACGCTCTGGCTGTTTGTGCCAGATTCCAAAGGGAGGCGCTGAGCCCGTGTGGGCTAGAGACACAGAGAGACGGAAACGCCAGTGGGAAAGTGTCCGACTGTCAGACCATGTTAACTGGCCCTGTGCTTCACAGGGCTCTTAACTCAATAATAATCCTTACAAATAGTCCTTTTAATGGGAAGCCTCACATGGTGAAAGGAAACCGTGGACTGGACCAGGCTGGTGAGCGATCCAGCTGGTTTTGACATGCAGAACCGGACCTCCCTTCCATTCCCCGTCTCCTGTGGCTTAGAGGCTCCGTGACCCGGAATCACAGCCCACAGGTAGCTTTAGACGAGCTGTACTCTCTATTTGTGGCTCTTGTGGTGCAGAAGGGTACTGGTCCTTCTGGGTTGAGTACAAGTGTTCAGTACAATTGGCCTGTGGGACCACTGGGGCTCTGCACACTTAGCTGGGAATAGGCCACACTTCACATTGTGGGGGGGGGGGGGCTTTGAGGCTCACCTGCTGCTGTGTAACTGCGTCTGGGGGCCCCTGGCTGGGCAGATGGAGGGAGGGCAGTGAGCTGTTGTAGGCGTGCAGACAGGGCAGCCGCTGACGGTCGATGGAGGCAGAGGAATGGGGACGCAGCACAAGGTCAGCCGCCATCGGGGCCCGCATGGCCCGGCCCAAGCTGCTGGACTTGCCCTCGCGCCGCTGGTACTCGATGGGCGACTGCAGAGCTGACAGGTGAGCGGGGAGATATCTGACCGGTGGCTGACACTGAGGATACCGCAGCCCTCACTGCCTACAGGCGCCCCGCCAGATAAGTGAATTTGACATCCGCGGTTTCGGTTATTCGTGAGTAGGCTGGGGGCAATTAAATGGGAGTAGTTTTTAGAGCTTGCTGATAGAACACAGAAACTCGAAATATCGAAAATGATTTGCATCACATAAAATTATGTAATATATAAATATTTGTGTCATTCAGTGTTTGTTAGCGTAAGTGCATACTTTAATATTGAAAATTATTTTTGGTTTTAAAATAATAAATGGGTGGGATATTAGCATGCTGGTTTCGGTAAGCCGAGGATCCTTACCTCAGCAGCCAGCCACACTCGTGTGTTAGCTCCAATCTCACGTTTCCTGTCATATCTTTGAAACTTTTCAGTGACATTAATTTGGCATTTCTTATGATGAGCCCAAGTATTATTCATAAATTTTCACATTCACAAGTATCTTTCACTATCCTCACGAATGTGAGGGGACGACTGACGTGGGGCAGCTTCACTTGTCTGGTATTGAATGGATTCACCGATACAGCCTGCAGTGTCACCAGCTGATGCTGCTATATATGTGACCGGATGTCATCGTAGGTGTCGCATTAGCTATAGCACATCGGCTCCTTTCAGAAGATAAGGATGTGCCTGAAGGGAAATGAGGGTCCCTCTGGGAAGGAGGGCGGGCTCTGCTCACAGGCCATCATTGTTTCCAAACCAAGGACGTGTTCTTTTAAAGCCTCAAGGCTGGAGGACGGTCATCACCGTTTAAGAAGTTGCGCTGCGTCTCAAGGATCTGGGCCACGTCGAGTACCCAGGCTCTGCAGATATCGGCCGTGGCCGCCTGGAGCGTGAAGCGGACGCCGCTGCCGTTGGCCCCGCGGGATGTCAGCACGAAGCGGCAGGCGCCGGACTCCTCGCACACCTCCAAGCCGAGGCAGCTGACCTGGAGTGCCGACGAGACAGATGGTATCACCCGGCAACCGCTAACACAAACGTGCCCAAGGAGAAGTATGTTATTGTATCATAACATCGACGCCACACTATTATAGGAGAGACAACTATCAGTTCATGCATTTTCAAATGCACACTCATCCAGTTAAAATCACTGCATTCTGGATTCTCTTCCAGAAGGTAGCGATCAGGAGGCAGAGTACACCCTGAACATGGACACACAGTCAAAAAGTGATATTCAGAGGGCTCTTTGCAGCTTCCAGTTCCTCTGGTCTTTGTAACGGAGGAAAGAAAGATAAGAGAGTGGCAACACAAATCCGAGGCAACATCCCAAGGTGGCAACATTACCTGCTGAGTCACTGTGTCACCCAGGCAGACATATTGATTTTGTTTTCTTAACACACCAGCTGTCAGAGTCGTCTCAGAACAGAAAGAGCGACAGAGCAAAACACTACCACCTACAAATACGGATATATGGAGAGAGTCCGGGGGCTTTCCGGAAAAGGTATGCAATGCATCTGGTTACGTGCAGTAACAGTGAAAAGCCAGGGATCAGCAGACCTTGATACTGTTTTTGAAGATGTATCCTGGCAATGAGAAGCCCTTCTTTCTGTCAATGGGTTCACTGAAGATGACAAGCTGCTCGAACAGGAAGACCCGCCTCTCCCTGGCCCGAGACAGGATGCTGTTGTCTTGCTCGGTCACCATAAACGTGTCCTGCTGGAGCAACTTGCCTTGCGCCGTGATCTTCCCCTGGGACACAGGAAGCCAGATAGGTCCTATCAGTTACTGCAGTATGACCTCTGTCATAGGCCACAGAATGGTTCATCAGGAAAGTGTGGATGAACAAACGCCTGAGAAGTCTCTGTATTTATATCAGTGTGCTACAGCTGGGGCCTAAAAGGAACTCTGGATGTTCTGGTGATAAAGTGTTTGAGCTTATAAACATATCCTTCCAGAAGACGTGGCACCTCACCTCAAAGCCCTGGAGCCTTCCCACATTCATCATGTCGTTGCAACGTTTGGGCACGAAGCACATGACCTCCACAGCCTTCTGCTCGAAACGAAGAAGAGGCGGTGTGGACTACACCATAGGCTTCTCAGTCACCAGTAATGGCTAGAGAAGGCGTGCTCCAAGCATGAGGAAATGTCCGTGAAAATAGGTCTATGCCACGTGGCGCTTAAAGGGCATGATAGAACAATGACGTCATTGAGGTACTGCCATGAAGTTATAGGTACATTTACATACTTAGCAGATGTGACGTTGAATGGCCAGGCACAAGTCCAAGCAGTATTGGAGCAGGAGCTACAGAACAACTTCTAGCAACACAAGATCCTAAAACCACTATGACCTGAAGTGTAACAGAAGAACATTTAGGGGATGTAAAGAGGAATTGGGCAAGTAGTGGAGGAATTCATGGAGCAGATGTGGTTCTGCGGCTCATTTCACCATTAGGGACCCGCACAAGAGAAGCGTAAGGTGAGGACGTGCGGCACTGGGAAGCCGTGCGGCACTGCGGCACTGGGAAGACGTGCGGCACTGGGAAGCCTTGCGGCACTGGGAAGCCATGCGGCACTGCGGCACTGGGAAGCCGTGCGGCACTGGGAAGCCGTGCGGCACTGGGAAGCCTTGCGGCACTGGGAAGCCATGCGGCACTGGGAAGCGGATGTGTCTGATATTGAGAATTTTGAGAAGTGTATGAATGGAATCCACTGACTGGCGCCTTATTTGAAGTTATGCCATAATTCTCTTCTGTTTGCTGCTACATGAGTGATAGTCTTTCCTGCGGATAACTAACAAAATCATACCTCCAACTCAGTGGTGTCCATTCCAGCCTTGGTGTAGTACTTCAAGAAGTCCTGTAGGACCAAGCACAGCTCATTTTATGAGGGACAGCTGCCTCTGCTTATACAGAAATTAAAATGTTTCTGAAGTGGCATTTCAGCACAGAGATATGCAATGGGAAAAATTACACATACATTTATTTCCTGAGAGTGGGTATGATCATGGTATAACAACTATGTTTCTCAACCACGCTTCCTCAAAAGATTTTGAATCTGAATAATTAGCAATTTCTCAATGAATTGTTTATAAAGTCATTGGCCTGTTTAGCTGTTTAAGCTGGATTAAAATAGTATTTTATTAATACCGAGGACCTCACCTTGAGCAGGAGCTGATACTTCATGATCCTTTGCACGGGTTTAATGAGCAAGTCATTAAGCTGGAGCCTGTGACCCAGCTGCTGTCGCAGCTCCTGTGCAGAGCAGAATTCCTGCTGCGATTTACACACGCTAACGTTTAGCCGCGAGCCGCCACCCCACAAGTGCTCCCGGGCATTACGTCCACGGTGGCATTCACCACCACAGTCACTGACTGCTAACCAGAGGGGGAAGATCCAGGTTCAGAAGCACAAATTCAGACCAAGGTTTTGTTTCATCCAAGCAGGTGAGTACTCTGAGAATGTGACTCGTCGTACTCAGCTGGCTGATTGAAACAAAATATTGGTTTGTACTGGATTTGGACTTTCTGAACCTGAAGCTCTGCTGGGAATATTACTCTTCGGTTCTCACGGCACAAATCAATAAATAAATCAATTAGCCAATCAAATGCTGTGGTACATTTGTAGTACATTGTTGGTGGTTACAGACTCATGTCTCTGAGATATTCCAGTACACTATTGACCTCGGGACTGCACTGAACACAACCGAAGCTTAAGACTAAAGTGAACTTCATTAGAAGATCCTTTACCGTTTGATTGCGACCTTGGTCATGTACTCACTTCAAAGTAGGTGTCGATATATTCAGAGACGATGTGCTCCGATTTGGGCTTGTTCTGACAGTACACCACATACATGTGCAACCGGCGTTCCTACAACACATAAGCACACAGTCACAGTCAGTGCCCCCCACACCGTTGTAACAGCCATCTGGAGACAGACCCAGAGTTCTCTGCAGCACCCTCTTGTTCATAAGCCCTGTTCAGCCTGGAAGCTGGCCATGGGCACATCTGTCATATTTGATCTGAAAGCATTAGCTTTAGCATTTTGTAAGTGGGTTTTTCACGCGAGCTGACTCTCTAACGGGGACATGGCTTTACATTGTTCTCGGCTAGAGCCAGTCTGTAATGGAGCTGAGCGTGAGAGAGTGTCCGTTCATATATAATTTAACCACATTATCCTGAAAGCCACATTAGAAACAAGCACAGTCTACCTACACTGTCAGAAAAAAAGAGGTCCAATTTGTACCTTTAACTTGCCACTGGGGCTGCACCCTCAAGGTACCTTTTAAGATACAAAAATGGTCTATCAGGAACATTTTTGTACCATTGGGGGTACATTAATGTTGTTTGTACCTTGGTGCTATTCCTCAGAGTCCAGGAGAAATTGGGCACTTTCTTCTTGGAAGACTCAGAAAGCCCACCTACTGCCTGACTGGCTATGCTGGTCCCAGTTTGCTCTCAGCATCTGACGCTCAACATCTTCCTGGTTCCAAGGGTCTATCCACCTCGTGCCTTTTCGCAGTTTGGCATTCCTCCAAACACAAGTCTACCCAGACTGTCCATAAGTCTCGTTACGTCTCCCCTGCTCAGTCAAGGTTAATATAACCCACGAATTCAGCGAGCAGTCAGGGCTGGGACATAGTCAGAGATCGTGGCACCCTGGTAGACATGGCCCACAGACCTGGTGTGTCCCTCAACCATCAGCTGAACAGCAAAGCTCTGACTAGCCCTCATGTGTGCCTGCATCCTGTATCCAGTGTTTCTTCTACCAGCCCAGGTTTCTTTTGGTAAGGTTTCATCCATCGATTGGTCCTCAACATAAGCTTATTATTATAGTATCTGTGATGGCTGGAGAGAGCAAAAAATGCACAACCCCTCCCCCAGCAGGGGAAGCACGCTCCTCAGGGTAATTACGGCCAGGTCTATAATTGTGTTTCTGTTTTCTTTTTCACGCTCCCTGGCCAGTCAGGGCACATCTGCATGGCAGAGAGCCAGAGTGATACTTAAAAGGTTAGCCTGTGAGAGTGGGGGGGGGGGTGCTTAGTCGTGGGGTCCCGTGGGGTTCCTCAGCTGCACTCACATGCTTGATGAAGAGCTGCGCCAACCTCTCAGGTTCCTCCACGCACTTCTCCAGCTCGCCCAGGAAGTAACTGCGCCGAGGTGGGGCAGAGCAGAAGGTCAGGAGGGCGGGCGCGTGATGGTACGTGACATGCGCGCGAGGCCATTTCTGCCACACACACGATGACGCAGACACACTCATACTGATGTCAATACCGGAAGCTAATGGATGCTTACTCCTTATGCCAGTCGAATATCTGGTGGATGTTCCCAAACACCATCTTGTCCCTCCCCTTCATATCTTCTGGCACACCCTTTTCATTTATGGTAGCCATGTAGCCCTTGGGGAGGGGGGGTGTCAGAATTACAGTGTTACCCACCAGCCTGGGCTGAATGTGTCTCCTTGCTTTTATCTGTGCGGACTGGCAAGTTTAAATTTAACACTGAATTGAGCGAGAGAATGAAAGAGATCGTCTTGACTGTGCAGATGCAGGATTTACCTCAACAATGAGTCCCAGGTCAGCCACGTAGAGCTTCTCTGTCTCAACAAGCTCTTTCAGTACATAGCTGCAGGGTTGCAGTGACAGAGCGGAGGACAGCACACATTACAATTCATCAGACTCTTTTCTTTTTCCTAAGCGACATGCAATTGAACGCAAGGCAGTCTTGGGAGTAATTGGAGGTTAAGGGCCTTAGTGAGGAGCCCAAAGGTCAAATCACTTTGACGACCACAGGATTTGAACCAGAGAGCTTCCAATTACAGGCAAAGTGTGCTAACCTCTTGGGCCAATTGCCACTGATCTAGCATGAGATTGAGGATACTAGAGTGACTGTAGTGTTGCCTCCATTCTCCCAACATGGCAACGATCAATGGATCTTTGACCCTTATAATGGCCATTGGACAATTTGTTTTGGATGAAATGGACACAGGAGCACTTGTTTATGTTCAATCCCAGCCTCTGTAGCTCATGAAGTAGACTGTTGCAATCGCAGTGCATGGGTTCATGTTCAAAAGACCACACAAATTATAACCCTACTCTCTACTGTAAGCCTCTATGGGAAAGAAAGCCGCAGATGAAATGCAAGTCTTTCACGTGAAAAGCTCTTGTTGAATAATAATGATTTTACGATTGCGAATTGGTGGAAATAGTTTAAAATGGCAGAAATGAGAGATTGTAGTGTAGTTCTCCTAGCACTTATGTAAGTCTCTCTGGCTTAGGGTGTCTGCCAAATGCTGTAAATGTAAATGTAAAACGTAGTGAAATAAGTGCCAGATTGGATGTGTGTTGCGGGCATCGGCATATGTATGTGGGCGCAGGCCGGCGTGGGGGAAGGCCTACATGCTCTTCTCTAAGGCACTCCTTCTCTCTTCCTCGCTGTCTGCAGTGGTTGACGATTGGCTGGAGGCATCATCCATCAATGCGAAGTTGTCCTCTTCTCTTAACCGATCAGAGGACAGGTGGTCCTGTTGGAAAGAGTAGTACGTAATCAATAAATCACATTCCTGACTGATATAATGATAACGTATTTGGACACTATGTACTTCTGATTTGTGGAAAATATCCCTGAGGAACCTTTTTATATGATTATTAATACATAACGCATTTCTCCTTTCTGATTGACTAAGCTTCCCTCTGGCTCTTCTCTCCTATGACCTCATCACTCTTATCCCTGCTGGGCTGCCTTTGTCGACATGTGTCCCCCCCATAAAAATCAGGGTTTGCTCAGAATGATGGTAAAACTGTCGCAGGTTTCTATTCCTGTACTTAAAGCAGACGTGATTTGCTGACCGTAAATCAATAGGAGTGCCCTTGTTACCGCCGGGCTGTCGCTATTCGCCAGCCGAAGAGAGCCGATCGCCCACCGAGCCACAGTGAGCGAGACGACACTCAGGAGAAGACCTTGTACTCCTGTAAATGTGACGGTGCCCGCCTCTAAGCCCAGGTATAAGCCGGGGATTTCTCCTAAACTTTGTCATTTAGCCTCATGTCCAGACCAGGTCGGTATATTTACTTACAGTGTGACATGGAACAATTGGTGAACCACTGCTGTGCCCCCAGTGGGGTGGCTGTGCTGTGAGTATGCAGGACTGATCCTGGAAATGCTGGACCTCCCTTACGCAGGGTCTCCTTTGGGCCTCTCTTTCGTTATCTGAGCTGTCATCTTCCTTTCCTGTTACCTTCCGATTTTTCCAGACTGTTTTCCAAGCAGCGCCTGTGTTTTGCCGTCTGAAAGCCCCCTATCCCTGTGAGGCCCCCAGTCGGAGCGCCGGGATTTAACCCCTTAACAGTAGGTTTGCTATGCCGATGGAGTTTCCTGCCTGCCTCAGATTTATTTGTGTTATTTCCAGCCTGTCATGCTCCCTTTATTAAGTCCAACCTTCACAGTAAGATTCTGCTTATGAGTTCTCCATTTTGATTTTTTTTTTTTAATGGACCCCCCCCGGCAGATCTTAATAAGACGAAGACTCCCGGAAAGAAGCAGCCCGGGAGGATCAGGGGGCTTCAACATTGCGCAACTGGGCCCACATCCAGATCCAGTAATAACAATCATAATAAAGATAATAATAATAATGGTGCTGTTTGCATGTTGCAGCGCGTGGAGTGCGGAGGGCACCTTCCTCTCCGCCCGCACGCACGCGCGTGAATCCGGGCCTCCTGTGGCCTTGCGCTCACTCCCAGCCTCCTCAACCTCCCAGGTTGATCTCTTCCAGATGTTGTCCCCCAAAGACAAGATTCCAGCCCCTAAAAGCATGATTATCACCACTTTTTATGGTAGCTTTATTTGTTTTTTTGGCTGGGGGCTCTTTTTCACACTTTACTGTGTCCGTGGAAGGCGCCGTATGATAAACAGTCTGGTTAGAACATAAAACAATCTTCAGCTCCTCTGTGTGAGCTACTGTGGCGTGTGTCTTAAGTACCAGTCAGACCAGAGCGGCTGCTGCCCTGTACTCCTCTATTTCATCACAGTGGAACCCTCAGGATGGCCTCGGGTGAAGCCGTCTGCCTTTTCCCGCTTGTAAAGAACATCAATCCAAATGGAGATTCTATTAATCTTTTGTTTGACCCCTTTTTAAGAAATTATTAAAATCGTTTTGTTTGGAGGAATGGAGGTGACTGCATATTCATGGTGTGATGAGGGGTGGTGGGGGAGCTAAAGAGGAATCTGTGCGCGGTCCATGGTGATAAAAACTGATATATAGGGGGGACGGAGTGGGAGACAGTGCCAGAGAAGCCCAATAGTCCTCACCGCACACTCTCCTCAAGGGAAGTAAATCCAGACTGTGACTCTATCTGAAATACTACCAGCCAGTAGTCAAGTTGTAAAAACAAATCGGGGGGATGGTGAATTTTATCATTT
>JAODKN010000085.1:893247-907391 GCA_026774425.1 Petrocephalus zakoni
ACATACACATCAGAGTATAACTGTGACTGCGGCAGGTATTACAGACACATCAGAGTATAACTGAGACTGAGGCAGGTATTACAGACACATTAGGGGTATAACTGAGACTGAGGCAGGTACTACAGACACATCAGAGTATAACTTCGACTGAGGCAGGTATTACAGACATGTCAGGGCATAACTGAGATGCAGATGCTACAGCAGTGGATGTATTTTACTACCATCAATGGATCTACCAATCAATATCTATAATCTGGCCAATGTCTCACAGGTGTTACCTGCAACCTTATACCTCCTAATAATGATATTAATAATTATACGTTATTGGTCTGTCCTGCCCAGTTCCATGTGTGTGGAGTTTGCATGTTCTCCCCGTGCCATTTCCTCCGGGTACTCCAGTTTCCCCCCATAGTCCGAAGACATGCTGAGGCTGATTGGCGTTGCTAGATTGCGCATAGGTGTGCATGTGTGAGTGAATGGTGTGTGAGTGTGCCTAGCGATGGGCTGGCCCCCCATCTTGGGTTGTTCCCTGCCTTGTGTCCGTGGCTTGCGGGATAGGCTCCGGACCCCCGCGACCCTGTTAGAATAAGCGGGTTGGAAAATGGATGGATGGATGGATGGGTTATTGGTCTGTCATTGATCCTCAGATATTTATCCAGGAAGCTCTAGCTGCCCCCAGCCTCAGCTTGTGCGGTACCCTGAGGTTCTGGTGGGCAGCAACAGCTCATGGGCAGGGCAGGGCACATTCCTGCTCACAGACGCACAACGCTTCTACACACTACAGGCCCAGCGGTGCTGGACTGCAGTGTGCTGCGTTACCTCACACCCCAAAGCCTCCATGCTGCCCACCAAAAAGGATGCGACTAGTAGGAGGTCAGAATGTGTCTGAGGCCCGGATGCTTCCTCCTACTCCAGTAGGCCACCTCCGCAGCATAAATCACGGTTACATAACCCACAGGACCACTGCATGACCGCAGATCTATTTAAAGTGCAGAGAAGCACGGTCTTCAATAAAAACAAATCATTATGGAGGAGTGTAATCAGTGTCTAAGAACAGAAGCCGGTGTAAATTAAAAGCGAACACTTTCACGCCTCTTAGTTTGTTTATTTCCTCATCAAGCTCTAATGGGGGGGGGGGGGGAGGAGCCAGCTGAGCAGGCAGAGGGCCTGCCACCCCAGGCTCTCTCTCTCTCTGCTGCTCGCTCAGCCCTACAGCCCCGTGAGTCAACCACTCTGACCTTGACAGCTTAAACAAACACAGCTTATCGACTGGCGCGGTGCAGGGTCCCCCACCTCGGCAGATGTAGCCGGCTCTGTGAAGGTGCTGTCCCACCTCCGCACCAAATGGCAGCAGAGGAAATTAGCAGAAGCGGCCAATCGGGGAGCAGTGCTGGGTTCGACCGGCAACTGTGGGGCCTGACAGCAATGGGGGGCCACACAGCCTATCCCCTCTGCTCCATTGGCACAAGTGCCAGTGTAATGGGGGCCCTTTATGAATGATGCTTGATAATCAGTGTGACGATTCCAGCGTATTGGCCTAGAGTTCATTTACAGAACTGGAAAGGAAGACTGGTCTGCCACATCTGGCCAAGAGGAGAAGGGGGAAGACGCGGCATCTATCCGGCTGTTTACACACGGCCACCGCAATCCAAAGCCCGGCTCCGCGCTAAGCGCACACAGTGTGTCTCATGCATAACTGCACGTCACTGCAATGGCTGAAGGCACTAAAGTGGAGTACAAATATAAAAGGTAAGGTGCATTAGCCTAGCGATAGTTAGCTAGCCGAAGGCACACAGCAATCTCGTTAGTTAGCGTTAGCACTCGCTACGGGGCTTGTAGAATTCCCCTCTTATATCTATTACATAGAGTTTTAGATTATCAGGGGGTGCAATAAAAAAATTGCGTGGATTCAATTGCATTAGCCATGGGTAACTTTTAGTGGAATGGAATTGTTGACTACTGACACCAGGGTATAAATAACATCTGCCTAAATTTTATACTGCTTCAGTAACACTTTACAGTTATAATACTGCACTACACATACCTTCATTATGCATTATAATGCATTTGTAAAGTATTATAAACCCAGCTATAACTATTTATAAAAAGACATAACACATTATAGTCATATGTGTTATGCATTATGAATGCTCTATGAAGGTGTCATCTATAATGCACTATAAACACCTTCACAATGCAGCACAAAGTGTCCTTAATTCTTATACAAACCCTTATAATGCATTATGAAGATACTTATTGTGCTATGGCACTATGCCTGATGGAGTTGCACCCAGCTCTGTATCCTGCCAGCTGGAGGCTCCTCCACTACGCAGAGGGTCTTTTGGGTCTTTGCCGATGACTGAGATGTCCCTTCATCAGTCAGATGCTCTGACTCGAAATGGCACATAGCAGACCCCATACAAACCACAGCCCTGCTTAGAAGAGCCAAAGATCCCCCTGCTGATGCTCGGAACCTCGGCTTTGTCCGTGTTCCCGTCTCTTTTTCTCTCTCCTCACATTGCCATAGCAACGGTACCCGGGAGAACGAGAGGGAGAAACACCCTCAGAAAAGACGGTGAGCCAACGGAAAGATGCGGCAGGGGTGTTTGTGCTGCGGGCATTCCTCCGTGCGTGGGAAGGGGGCGTGGTGAGGTGAGGCGAAGAGAGCACGCACATGATGGCTGCTGTGTTTTCACACTTGACAGCTGCTGAGTTTTTCCTTGAGAATTGATTATATTTTATTTCGCAGTCATTCAAACAGGGGCACCATAACGGGGGAAGGTAGGATGATTCCAAGGGCCCCTGAGTGACTGGAGCCCTAAAAAAATTGGAACATAATTGGATTGGTCTTGGTTAGAGTCCTAATAAGGTATGCTTTATATAGCGTCTGGGGACAACTCTGTTGTGAAAGGAGCTATATAAACATAAATTGAATTGAATTGAGTTGAATATGCTTTCACGGGGCCAAAAATCTCTAACAGCACACTGAGATTTCAAACTGTAATAGGGAGATCATGTCAGAAATTCACCTGTGTGTATAAATCAGAGTGTGTGTGTAGTGGTAAAACAATCCTTCATACTAATGAGAGAGCTGATCGCCTGCAATGCCAATGTACAGTCTGAAAGGGCAAAAGCTTGGACTGGAAGCAGTCCTGGATCATCTGGGAGGGTTCTGCGGAGCGGGGCTGGCAGAAAAGTGTTCCTCTCACTGCGTGGACTCACTCGACTAACTCGCATGATGCCGTAATAGCAGGAGGAAAATTCAGGGACCTCCGCAGAAAACTGAAGCCACCACTGGCTGCAAATGTAGGACCTCCAGGCTGAGGGGCAAGAGGCATTGGGCTGGAGCAGGAACTGGGTGGGGGGGGCAGACCAGCGACGCCCACAACATCACACTAGGCGTGAGGGTCCGGCACCCATCCGGGGCGACAGGTTCTTTGCAGGTTGGTCAGAGACAGTAGATGTGACACCACAGCCTTGGGACACTGCTGGGCTGGTGCCTTGCTGGGGCTAGCAGTGCATTCTCCCCATCTCGACCGGGTAGCTCGATAGTAAACACGAGGGGCACAGAGGCAGCGGCGTGGGGGCTGAAGGGGAGATGGAGAGAGTCAAATAAGAAAGAGAGTGTCGTCGGAGAGGGACGAAAGGAGTAATGAAGGAGGAGTGCAGGCCTGGACATGGGGTTATTAGTACTCCCCGTTATAACAGGGCTTATCTCTCACAGGGAGAGATAAAGGAGGGAGTGGGAGAGTGCCAGTACGGAGGGGGGTGGGAAGTGGGGGTCACCCGGGGGGGTTTCCTGAGGAATGGAATTCACATTCCTCGCAAGCACAGCTTCCACCCAAGCCTTAGGCCCCCCCTGGTCCCTAGTGCACAGAGTGGCTCCGAGTCATTCACGCTGGGAGGGAAGGGCCACAGGCACTGCATTTGTATAGAAACATTGCTCCCCATTACACAGCAAGCTGTTTCTAATTTCAGTTTGACTTTCAGCTTCTTTTTGCAGCATTAGCCTTCTGCTTCGCGAGCCAATGGCAGTCTGTTAGCATTAAGGGCCCGCTTAGCATCGGAGGGAGTCTGTTAGCATTAAGGGCCCGCTTAGCATTGGAGGGAGTCTGTTAGCATTAAGGACCCGCTTAGAATCGGAGGGAGTCTGTTAGCATTAAGGGCCCGCTTAGCATCGGAGGGAGTCTGTTAGCATTAAGGGCCCGCTTAGCATCGAAGGGAGTCTCTTAGCATTGGGGAACTTCTTAGCATCAGAGGGAGTCTGTTAGCATTGAGGGATCTCTTATGCTACGTTCTCACAGGCGAGCAGTGAAGACGCCAGCGGTCGCTCTTGCTGCCCCCAATATGACGTTAGCCAACGTCAGAGACGCTCTCTGATGCCACGGAGTGGGCGGGGACAAGGCCACTCAGAATGCCAGGCTCAGAGAACTTTTAATCTGCCACAAAGCAAACAAACGTGTAGCTTATATCTTTGTGCCGACTGCCGATGGGATATTTGTCAAAGCTGATAAAATTATGTTAACACTACTGTTATGAATAAATAACAACGTAGTTACCGACATTTTGCATTGCGCCAAACAATTTGCTATAGCGCCAAAATTACTATGCGATTTGCTTTCCTTTCACAAAAACATATATATTTTTGTCTATGCCTCATTTTAATTATGTCCCTCCACGCAAACAGCGACACTTCAAAAATTGTTTAAAAAATATCTTTGTACTGAAGGTCCCTTTTTAACACGCACATTTGCAGCATATTGACGCAGTATAAAAATGCAAGTCTATATGGGTTTTATGATTTATGCCTGGGTCTAGAGAGTAAAAGACGCCAGGTGGAGATGTATTTTGTCTCACGGTGTATACCCCGATGGCATTCCATGCACTTTCTTCTCTATTGTTCTTGGGAGCTGTTGTAATGAGCGTCATAACTCATTATCATAAAGTTGACTGGGATTCAACCTTGTTTTGACGCTCTCACCACCCTGATTGCGCCGTGCAGCTTGTCGACGCCTCCCAACACGCCCTCCCATAGGGAATGAATGACTTCCGGTGACTTTGACGCTCTCGCCGCTCACGGTGTGAATGCAGCATTAGCATCAGAGGGAGTCTGTTAGTATTGGGGTACCTGTTAGCGTCACAGGGAATCAATTAACTTTGTGGGACCTCTTAGCATCAGAGGGAGTCTGTTAGCATTGGGGTACCTCTTAGCATCAGAGGGAGTCTGTTAGCATTGGGGTACCTCTTAGCATCAGAGGGAGTCTGTAAGCATAGGGGTATCTGTTAGCGTCACAGGGAATCTATTAGCTTTGTGGGACCTCTTAGCATCAGAGGGAGTCTGTTAGCATTGGAGGACCTCTTAGCATCAGAGGGAGTCTGTTAGTTTTGTGGGACCGCTTAGCACAACGGGCAATCGGTTAGCATTGATGAGAATTTTTTTGCAGCATAAGAGGAATCTTTTGGTATGGGGGGCAGGGGGGGTGTTAGCAGGGAAAGGATATAAGTCAGTGTGCACAATACCATACAAAGTAATGCAAAACTCATCACTTTTTATGCACATATTGATTGAGCTGATTATATGCCCGAAGAACGCATAATGTAGGATGGATGTAAGGAGGGGCATGTTCAGTGATCAAAGTGTGGAGGTAGAGATGACCTTGGAACTCTGACACCCCACGCTATGTGCAGACAAAAGCACAAGGAATTTGGTAAGCAAGCCCAGGGCTCACCCTACTGCCACTGCTCTGGGTTCTGCTCAGCTCCATCCCATTGTGTGATTTGATGACAACACTGGTGGAAAATGCCAACGGCTTATTGTGTGCCAGAGGCAAGTCAAGGAGAAAGAATGCAGGGTATTAGAGAGAGCAAGCAAGGCACAGAAGATGGGCAGAAAGTGGGTGAGCGGTCGGTGGAGAGCGAAGGCTGTTTGGTCATGGTGGAGGGAGGGGCCAGCATCTGCGTTATTATAGTAATGATTTTTAAATTTAGTGCTTATGTTTATATTATTCTCAATTTTCATTTCACAAGCAGTTTAGGTCTATTTACTTTTCAGTGTGGTTTTATTAGTTGTTATTTTAAAGACAGACTTTTGTGGGCTGACGCTATGTGTCCGTGATGGGATTGCTGAGCTCTTTTTCCAAGCCTGCTCCTTTCACTTTTAGGCATGTTAAATGCTGAAACGTCTTGCGGGTTGACCCTGTCTGTATTATGTAATAAGCTAAAGGTGTTCAGTGGGGTTGAGGTCAGGGCTCCGTATGAGCCAGTCAAGTTCTTCCACACCAGACTCGCTCATCCATGCCTTTATGGATCTTGCTTTGTGCACTGGGGCACAGTCATGCTGGAACAGAAAAGGGCCTTCCCCAAACTGTTCCCACAAAGCATAAAATTATCCGAAATGGCTTCGTATGCTGAATCATTAAGAGTTCCCTTCACTGCAACTAAGGGGCCTAGCTGAACCCCAAAGAAACAGCCCCATACCATTATCCCTCCTCCACCAAACTTTGCAGTTGGTACAGTGCAGTCAGGCAGGTAACGCTCTTCTGGCATCTGCCAAACCCAGACTCGTCCCTCAGACTGCCAGACAGAGGACCGTGATTCATATCTCCACAGAACACATTTCCACTGAGTTCAGTGATGACATGCTTAACACCACTCCAACTCTTGGCATTGAGCTTGGTGATGTGAGGTTTGCACAGCCATGGTAGCCCATTCCATGAAGCTTCCAGTGCACAGTTTTTGTACTGGGGTTAATGCCAGAGGAAGTTTAGAACTCTGTGGTTATCGTGTCAACCGAGGGTTGGCGACTTTCACGCATTATGCGGCTCAGCACTTGACGACCCCGCTCTGTTACTTTAGGTAGTCTATCACATCATGGCTGAGTTTCTGTTGTTCCTAAAAACTTCCACTTTGCAATAATACCACTTACAGTTGACCGAGGAATATCTAACAAGGAAGAAATTTCACAAACTGACTTATTGCAAAGGTGGCATCCTATGACAGTACCATGCTTGAATTCACTGAGCTCTTCAGAATGGCCCATTGTTTCACAAATGTTTATACACCTGACTGCATGGCTAGGTGCTTGATTTTATACACCTGTGGCAATGGGTCTGAATGAAACACCTGAATTCATTGACTTAGAGCTGTGTCCCAATACTTTTGTCCATATAGTGTATCTTTCTATTTAGTTTTTATTTTAGTTTTAGTTTAAGTTTTAGTAATTCTATTCCTAGGGATAGACTGGGAGTTGTAGAGTTATTTTTTTCTGTGTGATCTTTAGAGAATCCTACATGAATACAAATTGCACATTATGTACTAATGTCCACAAAATGGGAAAAAACATGTCCCAGTCATTATTAACGGTAATTAAAGACAAACAAATCCATTACTTTGTCTAAATAATACTAAAAACGAAAATGGAAAGTATTTGATATTTGTTTTCATTTTATTTCAGGTTGTTTTAAAGCAATATTTACAATTTGTGTTCAGTTGTAGTCTTTTTTTTGTATTATATTTTTTTTTAGTTCACAAACATGTTTTCTTATAGCTTTAGTTTTCATTAACAATAATAACCTGGGCCCGCACACTGCCAGTGACAGATGGGCATGAGTTATATCAGGCTGGGGGGGGGGGTGGAAACCAGGGGAGCTGCTCTCAGATTTGGGCAGTAAAGCATGACCAAGCCTGGGAAATGCTCCTCCAGCACCAGGGTGGGGCAGCAGTGAACTTAGCTAATTGGGCCAGAAGGAAGGAGAACATCCAAGGAAGTTTGCTAGACAGCTTAGGGAGCAGGATGATGGTGACTAAGATCATGCTGCCGATATTCAGAGAAAGGCTGAATTCACTGAGCCACCAAGAGCAAATTGTTGCCGTGTTTGTTTGGATGCCTCAATAATCCATAGCTAAGACTAACTTTCATTTCATTTTCATTTTACTGAAGAGCTAATTACCAAGAAAGTCACAAGGGATGGAAAACCAGCAAATTGAATTTAGTTGCATACTCATATTTATTTCATTTACGCAAAGCTTCTCACATTTCGTTGTCTGCGTGTTTCGCTAAATATAGCGTTCAGTTCCCGCGGTAATTACTGCCATCAGGATGCAGGAGACCCAGCATGCACCTATACGACACTCACACGCAGCCGACAGCTGAAACATTGGGCCTCGCGATCGGCGGCGACCGCTGCGATACATGGGTACTGTGAAGTTTACAGCTTGCTGTTTGCTGGGCCATCGCCTGCTTTGGTCACTCGTAAAAATCATGGCTGTAAAGTTCTCTTTTGCTTCTTGGTCCAAATTTAGAGGAATCACTCAGTCTTCTGAGCAGTCAGCCTGAACGGTCCATCCTTCCATCTATCCATCCATCCATCCATCCATCCATCCATTCATTATCTGCCGCCTATCTGGGTTGCATGGGCTGCAGTCTGTTCAGAGACACTCAAACCTCCCTCTCCACTGCTCCTTCGAGGTGATTCTCAGCCAATCCCAGGCCAGCTGAGATATGCAATTCCTCCAGCGTGTCCTGAGACTGCCCCGGGGTCTCCTCCCGTTTCTTCATGCCCAGAGCACATCCCGAGCGAAGCATCTAGAAGGTATCTAGAAGGCATATAGAAGGTATCTAGGTATCTCCTCTTGATGAAGAGAAGCAGCGGCTCTACTTTGAGCTCCTCCAAGCCCCTCACCCTTCCAGACAAAACCGGGCAGCAATATTATCATCTCATAATCAAAGGTTTTCCTTCAGCCCTCACAATGTTTACCTAGGAATATTGACCTGTGTGCAGCGCCAGGACCCTATAGCCCCAAAGCCTCTTTTAGAGGGAAACAGAGACAGGCATGCGCTGATGTATCCTTCCAAGTTGGGCCGCAGAGGATCGTCACCCACACTCTGCATGCGGGGCCGTGTTCCAAAGGGATCTCATTCCCTGTGCCCATAACCTGCGATGCCGAGATAAGACTTTCATCTCTAACGCTCTGATTCAGAAAATGCAATTTTGTGAAGCAGCTTCAGTTCAACATCAGCTTAACGGGGAATAGGAAGAGGGGGGCTGGTTTCAGCAGAGAGAGGGAATCCTGCAGCGGTAACATGGCCCCCACCCCACCCGCACACAGAGGCGGCATCCTAATTGAACGGCGTTATCTGCTCGACGCCACAAGGGCTACCCAAACACAGCAGCCCCTGTGGTAGCTTAGCCAACACCGCCTCTGCTTTTCTCTGCTCTCCCATCCCTCACCACTCTAGCACCCGCTATCAAATGGCTCCCATCTAGTCAGCCACCTCTCCCAGCAGACCGGCAGGAAGCTCATGGAAGCATACCTTGAGCTGGCAGAGAAATCTGTTTCCTCCAGGCTCCCCTTTTTGCTGTTAATGTTTTTCAAGGTCAAGCTCAGTGAATCCGAAAAATGTCTCCCTAAGACATTGTCACACAGGTAATGGTCATGTCCTACTGGGGTGGTATTTCATTAAGAAAATGAATGAGCCAATCACTGCTCTCATCACACGTTGGCATGATGCTTTTCATACATCACATGCACGCGACGTGTTGTACCATAGAGGCACACATGAGCAAACTAGAAATGAGTAGGATGAAGCTTAACCCTGGAGATAACCAATGGAGAAGGGCGTAGGGTCCTCATGTAGCCAAAATGGCTTCGTTTTTTGACGCGGCTCCTTAGCCTAAATGCATGTCATCTAGCCATCATCATGTCATCATGGGAACATCACAGACACTCATATGAGCACAACTGAATTAAATGCTTACACAGGCAATGCTGATTCCCAATATAATCCCCCCAGGATGATGCAAGGTCATCTCAGCTCAGTGCTAGGGGCCATAATGTTGAGTTTGGAACCCTGCTGTTCAGTTCAATTCAATTCAATTTATGTTTATATAGAGCCTTTCACAGCAGAGTGGCCCCAAGGCGCTTTACATGTGTGTGTTGTGATGCATTACAGCATCATTGAGATAGAATATCCTGACACAAAATGCTGCTGTTTGCATCGTCTTGCTACTAGTTTTGCTATCAAATTGCTCTTAGGGTAATTCAAGGTCTTGAATCTGCTTAAGTAGAGACTTTATAAGAAACGATGACATGGCACTGTATCAATGAACTTTATTTGAAAGCTACACTGTTTCCTATAACTGTTTCTGAACCTGTGGGTGTGTTTGAGGATTACAGTGTAATTTTTAAAAAGTTTTATTTTTATTTCAAGTGGTATTTCCAAGTGTATACCTCAATCCCATAATGCATGGAATCTCAAACTTATCAGGCCCCCAAAATATCAGTGCCAGAGTCATGACCCCCATTTCACTGAATGGGGGGGTGGGTGTTTGGTAGTCCCCCTTGGTAGATATTAGTGACGGGGGGGCTTCACCATTTCACCAATTGTTGGGCATTTCCTTTATAGATTTCTCACAACGGACTGGTTAAAATTGAATTTTTCTTTACATTTTTCAAATTTTAAGAACATCTTCCGGAAATCATCGTGCGTCCCCATCCCCCCCCACCAGTATCTCGCGAACCCCAGCCTTAATCCATATATCAGCATATCAAGATATCAGCAACCCTTCAACTCTGATACACATTTATATAGTTAGAGTGTGCGGAGAATATAGAGACAGGCTTGTTCCTGGACGAAGAGAGGGCCCAGGATCCAGTCCAGAACTCACATCCAAATGTACAAGGTAAACAGGAACTAATCGCTTCAGCTGAACAGCAGTAATGAAATTACAGGGCTGATCCCACCCTACCCAGGATCTAACACCCGCTTGCTGTTCCGATCCAGGAGACTCACCCTTTGAATAAGTATCTACTTTCCAGGCCACATCACATCTTAGCACCTTCTCGTTCTGACGCCCTGCGCTAGACTGACTCTGCTGCCGGGCAGTGGCCGAGAGTGAGTGGGGTGTTTGTTTACTCTGTGGGGGCGGGACACACAGGCACAGGTGCCAGCATCTCACTCTCGCCGGTGCACCACGGCACAGGTGCCAGTCCTACAACAAATAAGAACATTAGCATATCGACATGGTAATTCTGTGATAAAGCTCCTTGCGGTTTACGGGCTGCTTATTTTAATTAGCATTACTGATTCGCCGAGCAGATGCCCTCATACATATTTCTTACACTTTTATAATGAAGCCCAGATTTATGAAGCATTTGCATCAGTATATCTGCACTGTTGCTGAGTGATATATTTTTATGCACTTAGAAATGAAATTCAGACATTATTTAGCAAGAGACTGGAAATGCGCAAATGAAAAAGACTTAAACCATAAGCTTTCTTTTCTTTTTGCTTTCCACTTGGTTTGAGGAAAAAAGAAGAACAGTCCCCGTGCACTATACAGTGCTTGCATTGAGGTGTCTGTGTGTGTTTGCACGCCAGGCCCTGCGCAGGAAATCCTCACCTGCTATTAAGTCAGAGGAGAGACCAAGTAGACGACTGCAGACCACTGAGGACAAGCAGCAGCTTGACACAGTGCCGCCAAGCGGGAGTCAGGTACATGTCCCAGTGGCCAGCCTACCGCCCCTCACCTCAGGCAAACACACAAGCAGCTTATACTATCCACTGCCGGCAAGCGAATAAACAGACTGCAATAGCGCTGGATCAGCTATTTGACTAGAGCCAAAAGAGCCAGCCCATCCAGAGCTTGTTTCTCTTGTGTCTTCTGTGCAAAGAGCTAAGCTTTGGCAAAGAGAAGTAGGGCAAAGGGACACAATAAACAAGTAAGCATGGGGGGGGACAAAGAGTAATGGGGCAAGACAGAGGAGATAAATCTCTGCCGCTTCTTTGAGATCACCCTGTTAAACGGCTTGTTAGCCTCTCATTAATGCTCAGCTGGCCACACCAATGGGCTTTTTCTCGTCCCGACATCACACACCAGACACGACATCATCACACCAGACACGGCCCCCGCTTTTCCGAGTTAAGGAAACGGAGGCTGATCCCCAAGACTTTCGACCCGCCAAGCAAGAGCCCAGAAAGGGGAATGTGCGTACCGTATTAGAGGCGTAGTGCTTTATTTTCGACTGCATGAATCTCGCCGAATGCATGCTACGCTGGAACCGCAAAAACGGCGAATTACAAAAGCCAACAAAACAAAAAAACTGGGCTTGCGGTCCCGTGCAGCTGGGGAACTTTCAGAAAGACCCAGTTGAGCAGAACAGACCCTCTGTCAAGCCGTGGGGGGGCAAGAAAATGAGTGGCTGTCTAGGCAAACGGGAAGGACCACTATGGACCTCAGTCAACAAAGCCGAGGTACATCGTGTGACTCACAATCGAGACCCACAATGCAATGCTTTGCACATGCCAAAGAACGAAAGTGTGTATCCTGATCCTACCCATCTCTACATGAAACAAGCTGTCGCCGCAGAAGGGGGATTTCAGGAAAGAGGATAAACTGTTTAAAGCCAAAATTGAAGCTCCGAAAGAAAAGCTTGTCGGTGCCGTTCTGGGCCCAGCCGTGTTTGTTTGTTTGTGGGCACGGAGCCCAGAGAGGGGAAGCAGACAGACCACGATGTGTTTCACGTTTCAGAAAAACGGACGGCGCCGTATTGAAAGCATCGCTCGCTTGCAGAAGACTGACACTTCTGCCGTTTTTTTTTGGTTTTAGTGGAGAATATAAGCAGATAAAAACATCTGGAAAACGCACAGGATCATCATTAGATCTCTGATCATATAAAGCTGTTTTATTTGGCTGTGAATTGAACATGAAGGTGGTAGTTTCGGCTGGACGTCTATTGAGTTTCGAACAGGCTGGTCCAGCGGCATCAGCTCCGGCCTATCACTTTAGTCTGTCAAAGGTGTTTGGTGTATGCCAGCATGCAAATCCGGGCCAGGATCCATCTCCCAGGGAAATCTAGAGGTGCTGTGTGTCTGTGTGCAACTAGAGCACTAGGTGCAGGCTTTAGGTATCCCCAGGCCTGGCGGGAGAGTTGTTGTTAAGATGATCATCTATCTATCTATTCCCACTCTTTTGTGTACATACCACTCATTACATCGTTCCTTCTGCATCTCATCACTGCAATTTGGGCTCTGGGGGGGGAGATTCTGTAAGCCAGGCTTTTTGGGGAGAGGAATTCTATTGGTGAGTCAGGGCTTAGTGTCCCCACGATCACACCAAGGAGAGCTTGCAGATGTGTGTGTGAGAGGTCCCGCTCACATACACGGGGCCCCCGGCCAGAGCTGGCAGCATTTTCTCAGTATTTGTTCTTAAGGAGTGCGAGGCCTGAAATAGCTCCCCCCCCCCACGTCTGTACAAAAAAAATGAAAAGTGGAAATAAGAGCAGGGATGCAGAGAAGAACATCTGTTGCTCGCAAGAGGAGAGGACTTTCCAGGAGGAGGAGACCGGGAACTGAAATCCGAAACAGGGCACCACGCGGTGGGGGAAACGGTGCATGGGTACGTGTGTCCGCTCCGGGGGGTACAGGCATAAACGGAATACATAGAATGAGGCAGGGAACATGAGAGCAGCCGCAAGGAGGCATGGACATGAAGGGAGAGATTCTGCCGAGCGGGCGGACGGAGGGAGGATGAAGGTGAGAGGTGAAAGGTTAAAGGTGAAAATGAAAGCGGCGCACTGACCTCTGACCCTGGCATAGCAGCAGCCGCACTTCAGCAGCACTTTCCGGAAGAGATGCTGGCAGGCGCAGCCCCGCGGGTGATGGCCTCCTCTCATGATGTCGGCCTGGCGTGGGTCACAGGGCGGCCAGCGGGGCACATGGCCCAGGGCACTCTGCCGCCTCCTGACGTCCCGGTGGTATATCCCAGAAAGGCAAGTGGAAGCGGGCCGAGGAGGGGGGGGTCAGGGGGGAGGGCGTGGTGCGGACACGCCAGGAGCACGGCGGCCGGGGTGAGGGGCAGGTGGGGAGGCTGAGCTCTGCTCCCTTCCTCTCTGCTTTCCGCTGGTCAAATAACAGTGAGGAGAGCGTCGGGGAGAATGGGCGAGCGAGTGGGAGAGAGCGAGGGGAGGGGAGGTGCAGAGGGGGAGGAGCATGCAGCTCTAGTCGCTGGCTATTCCAGGCTGCCCCCCCGCCACCCCCCTTTTTCCCTCACTCTTTCCGTCACTCTGTCCCCCCCCATCTCTATCTCTATATCATGTTTCTTCCTTTTTTCCTGTTTGCCATTTTTTTCTTTCATTCCCCCCCC
>JAODKN010000085.1:916066-950650 GCA_026774425.1 Petrocephalus zakoni
GCATGTCGTCACTTCCGGCCTCGAGGCGCGTCATTTGACTCGTCTCCCGACCTCCCGAGGTAAAAGGAACGCACGATCATCATGTACAGGAGCATTTAACGGATGGCAGTTTGCACTGTCCCCTAGTGGCTAACAAGAGTACTGCTCCACTCCGGCACTGGTGTGGCACCCCAATGTATTTAGTTATTATTGGTACAATGTTTATTTCCATTATCAACGCAGGATGACAAATACACCACTATAAAACCATTAATTGTTTTTTGTCATTAAATTCTGATGCAGCGACATCGGTTTGAGCATGACTTTTGCATGATATTTCTTTGGGCTCTTTAAGGACCTGGTTAAGTGCCATGTAATATGAAGGTAGCTACAGGAAGAGCCCCATGCTGCACTTTATTGTGGTGCAATATCTTAGTCTAAAACCCACCTCAGAGTGTGTGACCGGCCCGGGTATATCCATCAGATCCCTCAAGGGGGCATGATATGATGACAGGATCTCACTCTAGGTGATAGAGAGCCAGGAGCTCATCTCAACAGAATATCCCAGAACTGCAGCGGCATACCAGAGTGCAAGCTCCTTAAATAGTGCAGCCACATTGGAAGCCACAAGACTAAAGCATGGGCCACTTACACAAAAATATATACACACTGTTGATCTCTCTCAGCTGATCTTTGCAGTCTCTAGGACTGAACCATTCTGTGACTTATTAGTGTCTCATCAAGGCTGTATGGTGAGATCTGTGATGTGGAAGGGGCCTCTCCGTTTATTTGGCAGTAGTTCAAAGGTGCTGCCAGATTTCAGATGGTCAGAAACTGCCCTCTTCCACCAAACAGAAGCTTCTGCCTGACGTACAGCGTCCCTGAAGGAACACGGGGCAGTTTGATGTTTTCTTTAGATGCGACGTAGAGGCCGAAACATTGCCCCCCCCCCATGTAATGACAAAGTCCAGCTCACAAAACTCCTCTGTAGCAACCGCAAGACATTTGGAAAGTGCGGACACATGAAATATGAGCAAGAAGGAAGGCCTCAGACGCTTGGTGTTGTTTATTAAGATAACCATACTGCTCTCCACAGCATTTCTGCTCCAGGGCTGAAATCGCTTTAACTGGTAACGAAACCAAAACAATACTTTGATTTTGGGGGAAAAAAAAAATTTATCAAATAATTCAAAGTAAGAGTCAAAGGCACAAACTATATAAGGTCAGATAATGTCACGGAATCTCAAGTAACGCAAAAGGCCCCTGGGGCGGGGGGTGAGGGGTGAGGGAGGGTTAGCTTGTTGCAGGAGTGGATAAATAAGTCAATACAGCTGGTGTTTAACTATGGTAGACATGAGGCGTAGGAGGACATTGGTACAATGTGCAGAGATGCCGTATGAGTGGTCAGCGCGCCTCTGCTGCGTGTCCTGCGGGTGAGCCACACAGCACTGTGCTAAAAGGCCGCAGCCGAGGGGAATTTATGTTTGCAAGTAAAGAATAACAGCATCGGGTCACAGAAAAATGCCACCTCACACCCACAGCAGTCAAAGCAACAAAGGTCAAGTGTTATTATGGGCTGTTCCTGCCTTAATGTCACAGCCTGCATGTTAAGAAATGTTGATGCAACACGACATTTGGCTTTACTGAGATGTATTATTTTGTTTTTGGAATTGTTCTCATCTGTTCATAATTACATACATCAGTGCTTTAAACTATTTCTTTTATTTGAACATAAAAATGATGAGGAGTGGCTGAATTCACTAATCATATTTAATTAATAAACAGACCTATTAAAGCTGGTCTGGTGAAACAAAACCCTTTGTTCTGCTAAAGAACACCTCTGCAGCTGTGGTTTAGCTTACATGCACTCTGCAGTCGCTGCTGTTCCTCACAGCTGCCCATCTGCCCAACCTCCTCCACATCTTGCAGAGTTTACGTAAAGTTCACGAGCCCCCACTGTGTGTATTTTTTTCTCCCTCATTCTTTGTTCAGTTTGCTGCCACCAAAGTGGCCCCATTATGCAGGTCTAAGAGAGCCACCAAACTTTATTTCGTGCTCCGATTTGACAAGGATTCATCCATCTTAACAGACTATCAGGCAGCTTGGTGGCCTAAAGTTCATGCAACCTGGGGCTCCCTGAAGTAGCCGCCCTCAAGGTTAGCAAATGCTATTAATAACGGATCTGAATATCTGTCTGTCACTGGAATACTGCTAGCATAATGTTTGATCACTACTGACCTTATACCAGACTTAACATGCTAGTCACCAGAACAGCTATCTGTGGGTGATACATAATTTAATTATCAGACCGCTATAAAAGACAGCAATTCAATTCTCTATCTATCTCTGTCTATCTATCTATCTATCTATCTATCTATCATCTATCTCTCCATTTTTCCATTTGTCTGTCTACCATCACACTGTTCATGTTTCAGTTGTTAGCAAAGCCCATACAGTAGATGTAAATTTATTTCATTTCTCCCTGAGTAACAATCATATTTTGCATGAAATTAGAACAGGGGACATGAAATTATTACTTTTTCATTTTTAGTTTCTGCTGCACACCTGATACTATCTGGCGCTCACCCCCCTATAAAGATACTGCCATGTTTGCATGACGTCAACATTATATTACATCAGAATGGCACCAGAAGAGGATTTAGAAATGCCACAGTCTATTTCGTCACAAGGGATGCACCAGCATTGACACAGTAATAACTTTAATCGAAGAACAATTACAAACATCTGGGAAACTACACTCTATTGCCAAAAGTATTGGGACACTCCTCCAAATCATTGAATTCAGGTGTACCAACCACTTCTGTGGCCCCTGGTTTATAAAAATCAAGCACCTAGGCATGCAGACTGCTTCTACAAACATTTGTGAAAGAATGAGTCGCTCCCAGGAACTCAGTGGATCCAAGCATGTCACCATGATAGGATTAGGGTTAGGATGGCATCTGTGCAATAAGTCAATTCATGAAATTTGATAATTATGCCAGATTACATAGTTACTGAAAAATCAGTTTTCTTTTTCAAAGTTTGAGAGTGACGCTACCTGCCAACAGTCTTCTCGCCTCATAGGACCTCCTGCAGCATAGTACAGAACCTAGTGCAGAACCAAGCCTTTGTGCGGGATCCTTTTTTCACAGTTATACCTATATTATAGGAGTCGTTTACCTATTGTAATCAATCATTCATGATGATTCAATGTGTTTTGTTTTCCATAGAATCATAGGGGAACTGAAAGATTACCATAGTTAGTTTGTAGTTATTTTTATTTATTTCACTCATTCATAGGTTATATATTTCTCCTTTTTATATTGCTTTGTTCTTTCCATTGTTCTTTCCTCGCTACTTGCTTCCATCACTGATTTGTTCCTCACATCACATTCTTTCCCTCTCTCATGTAACGCACTCTCAACAAGCCCATCTGACCCCCTGGCCCCGGGAGTCTGTGTCATGACCATGGATTAAGGGCCTGTTTCCCTCAGTGGGGTGTCTAAATTAACTGCTTAAGTTTAAGGAACCTGCCTCATCATTCGACTGTGAAAGAACCTGAGGTTTCGCTGAAGAAATCTATCAGCATGGTCATGTGTGCAGACGACATCAGTGTTGGTGACAAACGTGCGTATGGGAGGGTGAACAACCTCACACTGAACGTCAACAAGACAAAGGAGATCATCGTCAGCTTCAGGAAGCACAGAGGCAATTGCATCCCTCACAACATCAAAGGTTCACCTGGGGAAACAGACAGCGGCGTCAGATTCCTGGGCATTCTCAAGCAGGCATATCACAGATGGTTGTTCCTGAGGAGGCCAAGGAGCTCCAGAGTGGAAGCTAGAGTCCTAACACAGCTGTACTGCTGAGAGCATCCTGACAGGAAGCATCATGATGTGGTGTGATGATCTGACAGGCCAGGATCTGAAACTGCTACAAGGAACAGTCAGGGCAGCTCCCAAAAGGACCGTCCAGTTCATTATCCCCCCCCAGGGCCCAGCATTATCTGAATACGCGTGACAAAAAACTTGAGCAAGGGCTGACACTGAACCCACAGCCCTCTGTTGTCCTGGAATGAGTGTTGCCCTCAATGCAATGGGAGTGTTGCCCTCAATGTTTGGGTGTTGTTTTGATCTCATCCAAGAATCAGATTGCTTCACTGAAAATTTCTTGTACAGATTCGTTATACTAAATAAATGTTAATGAGACATTGATATTCATTTTCAAATAAAACGTGAAGATCCATGTCATGCTATATATGGTGGAATCGAAGAGTCCCCACGTTGTAACACTGATCCATGTATTTTAGTCTTGGGCTACATATTTTCAGGAGACATTGGTATTTTTGCAAGTTGAGGGCAGATGGACCAGGGGTTAGAATCCATGTAAAGGCACAGCGCACATGGGAAATCTCACATACTGGACGTGGGAGAATCACCAAGGTGAAGTGTGGTGGTTTATAACTTTGGCCCCTCACCGTCACAGTTTGCGAAGCCGCACCAGTAGCCTGGTTTACCCGCCCCAGCCCCCTCATCTCTGTACATCACCACAGACTTACTGTATGACTGAGCACCAAACCCTATGTCCTCTTTGTGATGCCATATGCTGCATGTATTTAGAGCTGACAGCTGTAAACTGTCACAATGAATCCATCGCTATTCTTTGTCACATGTTCCTCAACTGTTAGCCTGCATGGGGGATCAGAACATGCTGCATTCCATCAAGTGATAAGAGTATAAATCAAGCTGCATCTGAATGTATGTGCAAAGCAAACATCCACTGTTAATGTGACTGACTGTGGAATACAAAGAGAATACTTCCAAGCTGTCAATCATTGGATCTCTTTATTAGGACAAAAAGAAACCATTTTGTACAAATTATAAACATAGCTATAAATAGCTATTTATAAAAACACATTACAAATGTTTATAATGCATTATAAATGCTTTATTTTTAGATACCTTCATAATGTATTATAATAATGGGTATAAGCATTAAGGATGCTTTATGCTGCAATATGAAGGTATCTATAGTACATTCTAGATGAGAGATCCTTGCAGCTTATAAAGCATTATAATTAACACTATAATGCCTTATGACTGTCAGTAGTCAATGCTGTAAAGCTTTATTAATTCTCATACTGATCATTATAACGCATTATGAAGACATGTATAATGCATTATAGATGACAGCTTTGAATAAAGTTTGATTACCTTTTTGATTTCGAGATCTTTTCGTTGATATTCACAAAATGATCAAGGCATCCAAGGCAGACAGATCTAATATGTATTAAGTATATCTTGAATAATTGAGAGTTGATTGAACTTGAAAATATCGTAAGTCGAGGCGGGTTTTGAAACACCACAAACACGGAAAAAAATATGCGCTTAAGTGGACTATTCTGAAAACACAGACTGGGAATTTCAGTAAGGCGTCCCAAAAGTAAATAAAAAAAATCCAAAATTCATAAATCCGTGTATACTTGTACATAAAACTGTCGAGGGAATAGCGACAAAATAGTTATATGTTTTCTGCTGTCAGAATACTGTCCTTGTCACGGATCTGAGTTAGGAATGCAGACGCGTAGTAAGGGAGGTATTAGGAAACGCCACGTCCATTGGGGCGCCTGCGTTTGAATGCGCAGCTTCGGTTGGATTCGATTAAAGTGGGATTCGAAACCATACCTACCTGGGAGTTTACGAACTGAACGCAGCGGCTTAAACGGCTCGGCCATCCTGACTACCTTGCAAGGAGAAGGGGAGCGATTCCCCTTGAAGGGATAGAAGAGTTACAAAGTGTAAAGGAGAGAGTGGGAGCACATTAACCCCACATTTGTCAGCTACCCACCCACACTGCTGTAACATGTATAAATATGATAATACACATACAATTTTTACTTGAATAGGCAAAGTAAAATGTTGCAACTGACTCCATAACAGGAGACGGTTGCAACAGTCAACAGGGGCATTTGCAACATTCATTAAAATGTAATAAAGTAATTCTTTAACATTATTTTGCAGTTTCTTTCTTTCAAATGGCAAATATCTAGGTGAATGCGAGACTTGAGCTACCGAATGACACATACGTCTCCCAAAACGCGGCAACTTTCCCGTTTTTACCTCCTGAAGTTCCTATTGTTTCACATTGTTTATTATTCGAACGGTTCAAAATATGGATAAATCACACAAGACTCACAAGCGACTTTAACTGAACTCCGTTCGCTAGCGAGAGTGAGGCATCTTAATTCCAAGGCGGGAGATGCGTACATCCCAGCAGCGTCCCCACCTATCGTATCGCTTACGCTACTATGTTTGACTGCCGCACGTAACTTCAAATTAATTTGCAATTTTGTCGTAACGCTTTGGTCATCGTAAAATCGAAAAATCGTAAGTCGAACCATCGTAACTCGGGGACTATCTTTACTATATTTGGATAGCCCGGCTACAGACGATTTACGGAGTATTTGTCACATTTCAAAAACTTAGTTGAGAATCAACAATTAATATACCATCGGTTGAGTGAGTGGCCTAATTCAATTTCATTCTAAAAATATGTAGGTGTGTTTATGAATTGTTACATGTACTCTATAAGCAGTCTACAGACACAGCGAAACAGCAGAATTGTTGAATCTCAACTAAGTTGTTGAAATTCCACAAATAATCTGGTGGATTATCCAATAAAGAGTTACAATTTCTTCAAAATACAAATGTCCAGGCAAATTGGGGTAAATATGCTGTTTTAAGTATTTAAGTGCATGCAGAGATCAATATTATTTTCCTTTGTGGCATTACATTAAACTGTCAGAGGCCATTATTATAATCAATGGCTGAAATCCATACACAAATTTTAATGTAAGTTTAATTAATTAAAACTAAAGTAAATTATTATCTGGTCAGATATTTGTAAAATATTTCAATATTTTTAAAATATGAGTTTGGGGATGGTGTTACTCTAAGAGGGCGAGAGAGTTTGTTGGCAGCATGTTGGGGGCGCTGTCAGCTGTCATATGACCTCAGTGCCAAACATAGCTCAGGCCCCCACCTCCCACAGGTCTGAGTCCTGCCCCTGGGTCCTAACAGTCTGCCCAGTCAGGTGGTCGCAAAAGCTCAAAGAAAACCTTTTCTGGCATATCAGGCTTCAGTGATAATATGTACAGATTTTAATATCCCATTGATTTAAGACAAAAGTCAGTGTTTATGAAGCACTTATGGTAAAACGCAGGTACTTTACCATAAAATCAATCATGTTGAAGGTTTTACCTCAAAATCTTATTTTTACCTCAATAGTGTTATTGTTTCAGTGACAATCCAAACAGTCACAGTAAATCATTACTAAATTATGAAATTGTTAAATGAAGTAAGATACTAAAGTTTTTTTGTGATCAGATAAAACAATATATTATCTTTTCATATACAATGGCGCCACCTTCTGCAATTCAGCGGTATTACCGTGACGGTGATCAGCCACAAATAACAGATTAGCAGTGATTGTGCTTGTGAGAGTGGATCTGAAGTGTGCTCTTTTTTTAGCCTTCTAATCTCAGCCTCGTCTGCCAGTAATAAGATTACAATCAATATCTATCAAACATACATGACTATTAGAAGACTTGTGCCTCCTTTTTAATGACTGAGAATCACAAAACCAGCCCCAGCGGGCACAGAGGCCATAGCAGGGCACACTGGATTAGACTATGTATTTATGGTGACAGGAAGGAAACGAAAAAACAGTCTTTCCAGGTTAAAAGTTTTTAAGCAAGAAATGCAGGCCCTGTTGTTATTGTTAAAGTATGAGCAGTACTCTGAGCAGGTCACCTGGCTGATTTTTCTGCCCGTGTTTGGCATCATGTCTGTCTACTTCTGTGATTCAGTGCCTCCTGTAACGCTCCCTCTGATCCCGTCAGACAGTGCCCCGAGATTAGACATCCGGAGCTGTTCTTCTGATATGGGCCTCAGAGGACAGTCTGGGGCTTTATTTTGAGACAGTTTAAAAACTGGCTGCAAACATTGTGGTCACTGGACCTGTAACTCCAAACTTGATCTCATCTCCCATCTAGTAGCTCCATGTCGGGTAAATGACATTCAACTACCCCAGGGGAGCTGTTATACTTGCAGAGTCATGCTTCCATGTCAGCAAGCTAACAAGAGATTGGTCCACACAGCTACCCTTTGGACCAATCAGGAATGAGCTGGGGCATACATACTTCCAAATTCTCCCTATGTATAGCTGTCAAACTTTTTACAGAGATACGTTTCAAAACTCCAGTTCACACACAGCTGTGATTTTACATTTTTCACACTTGACCGTTAACACTTAGTATCTGTGTGTTTAAATCTATCTATGCAAATAAAGACCGGCACAAGAGGCAGAAAAATACAGGCTGGTGGGAGGTTAATGTAATACAATATAAGGCGGGGCCCCGTTAAAACCACCTTTAAGAAAACACAGTGAAACCACAATACATATTTGACTTATAGCGATCGCTTCCTCCAGGTCTTATCTGTCCACTAACACTCCTCTCCCGTTCGCCCAGATACCCCAAAGCAGGGTTTCCCAATCCAGTCCTCAGGGACCTACAGACAGTCCACCAGATTGGGAAACACTGCCCTAAAGAGCCACACAGTATTTAAAGTGACACAAGTCATCTGGGTGGTGAGTCTTTGTCACGGCCATCTACTTGTAACTCTTCAGTTAAAATGCATATAACATAAAAACAAGCTCACGGCCAGCAAAACAGAAATTTTGCATAAATTTGTATGTTACACAGCCATGTATCCACTGATACTAGAAGGGGCAGGACCACCTGGATTCACAGGTACAGGAAGAGGAAGCTCTCTTTCACTAACGGGGAATTTCCTGCAGAAGTAAAACTGCCTTCCTGCACACCCGACTTCCTAACCTTGGATTCAACAGCCGGAAAGCCTGTGAGTCGCTCTGTGTAAGCGAGACCGGGAGGGAAAGGCATTTCCCGTGGACCTCAAAGGCTGGACAGGCTAAGATCTTCCTGCCTCGCCTCCCTTTTAATCCTCTCCCCAAATCGTCTGCTTTAACGACTAGTTTGTATTAACGACTAGTTTGTATTCAATAGCATCCAGCAAGTCACCATGACAAGAGGCCCTAAAATGTCAGCAGGTTCTCATGGTGGGAACCTCAGTGTGCCTTCCTGAAGGTTCAAAGGTGACGGCACAGCAGTGGTGGTGATATTATGTCCCTTCTCGCTGTCTTAGTAGTTCTTTGCTGCTGTGAGTTTGCTCTCTCTCTGGTAAGATTTACGCATCGACCCCCCGTGTGGTATAAAACCAAGGTGCAGGCTGAGGATGAAATGTGGATCCATGAGCCACTGTTTTTTAGATCCACGTCGCCATCAGGTTCTACGCCAAAACACTGATTTCCAAAGCTTGCGGTGAACAGGAAGTTAGGGGCCAAGGCAGCCGCGAGCTCAGATTGTCCTGCATAACAATGTGGCGTCACCCTGGGTGCCTGTTGCAGAAACAACATCCTGTTATATGCGAAAGTGGCATGGAGGTGGAATGGAAAAAATCCTAGTGGGGGGCATGGATTGTGTCATTTTTTCCGCAGAGACCAGTTTCTGTTTATTTAGATAGTTTTCTCCATCCTTCAACCAGCAGGATGGAGTTAGAGACAGAGATCAGGTACAGAGACATGGCAGACAGAGGTAGGTTTTCCATACTGAATGGTTGTCAAGCCCCTTACCAGCACACATCAGCAGGGCCACCCGAGGAGCATGGATACCCTTCAGGGGATCAGATTCAGGGGGCCAAACACTTGACCTTAAATCCGTAATATTATACGTAAAAATGGGTGGGGGGCAAAGGTGACATTTTGGCAGGGGGTCTGAATATAGCGCACCCCCTGGACATGGGCACTTCTCTTTGACTATACAAAGTAGCCATGGTTTATCTGTCACTGGCTTTTGTTAGCAGGTTACCCTGGAACTGTGATACTTGGCGATTTTTAATTAGTCCTAAGTTATGTTCTTTAAAGAAAATGAATGGTGACTGAATTGTCATAGGCGTCCCAAATATGGATTAATACATTTCCACATAGTAAACAGCTTCTAGAAGGTTATTAAATACCATAGAATTGTCTCGATTTTCTGATGGCATTGTCACAGCGTGGCCTGGTACAGACTGAAAGAAGGTGACGATCCACTTGCAGCTTCGTGACAAAAAGGGTTTTATTGGCGAAACTAAAACTAAGATAAACACACAATGGGGAAAAAAATTTATAAAAAAATAACAGGACCACGAGGGGTCAGAACTAAACTGGGGTAAACAAACAGGGTCACAAATAAATCTACGAGGGAACCGGGCAACACAGGAAACAGAACTTTGGAAATATGCTAAATAACAACACACAGTAACATTAGCACACAGGAGCATGAACCACTGACTAAAGAAGAGAGTAGAAGCAAGCCCTCAAGCACTAACAAACAACCAGGCTAACCAGGGGGCAGATGAGACAATTAACTAATCAGGGGTATGTTTCCCAAAAACATAGTTGCTAACACTGATCACACAATGGGAATTACTATGCTAGGAATAATCAACATGGAACCAAAATACAGAAATGGGGGAAACAGAAAATCAATGAATACTAATAAACCCATGACCCATGACCAGAGGACTGACACATTCAACCCACATTCACCTCAGTGAGCCAGGCAGCATTCAGGGAAGCAGGGAAAGCACACAAGGGGTGAAAGGCTAGAGACCAAATGCAGACGGAGCGGACTGGCCAGCACCACCTGCTAACCAACGGGGAAAGATCACAAAGGGCGGGACAGATGGTGCTGACCCTGACAGACAAGCATCCAACCTAACTGAGTCATCTGGACATCTGTAAGTGTCCCAGGATAATGTCTGTTAAAAACAAATCAAGGAGACCCTGATGTCCCTGTTCCATTTGTCACACACAACGTCCACAGAGATGGGGTGCAACAGCAAGAATCCAATTACTGAAGGTAGGAATTACACAGAACAAGCAAAACATGCGACAAGCAAAGAAGCTCCTGGAAATGCAGACACACAAGGGTTGATAGCCATGAGGCACAGCTCAGAAGCTCAGGCAGACAGGTGACAGACTGCAATGCTCAGAATCGTCATACACATTCACAACTAGGAGCTGGAGGAAAAAATCACAGAAACTGGGCAGAGCCAGTAGTAAGTGGGGGGGCAAAGTCACGCAACACCGACACAGAGGACAGAGCACGGGGGGTGTGGACAAGGGCATGACTCTATTAACTACCAAAATATTATTGAAGAAATAGGAGAATATGTTCTGTTCTCATCCCAGGGCAATATTTTCCAGGGCCTAATTTGTTCCTTGTGAAATACAGATGTCCTTCTGAGATGAATATAAAGCCTAGCACAGTTTTTCTTGTGCGTAGCTCCTGGACTCCTTGAGGGACCTGCACTGTCTCCTAAGAGAGCTCTTAAAATAACCCAAGTAGTACATCCACAGCCAGCATTGACAACAGAATGGCTCGGGTAGAAGGTAATACCCTCAGTACTGTCATCCCAGGCTTATTTCTGCTGGTTTGCTGGCTATGATCTGCCTCGGGTTCACCATTTGGAGGATGTCTTTACATACAGCTCCGTAGCAGGGAGGTAGGAGTGCGTCACCGCGTGTCACACAGGTGGAGGTAGGTGTGGAAAAACGCTTAGTTCATCCTCCCTGACAACCTGGTTCCCACAGGTCTGTGTCTAGGGATTTCAGCCCCAAACAAACCCCCTCTGCTGCTTCGTCAGTGCTCCTGGCAGTCTGGGGTGTTTGGCAAGAGGCATGTGAGCAGTCGGCACGTGGTCCTTGGTTTTTGGGGGTGAACAGTGAAGATTGCAACGGTGGAAAGAGCCAGAATGGAAGATCCTCATCACAGCTCATTTCCAGCTAAGGAGGCTTTGAAGGTGCCTGATTCTTCAGACGACGCTGACTCAGATAGCGTGCTCCCTGACATCTCAGTCATCCCCATGTATGAGCCCGAGATGAGAGGGGCCGCTCATACCATGACGCTGTACCAAGCCTGTGCCAGGAATGAAGCCCTAGCTGTCCGTGAGATCCTACAGAGTGGCACCAGATGTGGGGAGGTTATGGAGGTGGACATCAATGGCTGGGTAGGTGACCTTCTCGCTATCCATCTCCTCAATTGGCTCTTCAGTCATTATTTTATAAATTAAGTTTCTGCTTATGAAAACCATCAGTACTAATGATCACAGCACCAGAGGCACCCCCGAGACACAGACACACAGCTAACACATCTCCTCCATGTCCCCCCTGCATCTGACCTCAGAACGGCCTGATGGTGGCTGCCTACAAGGGCTTTGTGGACGTTATCTCTGGCCTACACAGCTGCCCCTATCTGGACATCAACCACCAGGACAAGGAGGGAAACACAGCCCTTATGATTGCTGCTCAAGCAGGTTAGTACAAAATGCAGTTCCTGCTTTTTCTATGAACAAACGATGGAACCGTCAAACAGTTTATTTAAAGTCGCTCTTATTATTCATTGTTATGCTGATAAAAATCTGAACTGTTAACATAGCAATGCACAGTATATATCCATATCTCATTCACCAGTGAGCTTGGTGCCTCACCCTGGAGTTACAGGGCACACACTATACCAAGGCTCTTCAAATCCGGACCTCGATTCCAAATCCAGGCCTTGTTTTAGTTCTTCCAGGTAGTTTGTTTAATAATCACTGATTCTGATTGGCTGGAGGCTTCACACCTGGCTGAGAGGTAAAGGAAAGCTGGCAAATCAGCAAGGCTCGGCCCTTGAGGACCGTGATTTGAATAGCTCTGCACTATACAGTACACCTATAGTCTGAGACTTGTATCTGAAGGAGCTTGGGGCTGTCTGTAATACCTGTAATGGAAGGTGTACAGTGCATACAGTAAGTGTTGTATATGCAAAAATTTGTTAAAGCCTAAAACGGTCAAAGAAAATGTTTAAAGCTATTATCTGGGCAATTAGTGTGTATTTAGAAATCTAGAAAACGTGCAAATGACCAGTAACTCAATAAAAAGTGCAAAGCTTTTTGTTTACCTAAAAGTTTCTGATATGTTGTTGGATAGCTAGAAGAACACCGCCTTAGTTCCCAGACCTCTCAGGGGGGCAACTCAGCCATTCCATTATTCATTCAAATGCATCATTAGCTCATATAGTTAATTAATTAACTTCATTAGTTAGCTTGTTGAGGTATTGATTAACCAAAGATAGTATTCCAATGGTTTATTCAAGAAATACATTGGATGGTTACTGAGATTTCAAAACTAACACACTTTGGCAGGCATAAAATCATACACCAACATAAAGATAATTTTAACATAATTTTCTTTGCCGGCCTATGACCTTTGCTCAGTACCGTGTGTCACAAACGTCATTCTGTCGCCATAGCTGGAGACAACATTTTATTTTTTAAATCATCAGGAGACTGAAATATGATCTGCATGACCTGAAGTCCACAGAGAATAAATTAACAGGCTCTGTAAATCATCAGCTTGACATCAGAGTCTCCGCTCAACACAATACTTACATTTGTATTCTGTTAGTAACTTAATTTTTTTAAAAGAACCACTTTATCTTTAAGACAGGACTTCTGATACTTGTGCTAGGTGTCAATCTTCCAATGAATTGTCTAAAAACAGTATATATTAATTTTGAACTCTAACTAAAACATTTTTCTAGATTCATGACATGGTAAACATGATTTGCACCATATGGACCTATCAGCCCACTATGGAACTCTGGGAATGTTGTGGTGCTGTGATACTCCAATAGCTCTGATTATAACAGTGAATATGTAACTGCTAGAGATATCCACAGCTTGTATTCTAGGGTCAAATCTCAAATGCATTTTTGCCAATGAGGACCCAGAATACTACAGTAATTCCTCTGGAAAGAAACATATCAGTGTATTTTAGCATCAAATATGAATGTTCATTATGACATGAATCAGATTTTTGTATCTGCCACACAGCAGTAATTATGAAGGTCCAAACACAGAGCTTGATAACCCCATCAAGACAATGCAAAGACATTAATCAGTGCAGCACATCTCTGGGCACTGTGCACATCTCTGGGCACTGTACATTGACAACATGCAAACACTACCAACACTGTCCCCAGCATTTGTAGTCTAACCTGTGCTGTAGCTGTTTTTGTCACTTTGCATTACAGTGTGAGCTCGATTAATGAAACAGGAACCCAAAACTTCTAGCTAGCCCGCCCTACTGACTACATGCTGTGTGCCTCAACTTCTCCAGGTCATGTGACCATTCTGAACTACATCCTGAATTATTACCCCGGGGCGGATATGGAGATCCGGGATGCCCGTGGCTTCACGGCGCTCATTAAGGCGGCCATGCAGGGGCGCAGCAGCTGCGTCATCGCGCTGCTCATGGCTGGTGAGTGACAGAACGTGGTGAGGGTCTCCACCCGCCAACAAGCTGGCCATTGTAGGGGGCTGGGGGGGGGGCTAAGCCTGCAGGGCTGATGGAGACAGCACACTACGGCAAATAGAAGAGATAAGGAAGCCGTGTGGTCACTGCATAGTGTGCTGCTGGGCCATCTGCATAACATCTCTCACTGCACAGTGTGCAGCTGGGGTGTCTGCATAACATCCCTCACTGCACAGTGTGCAGCTGGGGTGTCTGCATAACATCTCTCACTGCACAGCGTGCAGCTGGGGTGTCTGCATAACATCCCTCACTGCATAGTGTGCAGCTGGGCCATCTGCATAACATCTCTCACTGCACAGCGTGCAGCTGGGGTGTCTGCATAACATCCCTCACTGCACAGCATGCAGCTGGGGTGTCTGCATAACATCTCTCACTGCACAGTGTGCAGCTGGGGTGTCTGGATAACATCCCTCACTGCACAGCATGCAGCTGGGGTGTCTGCATAACATCTCTCACTGCACAGTGTGCAGCTGGGCCGTCTGCATAACATCCCTCACTGCACAGTGTGCAGCTGGGCCGTCTGCATAACATCTCTCACTGCACAGCGTGCAGCTGGGGTGTCGGCATAACATCTCTCACTGCACAGTGTGCAGCTGAGCCGTGGCTATGTACAGCGGCTGCTTCCCCTCCTCTTACCCCCTGTTTTTCTCCCTCGCTCATTCCACCTGAATCCCCCAGGTGCGGATATAAACGCGGTGGACACCACGCGCCGTAAGTGTGCGCGGGAGTGGGCCCTGAAGACGGGACGCTCCGAGACCCTCCGCATGCTCCAGCGGCTCCGTCTCCAGCCCCAGGCTGAGCAGTTCTGTGAGACCTACGTCCTGGAGTGGCCGGAGCTGAAGTACCTGGTGAACAGGTCTGCAGTGGCCAGGAGCAGGGGCAAGCAGATCTCCAGATGTCTGCGTTCCACCTTCTCCTTCCACTTCTCCCAGGACCCCCGGGACAATGGTGTGCTGGACCATATGGTGCGTATGACTACTAGCATTCACAGCCCATTGGTGGTCACCGGGTGTCGCCCGCTCTGCCCCACTAGCCCCCCAGAGATGGGTAAGAGACGCCTAGCCGTGTCTGAGCTGACTCGGCAGCTCTTGGTGAACGAGCTGGAGAAACGTTCCATAAAGCACAGCACAGGACCCACCTCCTCATCCCCTCCCTCCGTGACCTCCTCTGCCTGCAACTTGCTGGCCTCCTGCTGCCCTGACACACCCCGCAGGGGCGGCACGTTCTCCACGACCTCGAGCGGGGTGCAACGCTTCGTCTCACGGAGCTCAGGCAACCACAACAGCGTCTTTCCGGCCGGCTGCATCCCCCAAATCAAAGTGATCAGATCGGGAGAGGCCACGCCCAGGAAGGAGAAGACAAGAAGGAAGACCAGGGGCTACCTGGAGCCACCCAAGTGGAAGTACAGGGAGATCAAGGAGGACAAACAGAAGGTGAAGGAAAACCAAGAAACTGAGAACAGAGAAGAAGAATCTGACAGGGTGAATATCAATAAGTGGAAGTAAGACCAAACAAGCCTGATGCCAGCCGTCCATCTGCCTGTGGGTCCCCGGCTTCTCTTACTCCCAGTATTCTTCCTTGATCAAAACAATTAAAGACATCCTTTGCCGCGCCTGTCTGCTTGTGGTCTGGGGTCAAGCTGGAGCTCCGGGCTCCCGCCCAAAAATTACAGTCAGCTATTTCCGAGCCTTGTCCCATGAGCCAAGTCAAACTTCAGGTTTCTATTAACACTTGAATCTGAAACTTTTCCAGACACATTGTGGAGGGAAATTCTAAGCGTGAAGGCCATCATGACGTGACATCACCCCTGAGAGTGAACTTTTTTGTTGGGGTGGTTAATTATTTACCTTTTGTGATAAATAAAGTGGTTTTTGCACAGTGTCCTTCGGAAACAATGTGATTTTTTTCCCATGTCATTGTGATTCATATTCTGCCATGATAATCCATCTGTCTACAAGTGCTCAGAGTCCTAGATGAAAATACTTAGACTATCCTCAGTCTTTGTAGACTTCTACAAACATGTCCTGAGATAAGGACACCTCATACATATGTTTATTTAATAGACACTTCTGTCCAAAACAAGATACAAGTGAAGATCAGGGAGCCAGTGTACCTGGAGTATTTGTGGTCAAGAGCCTTGTTCAAGGGCCCAACAATGACATTACAATTCCAGCCAAGGGATACGAACCAGCAACCTCCTCATCACAGTTACACAGTTCTAACTGAGATCCTCAAACTGGCTATTCCACTTTATTAAGTGATTGAAGGGGAAAATAAAATATGAAAGATGCTCATAGAGTCTTTAGGACTGGCAATGAAATCACATGGTGGGGGACAGTCATCATTATAATGGTATATGATAATGATATGATAATGATGATAATGATAATGGTATTACGACCCTTAACTTATATGTAAAGGTCTAAATGGTCTAGTAGCACATGGTTGGTCAGGAAAATGGAGCAGAATTGTTTGCATGACTGTGAACAGATGTGGGCCTTAGAGAATGATATAAGGCTAGAAGGGGCGATGTAAATGGCCCCCGCCTGAATGCCAACACCCCGAGCAGGGTGAGGGGCTTAAAGTTGGATGAATATGTAGTCATACTCACTTAATAGTTACTGGTGTGTGTGTGTATATATATATATATATATAGCTTCTGTTCAAGGGTACATCTGTTTTTCTACTAATTTGAAACATATCTAGTGATTCATTTCCCTGGATTCTGGATACACTGTGAATGTAAAAACGGAAAAGTCTAGAGATATGTTTGCGTAGTTTTTAACAGTGGCCAGACGTTCTCAGACATACTCTCACAACTTTAATTTCTGGGAAGCATTTCCTGTTTGCGCAAGTTCATGCTAAGCAAGGGGTAACCCATAAGTACTAAGTCATTTCTAATTTTGCGTTTTATTCCATTGCCGGGATCCTGACAGCGTGCCGAAATTCCGGTTTTTAGTTTTACAAAACTTGTAATGTAGTGTTGACTGGGACACATCAATACAACGCGCAAAACTCGGGGCTTTCGGACCACATGCTCAGGAAATGCGTGACAAAATACCATGGACAGGAAAACAGCTGCGAAGGCGCATTTGGCAACGGGAGCGCTGCGCGCCTTGTCGGGCTGCGGACGGGGGTATGCGGACCGAGAGGCGCCGGGGCTGCCATTCGGGGCTGTATCGCCGCTTCCTCGGTGAAAGATTTCTTAAGAGATAGGCCTAATCATTGCCGGAGGTTCCTTCCAGAATAGATCTTCAGATCTCGCAAATGTATAGTCACCATGCCATAATCTGTGTAACTTGCTTACCGCTTATGGGGCTGTAGAATCAAAACAGTTTACTTGAAATGTATGCATGCTTTGCTTAAAATCGGAAAACAAGCGTGAAAAGCAGAAAACTGGATTAATTCAATGGACTGTCGTCTTTCTGATCTGGATTGAAAGACTTCTCAAAAAGAACGGGAAAGAATCCATTCTGTACGGACGCGGAGAAATCATCCAGGTAAAATGCAGTGGCTTCTTCATGATTTCATCTGGATACATTTCAAAATGTAATCAAAGTTCGGAGGCTTCGTAGCTTGTTTTTGATAAGCGAAGTGCACCCTCATCCTAACAGGATAAACCCCACGATACTTTTATCTTAAGGAAATTTCATTTTGTTCTAATCTCGCTCTTCTTTACCGTCACTTTTACACATGCTTGTAAAGTTTTAACCTTTATTCCTGCGCTGTATACTTGTGACTCCCGTATACCCCCTTTGCACTGTACAATACGTCTAATTCCTGGAGAGGAGCGGCTTTCGGAGCTTCGCCGCGCCGGTGACATACGTGTGATACGGGTGTCATGTGATCGGGATGTGCTGCCCAGCCCGGGACTCGTGCCGAGCCGCCGGGGCACGTAGAGTATCACGGAGACAAACACATCCACGTCCTTATACACTTTCATCTGCATTACTGGTAGTTTTCTGACCCCGATTATAATGCCTTGTAGTCTTTGGAGAAGGACAGTGGTCTCTTTTTTCTGCTTTTTTGTGGTATGTCTATTTAGATCCACTAGCTATAATATCAGTTCAGTCTATCTATATAATTATACACCTTCTCACGGCTTACTCGGCTCAGGGTCTTTTTACGAATTTCAGATTCATAATTATGTATAAACCGAAGGCAAATACATTTCAAATTTAAGTCTTTCTTGATGGGATCGACTGAAATATGAAATGGTCTCTTCGTACTTTCATGTTCATATTGCTCATACTTTTTGCATTTGAAGACTGTGAATGAACCTCGCGATCAGTCTATCACTAAATGAATGTTGTATTAATCAGATCAGACAACTAGTGGCGCAGTGTCTGTAACTGGAGTTAGTAGACGCTTGTATTTATTAGCCTACCTCGTGCTATCTCTGTTTGTGAGTTGTCATAAGATAGCCTATGCATTGCAGAATGAGACGCTGATCTCTGTTTCCTTAAGCTTACATTTATCCTGAAAGACATGCGCTGACCTTGACGGAAACCGTGTAATTTGTCTCAGTGGTAGGAAGGAGTGATCCCGGCTGTGCCGGAGCCTCGCTGGGATCTTAGAGGAAGGCACATGGTGTTTTTGGAAACACAAGACTTAATGACAGAAAAAAACAGAATAATCATAAAAATACATAGTTGTTTTTATAAGATTGAAAAGGCTGGTATTTATTTTCTGTTCCTAGTTACATTGTACATGTTTTCTAAGTGGCGTTTCCTCGTGAATTTGTGACAGACAGTCAGCTGAATACGTTTATTTACTTAGCGCATACTTTGATGTATGTGCAATAGACAGAGTTTGGTCAGTTGGTCCCTGGCGCAATTGGGATTAGCGGTGAAATCAATTCTAAAATAACTGGGCTGACCACGGGACTTGAACCCAGGACCTTCCGATCACAGCTACGGAGCCCTAACCCGGAGCCACACGCTGCATACTTACAGCGCCCCTTTGCGCTCTCCCCAGTCCGTCCCGTATCCTCCTGCTTTTCCCTTTCATCACCTCCCCCACCCCGCCACCGCCAGACCAGCGGGAAGTGCCGACATCGCAAACTGTCAGGTTAACAGGGTCGGGAGAGGCGATAAGGAGCGGAACGTCACTTAAAGATCCAGCTGATAATTAGCCGTCACTCGACTCGGCGTTTGTGCGGTACGGTGTATCTGTGCTGTGTGTGCCCTTAACGCTGACGGCGGCTCTCTCGCACTCCCGACAGAGATGTGTGCTCCTTCAGCCGTGCTCCTGGTCCTCCTTCGCCTCAGTCTGCCCTCCGCAGGAGCACCGCATCGTAAGTGACTCTCCTGCTCGAAAGTCACGCATCATGCGGCTCCCGTTTAAAGCCGCCAAGCGGTCCAGCTGCATAGGTGGAGACGTGAGGCGTAAGCGGGCCGGTGTTAAAGAGCCCTGGATAAAAACTCACTGTGCTGCCATCAGCGGATGAGGCTTCCTCCTGCTGATATTTATGAGTGTCCTACTGTATACATTCGTGTATAGATGGATATGAACCTGGTGATACAGTAGTGTGGCATCTAGCGATGGGGGTCAAACGTGTGTGTGTGTGTGGGGGGGGTCAATGTTCTCTCTGTGTTGTGGAAGGCATGTAGTTTTGTAGTTAAATTGTAATCTCCAAAAATACATTTTGTGTGTCTGTGACATATTTCCCCACAATGTGATAAAAAATCTGTATCTTTTACCTTGTGAGGATATTTTTTTAGGTCCACACAAGGATAACCTCAGTTTTATAATGTGAATGCAATCAAAAAACTGAAATGCCAGAAGTCAAGTATTGTGTTTGGTTACTTAAGGTTAAGGCTGGGTACAGGTTAGTTATGATAGCTGTGATTAGGGTTATAGCCACAGAAATAAATGGAGAATTCTGATAAAGATAAGAATACATGGACTATGTGTGTGTCTGTGCGCATGTTTGTGTGTGTGTGTGTGTGTGTGTGTGTCTGTGTGAGAGAGACTCACAAGCGCATATTTGGAGATGGACTCTTATCACCCCGAAACAATGGGAGGCTGGGTGTGTGCGTCTTCCTGCTGCTCTGGGCCATTCCCATGATGCACTGGGGTCCCCATGGCACCAGGCTCCATTCCCATAATGCACTGGGTTCCCCATGGCACCAGGCTCCATTGCCTTGATGCATCCCCCTGCAAACAGACTCTGTCAAAGGGAAATTGCCCCAAATAAGAAAAGTAAGTAATGGCTGCCTAATTAGACGTGAAAATGTTATTGAATGGTATTTAAGGGCCGTGTTTATTTTGTTAGCTCTTGTTTGTGGACCAGGTGAGACTCCAGTGAGAACAGTGTTTGCTTGTGGGTGATGATCCTGTTCCAAACCCATCCCCCCTCCCTCTGCAGACCTGGCCTCTAAGGGGAAAGTCCTGTGCGCGTGCAAGAGCACAGAATGCGACAGCGACACCTGCTGGGGTGACCAGTGCTACTTCACCTTGGTGGAGGGCCGGGAGGCGAGGGGTTGCTTTGACATGGACGAGAAGCTGCAGTGTGTCAGGCTGCCCGAGGTCTTCACAGAGTGCTGCTCCTCTCACCACTGTAATGCCAACATCACCGCGCCTGTGGACTCAGGTCAGCCAAACCACATCTGGCAGCACTGTGGAGAACAGGAATCAGAGTGGGAAGGTTAACGTTATGAGTGCATTGCTTGAGATGGCACATTGCTGGCACCTAGTGGTCGATAAGAGTACTACGCCAAGAGTCACTCTCCATTCATCCGTTTTCCAGAACTGCTTCCTCTACGCAGGGTATCGGCTGGCCAGGAGTCCCCGAAGAAGCGCAGGGCATGAGGCAGGGCTATTATGGGCTATTTAGAGACACTAACCACTAACCCCGAGGCCTCAGTGCTTTCCACTGTAGCACTGTTACTATTGTACAGAATGAGAGAGAGTCCTATTTATAAGCGTCGTGCCTGTGTTTATGTATATGGGACACCAGGTTAACTGAGAATTTTGTGCAGGTTAGCTGTGGAACTGAGCAATGAGCCGGATGTCTGCTAGTAACTAAGTTCGATCCGGAATGAGCAGTCAGTGTAGAGCTCTACTCAGATAAATTCGACACAAGTTTCTCCACGGAAGCTGGCAGTGGTGAGAAAGGGTGTAGCTGCAAGCTTTCCTGCCCCTTCTGACGGCCTCTCTCTGCCTCTCTCTGCGCATCCAGGGGCCTATGAGATGGCGGTGCTGGTGGCCACGCCCCTGCTGGCGCTGCTCGTCCTGTCTGCCGGACTCGCCGGGCTGATCTGGGGCTGGAGGAAGCGGCGGGCCAAGCGGTGCCAGCAGGAGGACGACGGGATCATGGTGCCGAAGGTGCCCGGCAAGTGCGACCCCACGTACGGGGTAGGGCCCCGGGCGGCCGCCGGAAGAGGACCTCTCTGTGCCAGGGATCTGGGGGGTGCCTGTGCGTCTTACTGGCTGCCTTTGCCTGTCTCCCGCAGGACATGTTCGATGAGTTCTGCACGTCCGGCAGTGGCACTGGCCTGCCCTACCTGGTGCAGAGGACCGTGGCCCGGCAGATCATGCTGGTCGAGTGCGTTGGTGCGACAGGTTCCTCACCAGAAGCCCCCACCCTATGCCATACAGCACAGACATTCCCACGCCATACAGCACTGATATTCTCATGCCATACAGCACAGACATTCCCATGCCATACAGCACAGACATTCTCATGCCATACAGCACTGATATTCTCATGCCATACAGCACAGACATTCCCATGCCATACAGCACAGACATTCTCATGCCATACAGCACAGACATTCTCATGCCATACAGCACAGACATTCTCGTGCCATACAGCACAGACATTCTCGTGCCATACAGCACAGACATTCTAGTGCCATACAGCACAAACATTCTCAGCTCACGAAGACGCAGCGTTCCGCCTCACAATTACACAAACTTGCTCCCAAGATTTTAGGTTTCTTCGAGGACAGACCCTGACAATGAGTTTCACCTCCTGTGTGTCATGTGACTATTTCAGGGAAAGGACGTTATGGTGAGGTGTGGCGGGGAACCTGGATGGGGGAGAATGTAGCCGTGAAAATCTTCTCCTCCCGGGATGAACAGTCCTGGTTCCGAGAGACCGAGATCTACAACACTGTGCAACTTCAGCATGAAAACATCTTAGGTGAGTCAGCCCCAGCTCCAGACACCAGAGGGCGCTGTCCATCTATATTCTGAGTCAGGCTCCACTCAGCTAATAGATCTGTCCCTGTGCGTGAATATATTTTATGTATGTACTGGTAACTGAATCTCTTGGAGTTTTAGCAGTTATTTCTTTTATCTAACGGATGTAATAGAGAGTAAAGAAGAGAGTAAAGAAAAAGTTACAAGACTCTTGTTCCATTACTCACATCGCAGTTGCGGGGCACTGCTTCTGATACTGCTTCTGATTTCAAATGCCAGTGTAAATATGCTCGTGAAGTCCACAATGAACCAGTTCCCACTTTCTCATTGTCACTGTCCAATTATTTAACAAACTGATACTGCTTCATGTCAAATGCACCAGAATTTCAGAATTGCAAGACTCTAAATTACAGTATATAACACTCACATGTACATGCAAATTCTTCAAATCTCAATACAGTGCACTAGCAAACAAAAAAAGTCAAACAGGACTGTATAACATAAAAAAGCAAAATTGCAATACAAGAACAACGAAATGACAACAAAAACACAAAACCAAAAACACAATAATGATGTATCACAGCAGTTCATGGGATGTATTTTTAAATCATTTTGAAAGCTTGGTGAACTGTTTTGTATGTGGTGGCTTACATGATGATCGCATACGTATATAATTTTGGGTGCAAAAATTATTGCAGTGGGAAACCATATAATGTATTTTTGCCCACAATACTAAAGAAACTGAAAACTGTGCCAAAGGATGACAATTGTACAAAACCATTTGCATATATGTAGGAAAACATTTGGAAATGATGTTCTGCTATGCAGAAGTGACATTATGGTGTGGGGATTACGCTCGTTGTTTCATAAATGTTAATTGTCTTTTGAGAAATGCTCCAAAGCAATTGAGAAAAACTGTAATACCTCAGATTGCTTGGATATTATTTGGGTTATTATGTTCCAGGTCAGCCTTGAAACTCTTCTACCACCTCATAGCTTTAAAAAAATGAGCTTTCCCTGTTGTTAGGAATCAGACAGGAAAACTGAATACAACTGTAGTCTCAGAGTAATCTGAATACAGTTATGTAATCTTCCAGTGAAGTAGGTAGTTAGAGAGTCTTCCTGTGCAATGAAAATAGGTCTTTTTACATGTATTGTTTTTGTAAGACGTGCTCCATCAGATAAGTTGTGTGTCATGCCAGAGTAATGTAAATGGGGTTTCAGTTTTATTTTGCTGCACAATAACACACGTATTTACAAAGTGCATGACGTACAAGAAAAGGCCACCAAGTTTCCTCTGTTTTTACCTCATTGCACCTCAGGCTTCATCGGGTCAGACATGACGTCGAAGAACTCCAGCACGCAGCTGTGGCTGATCACGCACTTCCACGAGCTGGGCTCGCTGTACGACGTGCTGCAGCGCCAGAGCCTGGAGCCCGACGGGTGCCTGACCATGTGCCTGTCGGTGGCCAGCGGCCTGGTGCACCTCCACACGCCCATCCTCGGCATGCAGGGAAAGCCGGCCATCGCCCACCGAGACCTGAAGAGCCGCAACATCCTCGTGAAGAAGAATGGGCAGTGCTGCATCGCCGACCTGGGTGAGGCGGGGCGGGTGCCCGAGGCGTGGAGGGGGGTTTTACTGCACGCTCACGAGTTGTTGGAGTATGGAATAGTCTTCCTGTTAGTGTAGTGTAGTGTAGGCTAAACCCTTGGGTTCCTTTAAATCAGAGCTAGATAAGATTTTAACAACTCTGAGCTATTAGTTGAGTTCTCCCCAAACAAGCTTGATGGGCCGAATGGCCTCCTCTCATCTGTATACTTCTTATGTTCTTATGTTCTTATTTTGGAGACCAGAACTCACAAGCTTCCGGTGGTAGACCCTGAGCCCCGTCCTGCGGAGCCTGTGGGCCCCAGTCTACGTCTGATGCACCTGTTGTCCCTCGCAGGCTTGGCCGTCATGCACTGTGAGACCGGTGACTACCTGGACATCGGAAACAATCCTCGGGTGGGGACTAAGCGCTACATGGCCCCCGAGGTTCTGGATGAGACCATACGGACTGACCAGTTCGCCTCCTACAAACAGACTGACATCTGGGCCTTGGGCCTGGTGCTGTGGGAGATCACCCGCAGGACAGTGGTCAACGGTGAGCGACTTCGCGCCTGCCTCTCGGCTAAATCCGGAGTCCCGCTGCGTTTTTAGGCCCTCTCTGAGCCAGATGGGTAACTTGTGTAAGTCAGAAAGTTCAGATAAAATCACTTGGAATCAGGCACACACTTAAGGATCTGAGTTTTCAAATAGAAGCAGTTTGGAAAGCTCTTTTGTTTTTGCAGGCTCTGAAAATAGGACAGCAGGGTAATATTAGGTCTGAGGAAAGTTCAGTTTAGGCATTTTTTTCCCTGGAGGTTTTGAGGGGATAGCTTGGACTGAAAAGCGAGGAAAAGGAAGGGGAGCGTGGGAGGACAGCGGCAGTGAAATCGAGACGCAGCTAAAATCTGGTGGCTCTGATGCTGCTCGCTGCTGTTCCACCCTGGAGCCCCGGTAACGAGGGCCTTGTTGCGTAAATTCTACTATAGTCAATTGATGATGATGCTGAGGGTGGATAAGAGTGCAGCCTCACAGCTCCTGTTTCTGTGTATGGGGTGTGGGCTTTCCTCCTACAATCCAAAACATGTGATTAGACTAATTCAGGGTTTCCCAATCTGTCTCTCCGGGGACCCAGAATCGGTCCATGTTTTAGCTCCCTCCGAACCTCTTGCCAGACAGTCCACATTCTTACCCCCTCTTAGCTCCCGGGTAGGGGCAAAAACGTGGACTGTCTGTGGGTCCCCGTGGACCGGACTGGGAAACACTGGGCTAATTAATGTCTCTAACCTGCCCATTGTGTGTGACTATTTGTATATGTAACTAGGGTTGCAGCAGTACACCACAGGATGAAAGTTGTTGGTTATCATATCATGTACATTTGCTTATTACTGGTATTTTTAAAAAATGCCACAGACCGGAGAATCTCAGCTGTGTGTGCACGTCTGCTTCACGTCAGTCAGACTCGGCGGCTGGCATTGTCATGTGAAAACTCCAGCGTATCGGTACCCGAGTCATACCACCTGCCCAATTTGCCTCTATGCTTCCATTTCCCAGCATGCACCGCATGTCATTTCCTGGCTCCAGGCTAACTATGACCCCATACCAGATATGCAGTTGGATGGATGGATGGATGGATGGATGGATGGATGGAAGGACTTTGAACCTTCTTGGCATGTCTTCATCCACACTCAGGGATTGTCGAGGAGTACCGCCCCCCCTACTTTGACCTGGTGCCCTCAGACCCCAGCTTCGAGCAGATGAAGAAGGTGGTGTGTGTGGATCAGCAGACTCCCAGCCTCCATAACCGCCTGCACTCCCACCCGGTGAGAAAACCGTGCTGAGGCCCCGAGATGCTGTCAGATCTTGGATCGTTTGCCCAGCCTGTCACATTTCAGCAGTTTCAGGTTTACCTCCTGGGAAATGCAGTGTCGTGTCAGCAAACAAATTCCAGAGATGGAAAATGGTTTGTTTCAATATGGTGTGCGCAAGGTATGCATGAATGTGGCTCCGAATAAGAGTTTTAGCTAAAGACAAGGCTCTGTTTACAACCGTGACATTCAGCCATTAAGGAGTGTCAAGGAATTAATCAGCAGACCGACACGCTCAGCAGCGTGCAAAAATCTGAGGCTGACAAAAAAATGTTTCTAGTTATTTATCTAGGTCGTAAGTGTATATTTTCTGAGTGAAAAACAGTTGCACAAAAAATACAAATTGAATATTAGAATATATGCAAAAGAAATGTAACTTTATAAAAAGTAACAAGAATTTCTTCAGTTCTCCAAAAAGTCACTGATCCCCTGCCGGAAGGCTAGATGGGCACCGTTTCAGTTCCCAAACCTCCCCTCAGGGGCGGCTCAGCTATTCCATGTATTTGTTACATTTCACCACCAGCTCACTTAATTCATGCACTTAATTAGTTAATTTACTTCATGAGGTACTCATTAGTGGTTGACCCGGCAAATACATGGGTATACTGGATGTTTGCTGCAAATAATGGGGTAACTTTAGAAGATGTATTGAAAGGGCTAAGCTGACATACTTTGACTAGTAATGTCATAGTTTTACACCCCGCAATGTCACCGTTGCCCTTTGTGTCCAGATTCTCGCGGCCCTCACCAAGGCCATGAAGGAGTGCTGGTTCCAGGACCCCAAGGCCCGGCCCACTGCTCTGCGTCTGCGCAAGACCCTCTCCAAGTTGGACCAGGATATCGACCACGGGCTACACAAACTCAAATTGGACCTATAGCTTCCCTGAGATCTGCTCTTTGGTTTTAACACACATGGAACAATTTACCATTCATGAGGGCATTCCAATATGGGAGGTGCTATGAGGCTTTTGGACAGAACTGGGCTCCTGTCTATTATCTGGGGAGGGACCAGTAAGACATTGGAATTTTTTATCAAATAATGTGGTGCACATGAACCTTTTTTGTGACATCCAGCCAGTGATGCCATGAACAGCTGTCCGGGGAGATTGAAACTCAATGGAGACACCAGAGCATGAACTGCGCCTTCCAAGCCCATGCAGCAATGACATCTCCGATTTTAGCAACGCCGCTACATAAAATGATGTCCATGAATGCAGCCAGGTCTCCAGACAAAACCATGGTGCTGAAAGCATTGAGCTCCCAGCATCCAGCAAGGTCCCCGCACAGAACGAGGTCTCCAAACGCGGTGAGGTCCCCACACAGAACGACGTCTCCGAATGCAGTGAGCTCCCTGCATCCAGCAAGGTCCCTGCACAGAACAACGTCTCCAAATGCAGTGCGGTGCCTGCACACAGCAAGATCCCTGCACAGAACCATGTCTCTGAAAGCAATGATGTCCCAGCATGTAGCAGTGTCCCTCCATAAAAGGATGCCTCTGAATGCAGCAAGGTCCATACACACAGCAACATCCCTGCACAAAATGATGTCCCTGAATGCAGCAAAGTACCTGTACCAGCAAAGTCCATGCACAAAGCGTGGTTGCTCCACGCACGGCAAGCTGTGGGTATGGTCATTAGCCAAGGTCTCCTCTAATTCTCATGATCTTGAGTTTCATCTCTTGTACATAAGCTAGGAGGGGCCTGACATTTTAAGGACTCCGTGGTGATTTTCGCGTGTCTTTTGGAAACCTGAAATGTACATCTGATGTTTCAGAGCAGTGCACTGGATCCTGAGACTGCAGGAAGAGCCTGCTATAAGCACTTATACTGAGTTCAACATATCCAGGAAGCATGCAGATCAACTCCACATTCCAAAGGAAACATGTTTGCACTGCGTTTAATGTCAGTAATGCTGAAAGGATATTTAATCGCTGCATGTTAGAACAGAAATTTCATATCAGCCATGAAAACTCAGAAACTTGTTTCCCTGCAAGCAATCTTATTTAAAACGCACTTTTGTACAATGCTATGTGATTTTAAACATTTGTTTTGCTGAGAGGTTATATTTTTATTCACAATATACAGGGAATATATTTATAAATATATTATGCTCCACTGTAACATTTTTATCTTTTACTTGTGGTCACAGTCAAATTATGGATTTCTTAATGGATAATTACTTCACTTTAAAGTTACAGGAAGCATCTTTCAGGTCGGCTTACATACAGGGTCTTTCCTAAAGATAAACTGTAAGCCCCATTAAGTCTTTTCCTTAATATAAAATAAGTTTTGTCCTGAAAGACGAATGCAGTGTATTATCGTGGTAAAAAAAGTCCTTTACAATTCCTCCTCGGTAACCAGCTTCCCATGTGAATATGTTTAACTGTCTTAATGTTGATCTTCAAGCACCTTTGATATTACTGCTGTTGTAGCTTCTCTAATGATACGGAGGGGTTTCCTGTGGGAGGAGATGGGGAAGCATCGCAGAGAATGCTGCAGCTGAGGGAGCCACTCCTGCCGCACGCTTACTGTCAGGGGCTCCTTCCCTGTCACTTAGTAACTCTCTGGTTGTGGTTTCGCTTTAATATAAGATAGGCCTGCCCTTTAATATAAGATAGGCCTGCCCCTTCTGTCGGCCTCTCTGCTCTCGTCAGCTGGCCGCTCTCAGGTTCTCACTTTAACGGAATAGTGAGGCAAGTCACTTTTTTGCGGTTTTTTTCTCCTTTTCTTCCTTTTTTTGAGCCTATGCCCTGGTGCCAGAACCCGACATTATCACCGATCTAAACGGGAGCTTGTCACCCGGGCTTCATCAAAGATGTCAAAATGTGCAGTTAGTCATTGTTATTTTTATCAGTTTCGGGAACGCTTTCGCAATTGATTTGTGTTTAATGTATTATTTATCATGATTGCAAAATGTACGGCCGTTAAATATTGCACCATTTAATTGCAAGATAAATCATAGATATAACAAGCCAGTATATTTTGTGATGTGGGATGTTGGCAAGGGTGCTATATAAAAAATTTACAGCCATCAGAAAGCAACATGCAATGGGATTATGTACAACTTTGAACAGCATTTTAATTAAATGAATCAGTTTAATCTTATTAAGTTTTGCGTCGGTCAGTAATTCCTTCATAAAACATCTTTCCATCGCCGAAACAAACTGTCTGATTTACTTCATTTTTACCTTGCCTACATTATTATTAAGGGCATAATTGTTTGTGAGCGGACTTTATAACGCTACACCGGAGCAATGGTGGTGTGATTTTTATTCGCGTGTCTGCAGTGTGTCTGCATCTGACCGTGTGCGTACGGATCTGAGAACCCTAGACCTGATAATGCTTCACAGATCTACTGCACAAGTCTGCTAATCGGGCCGGGATGGGTCGGGCCGGGAGGAGGCGGTGGGCGTCGCGGACGCCTGAGGAGGGACAGCCCAGCGCTTCTTTCTCCGGCTACATGGTGGCTGTGTTATCCCTTGTCCCGCTGGTCACTATGTGCACGTTGCCCTTACATGTGACCTCCTCGCTCGGCACCCCCCCTCCCCCCGCTCCGGAGCTGTGTCCAGTCTGCCCACAGGAGCCCACGTCACACGGAGGAGGGGCAGGGGGTGGCTGGATGCGAGAGTGCAGACGCACGCCGTCTGTAGCGGCCAGATCAGTCTGACAGCTCGCTCGCTGCGAGATGTGCAGTGCCTTTATTCGCACACCAGGGGGTTTCAGGACAAAACAGAGGGCCGCGGGCATTTCAGCGGAACCAAACGGGGATTAAAGAACACTGAACCGGGGTATTCCAAGCACATAAATCTGCTTCAGCTTTCCCACCAGGAATATTTTGGCAAGCGCGTTGATAATTACACACCGATTTATTTTCTCTGTGATTTAAGAGAATTTTACTGCAATGTAAAACGGCCCTGATAAATACATTGTTTTGTGCATTGATTTATTTTTTGTTTGTTTATGGTTTTTGTCTTATGACCTGAAACTATACTACTGGAAAAAACATTAATGTTAGCTAGCCCTGAAATTACACCCTGACTGGGTAATTCCCAGTGCAATCTGGCAACCTGGTGCAAGTTAATTCAGAAAGAGTAACAAAATACCATGGATGGCTAACCATCACCAGCCTCAAGGTTTAATGATAATTTCTGTGCTAAAAAAAATATGCCTTAAAATGGGGGAGGCAATATCACAGGTATCCTAAGCCACAGCATGAGGCTGGCTCGTGTTACCATGAAGTGACAGAAATCAAAGGCTGCTCTTCTATGGCAATAGCCAGGAGCGAAGCCCTGGAATTCTGCACGGGGGGCCAGCACACACTGGCAATGCTCAGTGATGGAACACGCTCAGGCATCGCAGCGTCTGTGACTGGTCTCGACAGGTGCCTGCCTGAGTTTTTGAAAACAATTCCCTGCAAATATGTGCTGAGTGCCTCAATTTTGAACCGCTTCTGTGAGCACTGTAATAGCAGCACAGGAATGACCCCCGTATTGGGGATGGGCTTACATCCAGTCAGGAAAGCAAATTAACCGTAATATACAGAATGGTGGTTAAACAGGGATGCCTCTATCCGTCCCCTCCAAACCCCTATTAAAGCCCTCAGTTTCTATACCCAGCACAATTAACAGATACTCCCCAATAAAGCACGTAGTATGTAGTGTGTACATAGCTGCCACTGTTATCTTGTGTGTTGGACATTGTTGGTAGTTTGTAGATGTGGCTTTATTACCACACGGCATTCTATGGATCCCATCAAGGCTTTTGTTTGTCCACAAGTGTCCCGAGCTTATGATCAACCAACAGCAGCAGCTTGAGAAAGCCTTGAAACGAGAGCAAAAGAAACAGCGATTTGCATGGAGGACGCTTGGTGCACGGTGCGCCGGGCTGGCCGTCAGTGGGCAGTGGGCGGCTTGTCTGGGAGCCACCAGGGAATAAAGTTCTTCCTGGGAAGCAAGACAAAGAGGCCACCAAGACGTCACCTGGCAGAGCGACATCTCAGCCTGAGCGGGGCTGGCGGCCTCGTCTCATGCCAGCCGCTCAGACTGCCCCATCTGTCTTATAGATTTCCTCCCCTCTCACCAGGGAACAGTGCAGGAATAAAGCCTTTGAAGCTTGTTTTTTTTGGTGGCTGACACCAAATTCCCAGCAAATCCTTGTTGTTTGATCCTTGTTTATTCCACTGTGTTTTTCTGTAATTTTTTTTAGTATTGAATTAACTTCACAGTGCTGCACTAACATCTTCCATTTTTCATGCTAACTATAAACCAAATTCTGGATAGTATGAGTGTGATATGTTAAAAATATAACAGGCCAGTTGGTAGGTAGGCTACTCACTTTCTAAATCGGTGTGTTCAACTTGGAAAAACAAAGACGGTGTAATCCACAGGATGTGATTCAGCGTTAGGTACCATGTTGTATTACTAATATTGGATAAGTTCACGGTATCTTATGACAGAGAGGATACTAGGCCGAGGAAACAGCAAAGTCTGACATGTAATAACGTCGACACGTGTGATGTTTTTCTCAGGAGTATGATTAACTCTCTTCTCTATGGATCCAAACAGGCCCTTCTGATAAACACACCTAACAGCCGCCACGCCTAGGTCTGTGAATGCGCTTACGTCTACTCAGGTGGAGCAGGAAGCAAGTATCGGATGAACTTTGTGCTTCTTCAACGCAACTTAATACAAGAAAAAATGTAAAGAGGATCTGTCCTGCGGGCACTTTACGAGACACACAAAGACAGATCAGTTAACTGGGTGAAAAATTCTATTGTCTAACTAAAAGAAGAAGAAGAAAAAAGTCACCTCTGCTCTTTACAGTAAAACCTATCGTACACGCATCGATTGCACATTTTATCCCATCTTTTAACCTTAATTGTTTTATTAATTTTGTTTGGAGATTACAAAAATATTTGTGTAGGGCAAATATTTACATTTGAATAATAAACAAAAAATAAAATATGATCCCCGCAGTTCTGTTTCAAACAGCTATTATTATTATTATTATTATTGTCTGGCCGCGCTTATGGCCCCACGCGAGAAGCGAGGCGGTGAGGCCCCCCTCGGTGCGCGTCGCCTTTAAGAGGCGCATCCCTTTAAGCGCGCCCCTGCCTGCCTGCCTGCCTGGCGCTCCGCTCCCCTTGTCAGTACCGCACCTCTCATGCATTAATGCCCTGCGATGGGAATCTCTCTAACATGGCTAAGAGGCACGCCGGTCTGAAGCTGCTGCTGCTGCTCGGCTCGCTGGCGAGCTGCGACGGTGGGTACCCGCTGGCTGTGCCGCGTCCCCCCCGGCCCCGGGGGCTATCGGGCGCCCCTGCTCCGCCGTATTTATTTATGCGATCGCGGCGCAGGGGGGCTCGGGCTCGGGCTCGGGGCTCGGGCTGGCGTTCCCGACTCCCAACATGGCGCTCGGATCCATTAGCGGCAGCCTGCGCAGCGGCGCTGCTCCGCCGGCCGCCCGGGTCGCCCGGCCCCGCGTACGGCGTGCGGCTCCCGGCCACCGCGCATCGGCCGCCTGCGTGCCCCAGGCAGCCCTAACGGCGGCGCGCTGCTATCCTACGGAAAGGTGGGCAGCCGGAGCGGGACCCGGAGCGGGACCCAGGGCGGCCGATCGGCTCCCGGTGCCCCGCAGGTGGAGGTGCCCGGCCCGGCGCGCCGCGTCCCAGCCCAGCCTCCCTCGGCTGGCATTACCAGGCGACATCGGTCATTACTCTCTCTGTATGAGGGGTGACTGGACGCGGCGCCGGAGCAGCCGGAGCAGCCGGACCCTGATCCCCAGCACTAGTCTCCACGCCAGGATGCACAGATTAGTTGCTGGGACCCGCGTGCATGTGGCACTCTCTCGTGCGACCTGTGTCCTTTAATAATCTTTAGGGCTTGTTTTCATCCTCGGCTGCTCGCATTATACCGTTTTATATACACAAATCTTTATATAGTGCTAACCCTTCTTTAAGAACGGTTGGCACCTAATAGGTGAAACTTTATATATGTAGAGTTTACCCATCCATTTTCTAACCGCTAATCCTGCTTAGGAGCTTATTTGTGATGTGGTTTTGGGGTATTTGCTACCGTCCCCTAAGAGGCATGGATTTATAAAGCAGGTCGCCGGACACTAACCACGTGACTCGGGGTCTCCAGGCTTTATTCTAAAAGGCAGCTGGGCCTTTGCATGTCAAGCGCTCAGGAGGTCACTACGGAGCGACTCCTGTAATGAAGATTAGCTCAGGGTGGCTTCTGTTTTTATTTTATTTTATTTTATTATTTAAATGCTTTTAAAGGTTACTTCTGGCTGCTTCATGCCTTTGGTGTTAACTGCTGCTAAGTTTTACTGTTCACAGTTTGGTTTTGGTTTACCTGCTATCCTGGGTGGTAGGGGACATGATTACTGACATGTGACGGAATTTCATGGGCGGTTTAGAGTTAAAACTAGCCGTCCTGGTGTGAGAAGGAGCTGACTGCGTCCCCGCTGGACCCTTAAGATTTGTTCCTTCAGTGGGCATTGCACATTTCTGTTTCACTGATAAACATCTGACCGTGTGCTCCAACGGAATCTCTGTTTTATAGTACCATTATCATTAGTCTGATGATAATACTAATTGATGTTATGAATATAAGTATTATTACTGGTGCTTTTGCTGATTTCTTGGAGAAGGACTGCATTTGGCATCTGAGCTGTTCTGCCATTTGGGAGGATAGTGTTCCCACTGTGCTGCCGGATTGCTTGTCCAGTCTATTGTGCTTTGGAGGACGTTCCTCATCATTTCATGTTTTGTTATTGCTTTGAAAACCCTCAGGCACCTACTGAACTTCAAAGAGTAGATGTTTATTACAGGGATGTCAGTGTATGGGGTTACTTCTGATGCTAAGTGACTGGGTTGTGTAATATTTCATTCATGATGATGTCATTGATGCCAGTTTTGCTTGTTAATAAGGTAAGATGATGAGAATGGATGCTAGTGCTTCTGTAAACGGGAAGGTGTTGTCAGGCTAGACACAAGGCAGCAGCAGGCCATGGGGGGCACAGACGGGTCAGAGCCGGGCCTGGCTTCTTTGTGATGTAATAAAGGCTCTGACTTGCAAGTGGGCTGTCCAGGAGCTCGGCCCCCGGGAGCCCGGCTGCACGCCTGCTTCGTCCCTGCAGCCAGCGCAAACGTCATCCCATTCACGGCCTGGCTCGTCTCTGCTTTCCAGCGTGGAGAACGGCCAGCCGCTGGCATCCACTTCTCTGCTGTAATGCCGGGCCTCCTAATACTGGCGCGTTTCATGCTCCAGAGATAACAGGCTTTCGTTTCTAAACATTTTAACTTGTGCTCATTCTCGGAGGAGGGCTGTGTGTTCCTTTCGGTGATAAAGGACTCATTAAGTGAGCGTTTCGCCGCGCTTAGCTAACATGAGCGTTGCGTTATCGGCCTTGTCTTATCATGGCCAGAATACACACTGCAGTTTTGCAGTTTAACTGCGGCCCGGCCGCACGGCACGAGCGAGTGAGGGAAAGAATGCCCCAGTGGTTCAACTGGAGAGCC
>JAODKN010000085.1:956466-969418 GCA_026774425.1 Petrocephalus zakoni
CAAAAGTAGCCAGCTTGTGGCTCTTGGAGGTAGGTTGGAATTGAAATTGCCAGGGGTTAAGGGGTCTCTCCACTTGTGATATTATCCAGGACTTTTTGGAACAGTAGTCTTTGCGCAGGGCAGTCAGGATATCCCTGCAGGTCATTGGGGGGCTGCATGTGGCTCAGTGGGCTAAGCCTCTGTGCCTGTGATCAGAAGGTTGCTTGGTCAGGCTTGGTCTTTGGCCCCTTGACCAAGATCCTTAGCCTTCAGCTCCCTGGGTGCTGCTGTGGGTGGCTGCCCTTCACCTATGGAGAGCAAGATGGGGGCGGTGAAAAGAGATTTTCCCCATCGGGATCAATAAAGTATAATTGTTTAATTTACTTTTTGACAATGGGATGATCCTGGTGCCTGTGTTTATCTCGGAATCATAATCGTGATTGAAGGGTTTTAAAGAGTTCTTTGTTGGGGAGGCTCTGTCATGTTCTGGTGGGTTTTGTGGCAAGAAACTCACACAGGAACCTTCTTGTTGTGGAATTGAAATTGAGCATGCAGTTTTTAACCCTAAGGAATGATGTCAGACGTAAAGAATGCAGAATTGACGTCAAATGGAGGACATGCCTCATACCAAATTTGGCATTCTATCAGAAATGAATTGCATATCAGGAGGGGAGTCTGCATAATCGCATACAGCTGTTGGTATATCAGCTGGGAAAGGGTTTTTTTTTTCTCTGTATGAACTCAAATGTCCAACAGTGTCAGATTTTACAATGTGCAGTTCTCCAGAATTTGCGTCTTGGAGAATTGCTGACGTGGAGTCCTAGCTATGTTCCTTTGATTTGCTATACTGTTCAGTTCACAAAAATACGATGTGACTCAAGATTCCTTTTTGGTCATTGCATAGAGTATAGCGAAATTGACTAACAGTCCTTATGGTGCCTTCGCACATACCAAGTATCAAGTTATTGTTATGTATTAGGTGTTATGTACAGAAAGCCTGTCTTTTATCAGCAGAATGTTTTGCCATGTAAACATTACACGGTGGTGTCTTTTAGTTTGAAAGCACATTTGATTATGGACCTGAAGATCTAACTTGCTTGAGATGGATTGAATTCCCTGGTTCTCTCAACTCCCATCCCTTTGGAGCGTGTGCCTTGGCAAGGCTGTGGACCGTTCCTGTACCTTTTTGTCTGCACGGGAGTTCTCCAGCCATCTTTTTATCGAACAACTGGTGACTGCTAGCTAGAAGAGGCAGCCGACTGGCGCTGTAATTGGAAGAATCCCCCCCTCACCCCTGGGTTTTTGAACTTCATGATGTTTTGTGCGGCTTACTGTACCATGAAAGCATATCCGCCCCCTGGGTGATGGTCGTCTTTGTATCTTCTTGACACTGAATGTTATCTGATCTTCAGCCAAGTCTGAATATTAGACATAAAGGGAACCCGAGTGAACAAGCGTTCTTTTTTTTGTATATCTGTGATTTTATAGAATGTTGTGAAACGCCAATTGGGGGGCAATGTAATAACCACCTTACCCTGGGCTGATTACAACACCTTTGACATGACTGTAAAACTTCCTGTAGCTATTGGTTAATCTCTCAGAGCAGGGGAAGAGTTTGAACAATGTCGATCGACTTTGCTTCTGGGATGTTTGTGAGTTTATAGATGCTTGTTTCCTATCATGCCACATCCATGTGGCTTGGCCTAGTCGAGGTCCATACCTTGTCCAATGTCCTTTGAATATTCCAAAATAATGTGTTTATGGGTTTTGGGTGGTTACATGACCCATTTGTTCTTCCTGATGACAATGTTCTGAGGAACGTGAGGTGACTCGCAAACTTGCAGTAACATTTTGTCTCGTTACAGAACAAAGAAATCAGCTCAGGGTTGTGTTTCTGATGGTGGAATCACGAACGAAGCAAAGATCCTTGGGTTGTAGCTGGGAGGTTCTTTGTTACTCACTGGATGTTTTTTCACTTTGATCTTGAAACGTTTTTGCATATCCTATAAAGTTCTGACTTCAGTTGAATCACTCATCAGGACCTAAATTGTAACCCTTTCATAAGTAACGTGCAATTTATTTTTTTTTTAAGGATCTTGAGGAATTTATATTGACTGTCACATGTACCTTTAAATAGCCCTGTAAAATTTATCTAGAGGTGTACTTTTCAGAGCTTTGCCCCAAATGGCTGACCGTAGTTTATTTCGGAGTAGGATTTCACACCTGAAGGCTTGCATGTTGAGTCACTTTTCACATCAAGTAAAAATACGGGAAATTAATCTATCTGCAATAATACTATCTGCAGCCATGACCCAGAAGATCTGTGCAAAATAAATGTGAAAAATGTGGAGAATGCAGGCCAGGGGGCACCGCGTGTCTGGGCACCGTCAGATGCTTATTTTTGGTTTCCGAGTCGGCCAGGTTTTCTAGCGCTGGTCGTCAGGATAATGGAGATCGTGGCACAGGGGTAAAGTGCTTTTCCATTTTTGCCGGGAAAAGTGGGCCTGGGGGTCTGGCAGCAGGACTTGGCCGGGCAGGATGACAAATGAAAATGTAGAAGAAAGGGGTAATGTCTGCGCATTCATTACGTTTATTGCTCAGAGGGGGATTACAGAGGGTTTTAGCGGGGCGGCTGCACACGGCTTTCTCAAGGTCTTGTCACCTTTTTCAATCGGCAGGAAGTTCCTCCTGCGCAGGCTGTGCTGATCTCGGGCCAGTCTTTCCCGTAGCTGCCGTTCTGAGTGCGGTCACCTGATGAGTTAGTAATTTTACCACACTCTAATCACTTGGAAAGAATCTGAATTTTTTACACGGTTGTCTGTGACCTCACAGAGGAACTGGTAATGGCTGACTCTTAAGTGTGCGCGGCCTCCATACTGTGGGAATCTGAGCGTGGGTGACTACATGTATGTTTTGCAATACCCATGGGGAAAGAATAAAGGTTTTGATTAGGTCAGGGATGTTCTGGTGTTGAGAGTGAGGTGTGTATTTCTAAACCCAAATGCTCTGCATGTTACCTGTTTGATTGCTGGTTCCTGGATTGTAAGCACAGAAGCTCTGGGGATTTTAGGGTTTTATTGTAGCGCCTGACTTTGGCTGGGCAGCGTGAGGCTCTAAGACCCCGTGGTCACACGACAGGAGATCATGACCCTCCGCTTACGGTAGTGTATCGGTGTGCTAGCGTCCCCCAAACATGGAACCCAGGGAGTGAGAGTTCAAGGGCAGTTCGAGGCTTGTGTGGGTTTTTATGTTTTTGTGATGGCAAGCCCACCTTCACCTTCCTCGTCGCCGCAGACTAGCTGTGTGACGCGGGGCGGCCGGTTTACCCCCGTGAGATGAAATGCGGTCTGACACGCCCAGATTCAGACATCTCGGGTACACCTGCTCGGTATCTCGTTAGTAATCCATGCGATGGCGCTTCTCCTCTAGCTAGTGTTTCTTAAAGCGTAAACAAAACCATTCACACGCTGTGACTCTGAGCGCCCTCTGCTGGACAGTTATGCACTTCATTGCACAGAGTAGGTGCCGACATATAATTGCATTCAGTAACTTTGTTTTTAACACAAAATTACTGCCGCATTGTCTTCTGCCCTACACAGGTGATGATCAGTTAGCTTTTTGTATGAACCTGCATTTCTGTTCACAAATGCGAAAGATTTTAAAGTTTTATAAACGTGTTCCCATTTTAACCCTATTATTTATGGCGTGGAATTCATGCCACCTTGAAATGCAAACACGACTTTGGCATACACGGAAAACAATTGCGACGTATTGTTTCATAGTGCGCAGCACGCAGAAATGGAATGCACAACAGTCACAGCTTTTCAGTGAGTGTCGCGACGAGAACGTGACATAATGAAAAGCAAAACCAGCATTCCGTTGCTTTGCATCTTATTTAACTACCATCCAGAAAAACACTTGGAAGGGTTTGCGTTATATAAACAAAGAAATTGTGCCACGTCACACCGAAATGCAATGTCCACCTTTGCTCTGCTGCATCGGCTCATTTTCGAAAAGTACACGCTGACAGCCGCGGTACGACGGGGGCCGCAGCCGCTACAGCCCAGCTGTGCCTGGCCGCCTCACTTCAGAATGTCCTTTAGAGAAATTTAGGTGAGAATTACCCTCCTCGCTCCTGCAGGTAGATAGTGACGCCGTGAATGACAGTGTTGGGCACGTTACTTGAAAAAAGTAATTTTTGTCATAGGTCCTGCCTACTTTTCCCAAAAAGTAACGGAGTTAGTAACTGAGTTACAGCATTATAAAAGTAACTAGTTACCAGGGAAAGTAACAATTGCGTTAGTTTTTTTATGTTAAAATATGTCAAATAATTTGGATTTCCCCACCTTTTAATTGAACTTTTCAATTCAAATGTATGTAAAATTATTTATAATAAAACTGTCAATTTCATTCATTAAACATATTTAATATTCTCTTAATAGAGTACATTATTAACAGGAAACGCTAATCTACACTATTTTAATGTTGCTGTGGCATAATGTGAGATTAGAATTGTTCCCTCACAGCGTCACTGTCTACCTGCTGGACCTAAGCCTGGCTTATCAATTAGATCGTAACCGGTCCCGTTTTCTGTGACCAGATGCATTTCCACACGGCACGGTTTCTGCTGCTGCGCACTATAAAACAATACGTTGCACCAATCGTTTTCCCGTGTATGCCGAAGTCGTATTTGCATTTCACTTTGGCAGGAATTCCACGCCATGAATAATAGGGTTAATCATCCATAATTATTAGCCTATTGATCCGCACAGTATGAGCCATAGGTGGAGGCTATCCTATTTCTGCTAAATCCTCGGGCCCTCTGATAATCGCGGGGAGGAGGGAATGGGTGGTGGACGAGGTCAGCCATTATCCATTAAAAATGAATGTGCTCTTCTGCAGGAGCAGATTTGCTTTGGCAGTGGGGAGGAGCTTAATCAGACAGTTGCACCCCCTCCTGAGAGTGCCGTATAATTGGTTTACAAGCTCGACTGTTGTTCATTTGTCATGTATAATGGCTGTGTGGGTATTTACACGTGACTGGTGTGTGTGTGTGTTTTTTTCCCCTCCTTTTTTCATTTCATTTCATTCTCCATCTTCTGGTCATTAAGTGATCTCAAATTAGAGAGCAGGCCGAGGGAACAGCCGGACGCCTATAAATTCTGCGCAGACAAAGGCTGTGTTCTGTCCCTACACATGGCAGTCGGGCTCCTCGTCCCACTGCACGCTCGTGTGTCTCCCCCGCCTGCCGTCTGCCCCCCCCCCCCAGCCCTTTCTGCCCCCCTCACTGAGCTCTTTCCCTCTTCGTCGGGCAGCCCTGAGATGTAACTGCACGGAGTGTGAGAAGACGGGCTACCAGTGCGTGACGGATGGCGCCTGCATGGCGTCCACGTCCTTCATTGAGGGCCAGGAGTACCGAATCCGCATCTGCATCACGCGGGACAAGCTGGTACCGCCGGGGCAGCCCTTCTACTGCCTGAGCGCCGAGGGGCTGCTCAACACGCACTGCTGCTACACCGACTACTGCAACAGCGTCGACCTCAAGGTCCCATCCGGTGAGGTGCAGCCTGCGGCCCGTGCCGCATTGTCTTTAGCTGGTTCCAGACTGTACAACAAGTTTTCTAAAACCATATACTGATCTTCCCCGTATTTTCCTATACTTCCCCCCCAAACCCCCCCCCGCCCAACAGTGACAGTGAAGCCAGGCGAGGTCCCGGGCCCGGGGGCCCCCTGGGGCCCCGTGGAGTTGGTGGCCGTCATTGCGGGCCCCGTCTTCCTGCTATGCCTGCTTCTTGTGGTCGGCATCTTCCTGTTCCAGCACCACCAGCGCGCCTACAACCACCGGCAGCGGCTAGGCGTGGAGGACCCCTCCTGCGACCACCTGTACCTGGCCAAGGACAAGACCTTGCAGGACCTCATCTTCGACCTGTCCACCTCCGGCTCTGGTTCCGGTGAGCATGCATCTGCTCACTGGCGGTGTTTACGCCCCCCGGCTCCTATCCTGCTGAGTCCCCTGGGTGCACAACTCTGGTCCTGAGGTGTGGTCCCCCCCCCCTCCACTTCAGGGCTGCCCCTCTTTGTCCAGCGGACAGTGGCACGGACCATCGTGCTGCAGGAGATTATCGGGAAGGGCCGCTTTGGCGAGGTGTGGCGGGGTAAGTGGCGCGGCGGCGACGTGGCCGTCAAGATCTTCTCGTCCCGCGAGGAACGCTCCTGGTTCCGTGAGGCTGAGATCTACCAGACCATCATGCTGAGGCATGAGAACATCCTGGGCTTCATCGCCGCCGACAACAAAGGTAAACGTGCCAATCACAAACCAGAATCTTTAATAACAGAAATAAACAGACTGGATCTGATTCCAATTTATCCCGAATGGCTTTTATTTAAAGCTGTGATTATTTCAGACTGCGACGCATTTTTTCAAGGGTACTACAGCCGGTTCCTTCATGGGATGTGAGTCTGGAGTCCTTCACCACCTGCTGGCTGAGTCACTTCTTCCCTGTGCCTCTGTCCTTCCCCAGATAACGGTACCTGGACCCAGCTGTGGCTGGTGTCTGATTACCACGAGCACGGCTCCTTGTTCGACTACCTGAACCGCTACTCGGTCACCATTGAGGGGATGATCAAGCTGGCCCTGTCGGCTGCCAGCGGCCTGGCCCACCTGCACATGGAGATCTTGGGCACGCAGGGTGAGACGGGGGTAGAGTTCGCATGAGGTCTATACATGGTGGGCTTTAGGATCCATGAGCCACGTGTTTAACATTGCAGACCCCAGGTACTGAATGCACTAAAAATAACAAGGACCCGAGTCCTGTGTCAAGCTGAGATCGTAGCAGGTCTGTAAGACTGGATGTGATAGATTGCACTGTGATTTCCATGGCAAGAATTGGCATGAATCTGCGGGATTCCCGCTCGCGAAAGGCTCCGTCGGTCCTGTGTAACAGATGAATGGGGCAGGCTGGTGTTATCAGTACTACAAATCTCATCCCTGTGCTTGTCTTAAAGTAACAGAGTCCCTTTTAGTCCCCAGTTTTCAGTAAAAAAAAAAAAAAAAAAAAAAAAAGCCTTTAGCTTAATCAGTGAATGTCTACTCCTGTGTTTAATTAATCATCTCCATGAGTGAAGGTGCTGGGGAATTGTTTGTGGTGTTTGAGGTAAAAATCTGTCCTCCTTTGAAGCTCATGTCTGAGATGTAGGAGCGTAATGGCGTCTTTTGTAGTGTGGGTTTGTGTTGCTGGCCACCATCTCGAGCTGTCCACAGCAGTGATATTTGTGCAGGTCTCTGTAATAGTTACATTTAACGCTCTGTCTCCTTCTCTCACTCTCACCTATTTCCCTTTTTCACTCTTTACCCTCCCCCATCTCCCCCCTCCACTTCTCCTTCCCTCTTTTCTACTCTCCGGCCTCTATGCCTTTTTGCCTTCCCCTTCTTTACTGCTCTCTCACACTCGCGCTCTCACTCTCTCACGCTCGCGCTCTCACTCTCTCACGCTTGCGCTCTCACTCTCTCACGCTCTCACTCTCTCTCACTGTCTCACGCTCGCGCTCTCACTCTCTCTCACTATCTCACACTCGCGCTCTCACTTGGAAAGCAGTTTCCAAGTCTCTCTCTCTCTCTCACACACTCACTCTCTCTCACGCTCACTGTCTCACACACTCTCACTCTCTGTCTCACACTCTCTCACGCTCACTGTCTCACACACTCTCACTCTCTCTCTCTCTCTCACTCTCTCACACTCCATCCTTGCCACTCTCTCTTTCTCTCTTTTTCTATCTGTCTATCCCCTATCTCTCACGCCTGCTGTTCTCCTCACCTCTTCCTCTGTCTCTCCCTCTCCAGGAAAGCCAGGCATTGCCCACCGTGACCTCAAGTCCAAGAATATCTTGGTGAAGAAGAACTGCACATGTGCCATCGCGGACCTGGGCCTGGCCGTTCGCCACGAGTCGGTCACCGACACCATCGACATTGCGCCCAACCAGCGTGTGGGCACCAAGAGGTACTGTCTGGGCCAACCCCCAAGCACCCCCCCACCCGTGACCTGTGGCCCGTGACTTGTGGCCCGAGCTGCTTCTGGACCTGCTCTGTGTGTGTGCTGCAGGTACATGGCACCTGAGGTTCTGGATGAAACCATCAACACCAGGCACTTTGACTCCTTCAAGTGTGCTGACATCTATGCCCTGGGCCTGGTGTACTGGGAGATCGCGCGTCGTTGCAACGCTGGGGGTAAGACTTTGGCGGGGGGGGTCTGTGTATAACACTGTGATGGGGGAAGTAATGTTAGAACAAGAGGGATGAACATGAGATAAGAGGGTAAAAGAAAGACAACAGGAAACTGAAACTGCATCTTGAGAGGAAAATTAGATCGATGGTAATGAAGCGGGTTCTGCAGAACTCTATATTTTTATTGATTGCTGTCCGGCATGTCCGAGCCTGCAGTTTGGGTACATGGCATCGCTCTGATGCGAGTGTATGGGTAATATGCTGCGGGTAGATGACTTGGTAATCCAAAGTTGGGGGTGTTCCCAGGTATTCATGAGGAGTACCAGCTGCCCTACTACGACCTGGTGCCCTCTGACCCGTCCATCGAAGACATGAGGAAGGTGGTGTGTGAGCAGAAGCTCCGGCCCAATGTGCCCAACTGGTGGCAGAGCTACGAGGTGGGGGTGACGCACATGTACACACACAGGCAGATATGCATGCATGAATACACAGGCAGACATGCATGCACACACAGGCAGACATGCATACCCACGCATGCATGCACACACAGGCAGACATGCATACCCACGCATGCATGCACACACAGGCAGACATGTATACACACGCATGCATGCACACAATCCATCGGCCAGAGCGCACTAATGGTCCCGCCCCCTGTCTTGCCCCAGGCCCTGCGCGTGATGGGGAAGATCATGCGGGAGTGCTGGTACGCCAATGGCGCGGCCCGGCTGACGGCGCTGCGCATCAAGAAGACGCTGTCGCAGCTCAGCGTGCAGGAGGACATCAAGATCTGAGCTGAGCGGCCCGCGGCATCACCGCCGCCGCACCCGGAGCCACTTTGAAAAGTCCTGCCAGTTCAAAAGCCACAATCTGCATTGTGACAAGGCCTACCTCACCTCTTCAGCCAAAACTACTGAGATAAACCACAGCCCAGTATCCCTCGGCCCATTTCCAAAACGTCTGAACACTCCCATCAGTGACCTCCCTGTTCCCATTGAAGTGGGCCACAGACTGCTACTATAATACTACGATTATACTATCACTACTACTACTACTACTAGTATTACTTCTACTACTACTACTACTACTACTATTAGTACTACCACCACTACTACTACTACTACTACTACTACTACTACTACCACTATTACTACTACTACTGCTAGTACTACTACTATTACTACTTCTACTACTACTATGAACATTATTACTGCCCTTTTAATTTATGAATTGCTGTACAGTGTCGCTGTACCTTTTCTATTTAATCCTTTTAACCCCCCCCCCCCCCATCCCCAGACCAAATCATCACTTCATTTCTTTGCGTCGGTTTCTATAAAACTGCCGTCTTCTGATCACCATCTCTGTCAGAAGGTGTCTGACATTGTACAGAGAGTAGAGGCTGGGGTGGAGGGGTGACACTAATTCTTTTGTAAAGTCTTTGTCACAGACTATTAAGCCAAGGACCATCTGCGTGTGGGACATGGGGGAAGGAGGTGGAGACCATGAATGAAACAAAGGTATAAGTTGGTCTCCCTCCACCAAGGGACAGAGTAACACTGGAGCATTTGTGTTAGGGACTTGAGAAGTGTGTATTCTTCTGTGCGGTGGGCATGGGGGGGGGACTGGCAACCCGGCGCCCCCTGTCTCTTTAGGTTTGCAATTGAAGCCAATGGCTTATCTGTAGGAAGTGGCTGTCCGACACGAGCAGCAGCGCTGGGGTGGATTTGGGTTCGGTTAACGCTGGCTCTGATGCTGACGTGGGGCGGGTTCACGTCAGGTCCCCGTTCATCGTTTCGCTGTATGAGGTTTGGGCAGCGATGGTGTGCAATTCAGAGAGGAAGGCGAATTGGCTGAGCGACCCCAATGGCGATCGTCGATTACATGGTTCCCAGGGGGTCACAACCTTTCTTCTGGACGAGTGGCACGGGAAATGGATAGATGGACGAGACTCTTTCTGATGGTGCTGCCCACTTGCTGATTACTGTATTGGTTGCTGAAATCCTCCTCGGAACATTAATGTGATGTATTAAATATCAGAATCACTGGTGATTGTGATAGTGTATTGGCACTAGTGATACTGGTTAAGGACACTGATTGGTACGGTATATAAACGCCAAGTCATGTGGAGACTTCGGACTGTAATGTGACGTTTGAAATGCACGGCGGTTCACTGGCACAGAATGCATCTGGTCCGTCTGTGGTTATTGGGATGGGCGGTCAGCTCAGGAGCAGCTGTTTGGTGGGCATCTGCCTTGTTTTCTGTGCTTTATTTTATGAAATGATGCATTTTTATTGGACGTCAGTGTCACGGTCTATAAATGGTTTTCACTGTTTTTACCTCCTCGATATGCAAATTATAAATAGTTTTTACAAAGTAAGGCATACGATTTTTCCAGTGTTAAAATATTATGGTAATTAACTTGCAATTAACTATTTTTTTGTCTATAAATGATCTGCTGTAATTTTGTGTGTAATTTTTTTGCTGTTAAGCAAGATGGAAACTTAAGGTACTGCTGATTTTTATTTTTTTTTTTCCCTCCCCTCCTCTTCCCCCCATCACAGTTTATTGCGATTAGGACACTTGAACCTGCCTTGTATAGTCTAACTGTATATATTGTATTTTATGTAGTGTGTCCATCCAGGGGTGGTCATTAGTTTTTTAAATATCAGTTTTAGGCTTGTTTAGTCACAGCTTAAAAACCAAATGTATTGCATCTGTATCCCTATAACTACAGCTGTGTTCTTTAACAGTGCAGGAATATCCAGATTTAGGTATAAAAATCATCACATGCCAGTAGAATAAGACTTGCCTCTGTGTAATCTTGTCCTATTATTTTGTTGTACAAGAAAAAGGTCTCTGAATCTTGCCTAAAGAGGTGCTTTGTGTTAAATTATGTATATTTAATATACCACGGTTCAGTAGATAGTCATTTTTTATGTAACTACATGGCTATGTGCTGATTAGACTGGGACTTTGGAACCTGTACAGTTTCTGTAGCTTGATTTGCGGTTTATTTATTAAGCCTCATCAGCACTCGGCACGACACCGGGGCGTAAGACACCTTCCGTTCCCGAAATCCGTCACCCGCGGCTGGAGAACTCGGAAGGCGAGGCACCCGGAGCTGTATTGCTGACGAAAGTCAAGAATGACAAACAACGAGAAGCTAAGTGGGTGACTGGCATTTATGACCTCTTCCTTTTAACGTTACTGGCTAACTGTATTTACTGGATTCAAAGTCCAGTACTAAACCCAGGGCCCCATTATAAGTAGTCTTTCTATTAAGCAGGACGGAGGCGTTTCGAGCATCCTGTAGAGTTGGCGGGATCATAATGTGCGATGCTGAGCTACCCCTTATGCTCTACTGATGGCGCTATAGTGAAATTTTAACGGCGTTCAGTGCTGCCATAGAGGAGAGTTTGAGGTAGCAGGTCGGTAGGAGAAGAATCAGGGGAACTTCGATTTTTATTTTCCATTTAGATTAGAATTTGTATATATGTGTTTATATTTAAACAATATTTTGATTTAATGGAGGGTGACTGTTGTAGGCCATGTCTGTACTTGAGCCAGACTGACTGCATCGGTGGCTGGTGGGAGAAGGATGTTCAGGAGGATCTCAGTGGGTGAAGCTGCCATCTTACTGATTTTATCACTGACAAGCATGGTACTCAGGGGTTTTCAGTTCGGGGGGGGGGGGGTGTCTCCTTTCCCTCCCCCACCAGAGGTTGGTTAGGACACTTTGTCCGTGCTTCAGCTGTGATCTGACATCTTTCCACGCCCCATTCCGCTGTTTCCAAGTCCCTTCTCAAGCCTAGTTCCAAACTTGGTGGTATCTGCGTGGCTTTAGCCCATGACAGCATTTGCTTGGTCTGCAGTGTTAGGTGATGGCATTGTCCCACAGCAGGCCATCGCCAGCCCCTGGTTCTCTCATGCTTCTGGGCTCAATGGGGGAGGTGGGGAAAATGGTGCTTCACTTTTGCATCTGTAGCATGCAGCCCTACAGTTTAACGCCTATCGGCAATGAAACTACTGAAGGTTTATCAATGCCATCGGCCAAGGACAAATGTCTTGCAAGGTTTTGCCTCCCAGCCGTGTTGTCTCACCTTGGTCATATTTTTATTTATTTATTCTTTAATTTCTATTCTGGGGCTACCTAGGGAAGGTGTATATACTTGCCTGAACATTTTGCTGCTTAGTAAATAGGTATTTGGGAGCCTGGCTCGCATTGCAGGAAGTCGGAAGCCAAGGATGCAGGGAGGTGCTCACTTGGCCCTTTCTATGCTCAGATGAAGCAGAAAAGCCAAAAGTGGTCAGCTGGGAGTTTGTGCTCAGTCTTCCCTTATTGAGTGGAAGTCCTCATCTGCTTGGTTCCTTTTGTCCCCTGCGAGGTGTATTACTGACCTTTCTTCAGAGTTCATCTTCCTCCACTGCAAAGGCGGAATAGCCTGGATGCTGTGTGTACATCCCAACGAGAATGGACAGCTTAAGAAAACTTTTACAAAATGTGTGTAAATCTTTTCAGGACTAGTTTGCAAACATGTACATAGGTGATAATTAAAATAAATGCATTTTTCCTACATCTTTGTCCTAGTCCATTTTTTTTAAAGTGGGAGCCCAGTTCTTGCACATAAATAACTTTAGAAACTGGCAGTGTTGGGCATGTTACTTCAAAACTGTAATGCGTTATTTTATTAGTTGTTACTGTCATTTCAAAGTAATTCATTACATTACAATATTACTGTATTTAAAATGTA
>JAODKN010000085.1:969518-994203 GCA_026774425.1 Petrocephalus zakoni
AATCTAAATGTAGCTCATGACGCTCAATTAGCTCATTACACAGCCAGTGGAAGGTGATGTGGTATCTAACTGAGCTATGCCTATGGTTACAAACAAGAATACAATAGCCACAGTGTTCTTGCGATGATTGTTCCCTGTATTGCGCCATCAGACAAAAGGTCGAAGTCTGGCAAATTGTGATAGAAATACTGCAACTTTAGGCCTATTCATATTAAAATTCATTGAAATGTATTGTATGGTATTGTATTGTAATGTGTAAAGATATGACAGGATACAAAATTAGCATTTCTATACCTTTATTGTTTTCAAGTTTACAGTATTAAGTCCGAACCCGACCGAACCCGCGATTGCGATTTTTTTAAAAACTCAGTTCAGTATTCATTATATGTGTACTGTATGAAAAACTAATTTAGCACAACCGTACATTGAAATCTGGACTGCGCTATACATTAAGCCATAGATAAGACTGGGAATATATTAATTTAATCCAAAATGATATATAACATACACCTAATAAACCATAGAGCAATTCTCTAGTAACCCAAACATGGTAAAGTGATTGTATTTTTACCTGCACATTTTAAGTGCTGCGTTTGCAAACAGGACTCCACCGCTTTTTTACCCTTAGTAACGTGCTTCCCATGTACATAACGGTCAAATTAGCGGAGAACAATGACGCATAAAACTACTACCACAAAAGCCTCGACCGTGTTAAGTTAAAGTAATGAAAATAAAACAATTCCAGTAATAAAAACATTAATTATCTTGCGGATAACCCTGCTTGGTCCCTTGTAAAAGGACCTTTCTGTGGACAATCGCTGACCATTACATAGGTAGGTATAACTCACGGGTCAGCAGCGGAACCGACATTTTTCCGCACTGCAAATGTAACATTTTCCTTGGGTTTCACTTGTGTTTGTGGGCGTATACGCAGTCAATGTGGGCCACTTCTGATTGGTGAGCATGACTGGCACGCGAGGAACATGGCACTTCTGATTGGTGAGACTGACTGTCACACAAGGTGGATGAATTTGTAAAACTATTCTTATGGCAGTTTCAAACCCTGGGTTAGACGTGCTGTATTATGCGTAATGTGAAATCGATAAATCACTCGGCCCTAGCGCTCATTTACCGCGCAAGGCCGAGCCCGTGTAAAATGATAGAAATTAAGCTCGAACCCCACCGAACCCGTCGGGTCGGGCCCGGGCGAAGATCTTCAGCTTTAATCACTTAATTCCGGGTTAAAAATGCATTGTAACGCGCGTCACTGACATTTATACCGAGTAAAATATTACCATTTTTTCTGTAACGCCTTACATTACCGCGTTACAGCAAAAAGCAATGCATTACAGTAATTCGTTACATTCCCAACACTGGAAACGGGCAGATTATAAACCTGTCTGAGGCACAATGAGACCAGTCAGCACTTGTATCTTGTACGTTCTTATATGTTTTTGAGACCCAGCAGGGAAGACTGCAGAATGCTTGGGCAAGAACTGAGACCACACACTGTACAACGCACAATTTATTGCTCATGCTTAATATTGACAGAATTAGAAAAAAACAATATGGATATAATTATGACTTGAATATAAACGCATTTTTATTCATGTATTGAAATACCAAACAGAATCTAATTAACTGCAGATCTGTCACTGGCACAGTCGAGAGCGACCACGTTGCTGTGAATGCGGCACCTGCATTGGGAATGCGGCGACAGTTCAGCTGTCAGACGGGAAAGTTCTGAGAGCCCTGTGGAGGGTCTGGCTGGCTAAGGAGTCTCTCGAGTGCTTCGGTGAGCGTGGCTGCGCCAAGGAAGGGGACATTGGTCCACCCCGCTGGGACCCTGTATTTTTATCCCACGCCTTGCTGCATGGCGGGCCACCTTCCATGCACCACCCCAACCTCCCCATCTTGTGTGAGATGGGGGAGAAGATGCAGGAAGTGGTACCAAGGAAATCTGAGCATTATGAACATAACCAAACATCTACAAGAATCCAAACTCTTGTTTTAGATACAAGAATTTATACTAAAACTGCAAGCTGTCAAATCTTTTCTGACATATTCCTATTCACTATATTTCCATTCCTGTGGTCAAACAAAAATAATCTTATCTGTTGCAAGCACTGGATCACAGGGAGATTACCAAAACGTGTACTCTAGGTTGGCATTTGAGCAGAAACCTCCCCTGCACCACTCATCTTGAGCTGAAGGCTGACTTCACCATGAAGTTATTTTGATGACTTATCTGGATTGCGTGATCCTGCCACTGACAGCAATTTAAACGACGCAGGAGGGACTGACTAAATAGCAGAACAGTCTATAAAATCCTATGGGGATCAGTAAGACCTGATATCCCTACAAAACATTCTGTACTCATGCTTATTGAGCCTGATACATAGAACACATTTAGGTTAACTGGCACTTGATTGAGAGCGCAAAGGCTGACACCTAGTGGGTGTGTGAGGACTGCAGCCCCTGTCAAAGTTAAATATCCATACTTCAAAAAATGTGCAATTACATCCGATTGCCAAAATAAAAAATGTCACTAAGCAAGGATAAAACTGAAGGTATACCCAATGTTCCACTAATGGCAAATATCCATGCGAAATACCAAACAAGTCTAGATAATCTGATCCCCTAAAACAAAATAGTTGTGTCCTATGCAAATAAAAATTATAATAATATGAACTGTATAGTAATAAAACAAACTTCAGCCATCAGTACTGGTCAGCTGCTATACTCACGGTCCTGCTCAGCATGACCCCCATCTGACCCCCCATGGCATCCCCGGGTGAGCACAGATCAATGTCTGCCTTCTTTCCGCCACCTGAAATCATCTCGTTGTCAATGGAGGGAGAATAATTTCTAACTGAAGCAACCACTTGAATATGTTTAAATTGTTTTTTTTTTTTTTTTTTTTTTAACTCATATGCCTGAAACAAAGTAGGAATGGTGATGGGATGTGCTCTAGCCTGCCGCAATGTCTATGGCCCCGTGCTTCAGTGGTCCCCGCGGCCTGGTTTCAGTCAAGCCTCCCTTGTGATTATTGCTCTGTTCAGAAACCGGGGTGCTCGTTTGTATCGGGAGGGGCGGAGTCTGGGCTCGAAGGGGGCGTATAGAACATGGGTAACGGCTGCTGGTGCTTCTCCCTTTTTAAACCCACTTCTGGCTCCCAGCTGTTCCGCAAATAAGGACGAGCCGGAAGACCTGCATTCAACTCCACCGTCAAGCGGTACCTGAAAAGAAGAAGTCAAAGTGCACCATTTCTGGACATCTGACTCATGGATTTATAGCATTTTAGGGTCAGTCAGGAAAATATTATGGCCATATCTGCCAATACAAGGCACCTACAGTACATCTGCTGTCAGGCATCAACTGGAACATCAACTGAGAGGTTAAAAAAAATTTATAAAAATCCCACACTTACCCCCCTCACCATTAGTGAGCACCAGAGCCTGCAAGATGTCCGACAAGGAGACAATTCCTTTAACCACATCCTGTTCATCCACCACCACCAACCTGTGGACCTGGGTGGGGGAGAAACAAGGGAAACTCACACAGCCGGGACATTTAAAGGTCTGCAAAGGGCAGCAGGCGAGGGCAGCTACCTCCGCCTCCACCAGCCTGTTGATGATGGTCTCCAGGGTCTCGCTCCTGTGGCACGTGAGGACGCCCTCAAAGTACTGGGAGCGGTGCTGCAGCGCCTTGGTCACCGACAAGTCCAGGTTGTTGTAGGTCTTCTCGGCTGCCAGGTTCTGGGCGGACACCACAAACGCTCAGGGCTGGGTCGCTTTAGGCAGGCCGCCGACTTCCGCCATGCCTCAGTTACACTCCCACATAAGACGCTATGCGACTAAGTGCTAGACGCATTTAGTGTAAATATAACTGTATTAAAACATCTGAAAATTCTGATCTATATCTCAGTACAGAAGGAGTCTGATTTATTAGGTAATAAATTCCCAGTACAAGTCAGTGTGTGAGACCCAGTGTTAACATGGTAACATGACAATTTAATATTTTAAATACAAAAGTTTATATATTGGGTGGGATGAATAAATTCCAAATTAAAACATTTGGGGGTATATGCCCCCCCCCCCAGTTTCTTCACCCATGATAGAATGCCGACAGTCCAGTTTAACCCCATCGACGTGCTGAAGGATTCACGTAGCTTTCCAGTGTAATGACCCCCTGATCAGTAATGTAGATATCAGGCAGGGCTGTGCCCACAAACGCAGACTCAATACTTACTATGACATCAAACTTGGAGTAAATATCCACCACTCGTCCTACCAAACAAACAAACAAAAGTTATCTTTTGCATATCGTGAGAATTCAGTGATAGTAATATTGAGATTGTTTCTCTTTTTAACATTGTTACAAATTACTGATTTTATACTCCACACCAGTGAAGGTGTAGTGAAGCAGGGAATCTGTGCTCTGTCTGCACAACTGCAGTGACACTGACATATGAGCGGTCACATGATCTCATGATGATTAATGACATGTGAGCGGTCACATGATCCCCTCATGTTTATTAATGAGGGCCCTTCCTGCTACTCGCCCCCCTCACCCTTGTCGTCCACCACCGGCAGCGCAGACACTCTCTGGTCGACAAAGATACCCAGCGCTGTGTAGAGGGGCGTGTCGGCGTGCACCATGGCGATCTTGTGAAAGGTGCCGATTTTCAGCTCCTCCAGTGTCTGACTCAGGAAGGCGGGTTTGGGCATCTCAGAAATCTGATGGTGGGGGGGGGGGGGGGTTGGGGACAGAGGCCATATTTACATACCAGTTGAAAACTCAGATCAGTCTCTCAGTAAAGAAGTAGAGCCTGATTTATTAGGCAATGCATTTCCAGTGCTAGTCATTGTGGGAGTGTTCAAAAAAGCCAAAACAGTAATACGTCACCCGAAACCACCAAAAGGACAGGAGCGCATGGCCTTCCTGAAGTCCATGTCCCCTACCCATATGCCTGGCTTGGTCTCAGTTTAGCCATGTCTCAGTAATAACTGGGAAAGACATTCGTGAAGGACAAAAGGGACTTGGGTCCATGTATAACAGAGCTACACTATTCAAACATGGCGGCTAGATAAAAGAGAAACACTGGGGGAGGGGCTGCTAATCTGCACTGTTCTCAAGATAGGAGGCACATGGTGCCCCCTACAGCAGGAGAGGACAAAGGAGACGGAGCCACTGAAGGACGAGGTGTGAGTTCTGCATGTTAATGAGGTCATCATCAGGGGACGCCGAATGGGGATGCAAGAGCTGCAGCTAGGCGGTGTGCAGATGAGTACAGCCAGCATACAAAGAGGTTCTCACTCACGAAGAGCTTGAGAAACTTGAGGATCCTCTTGTGCGTCAGGATGTAGAGGGTGTTGCCCGTCAGAGGGTCGATGACGGGCAGCCTGTGGATCTTGTTCTTCAGCAGAGACGAGACGGCATCATACAGGCTGGGAGCGGGCAGAGAGACAGAGGCGCACGTCCACGTCAACCGTCCACACCTTGGGTGACCATTTGAATATCTCCGGACAAGACGCCCTGCGAGCAGCACTGACCAGATGATACCCATGTTCTGCCTCAAACTGAAACTTTGTGACACAAGGTCACCGACTACAAGGGGAGCAAAGACAGCACGGCTGAGACCAGGTCCCACCCAGGTAGGTCTGCAGAGACTCTCAGGAGGGCTCCTGTTCAGCACCAAACCTCATTGAGATACCCTGGTACTCCCAGTGACCACAGCAACACCATCTCCCCAGAGCATCCAAAAATCCACAAAGACCTCAATCTCTGGACCTCTACTAGACCTCAATCTCTGAATTATATTTTACTTTGGACAGATTATTCCTGAACGGAAACGTGAAGAACTGCCCATCCTCTGATCCATGGCCAGTGCAGCTGTTGGGCAAGCAGGGAGTGCGTACCTCGCATTAGGAGAGATGCTGACTAGGGGCTTGAAGGAGTCTTGCAGATAGACCTCTGGGGAACGGAGAGGCCATTTTCAGCTTTCGTTTATGTACACATTTTCAATAAAAAAAACAACAAAAAATGCTTACCTCTCCATGTCTCTATTTTGTGCTCCTCCAGCTCATATATTTGAACCTGCAATTTCACCAGAAGCAAGCAAAAAATGAATTAATGGGGCAGGCGGTTGGCCACAATGGATGACACAGCCTGGGTTCAACATGCCATGTGTGACCTGTGAGCTTCAAGGAAATCCTGAACTAGTGGTTCTGAGGATGCAGGGGCAACAGAACAATGACAGTGAGACCAGCAGGAGGCAGGATCTTACCAAAGGAGATTTGTAGTAGCGGTGTAGGATGTTGATGAAGTCAGTGATGGTCAGCATGCCTGTAAAAGCAACATCATTACAGGGGCCATAGCCACACAGGTGAAATTTGGCCATTTACAAAGTTACAGTACCAGTTCTTACCCACAAAGCACTGCTTCTTACTATCCCACAGTGGGGCTGCTCTCACACCATTGGACACCAAAGCAAAAAATGCTTTTTTCACCTTGAGAGAAAAAAAAGAATAGAAGAGCTTTAGTTGTTTTTCTGCCTACCTACCCAAAACAATTGCCTGAATTTTGCATTTTATCTTCAATTTACTCATTTCAACATAAAAGGTCCGAATAAATCAGAGCCACTATTAAGAATCTCACCTGCAGGGAGGTGTCAAACACAACCAGTTTTGAACTGGTGGGCACAAGGTCATAGCAGCGATGGGATTTCATGAACCGTGTGTAAACGTTGTAATCTGCATCTACACATAAGACAAGACACAGATGCTGCCATCATCACATAAACATACAGCGGATTGTAGGTGAGCATTTTCCGGATTTGGTGCACAAACACTGAAATGAACATCAAGGTCCAACTGCTCTCACAGGAAACGTGACGGAGATAAGAGTCCCCCCAGAAATGAGAGATTCAGATCAGGCCAATTTCTCTTCTAAGCAGAAAACTCAAAGAATGTCCCCTTGGTATGTTTAATGAACTCACCAGTTTAGTTAGTGTGTGGTCACGGTGATGACGGACACATATAATAGACTTTCATTCAGACATGTGCGCAATGCTTCCTGCCTTTGCACTTTGAAATGAGTATCATTCTTTCATCATTTTTATTGTATTGAATGTTTTTATCTTTCCATGTGCTACTTGTAACAAAGAGAAGAACCCAGGGACTACAAATGAAAACTAGTCTTTTGACTGACTGACATATTTATAGCAATGTAATCAAAATGCAGTGTCCCTGTTAAATAAACCAACCAACCAACAAAGAAAGCTGACCTAAGGTCCCCTATGAACATTTTGAGAAAGTTCATACCTTCTGTGAGCGCCGTCTCCTTTTTTCCCTCCAGGCCATCAGGAAGGGCTGTGACCTGAAAATGGATTAACCTCTAGAGCTTATAGAGATTATATTATGGGATGTCTAGTAAACAAAACCTTCCTCTGCTAGGTCAGATTAATTATAAAGTCATTATTAATAACTAATAAATGATTAACAATAAATCTGAAATTTTAAGAAAACAATGATACTAAAACACTTGTTCTGGCACATTTCCCAAAATATATTGTCACTTTAATCCATCAAACAAATGAACCTATCAGTCAACCAGCCAAGGAAAGTGTCCAGAAGTACATAATAATTGTCAAAATGTGTAACTACTGCATTGACTGAAGTGTTATTCAACATTAGGCTTGAGAGTATCTTGTCTTACAGTGGATCCCCCACATCATATTAAATTTTAACTCGATGATCTAAAATGTCATATAGTTAAATAGGTCGCCTCCCATACTCATTTACAAATAACAGACAACGTTTTTACAGATCACTGCGGCAAAACAGCCGTAATGCAGAGCAGGAACAGAACCCCACATTTAAAGCATGCTCCTTATGTATACTCCAGTCGGGAGGGGCCGAAGTCCTACATTTCAGTTCATCAATTAAGCAGCACACGCCGATTTACGTTAAGGTGAACCTGTAAAACAATATGGGCTGGAAGGTGGACAGGGGCGAAGGCCGAAAGACGAACCACAGATTTCCCATCAGTTGGTGACATGAGAGCACCGTAAGTAGGTGACTGCGTCCGATCGGTCACCCTCGGCGTTTCAGGTGGCACGATGACGGAACACGCTACACGTTTCACACGCAGAAAGCCATACCTGCATTAACTACACTGCTGTTTACTGAGCTTGCATTTACTGTACAGGCGACTGTAACACCCTTGCATATGGCGCGTATATACGACAACTGTAATTTTGTTGTTTAATATATTTGTGACGTGTTATTTAAAGTAGATTCCTGTAAATATCGCACGTGGCCGTGGTTTGAGTCTATGGACACCAAATCAAACACCATAAATAAGTGTACGCACACTTTAGCAGCGACGCTAACGCTGCCCCTGCCCCCGAGTACAGCTTCCCGGACCTTCGGACATCCGGACCCTGCGATCGGCTGCCGTGCCCACCCGTCGCTACTTACGCTTTCCATGTCCAACTCGCCGGGTCCGCTTTGTCCGCGCATTTAACCGCCCACAACCCCGTACCGGCCGTACTTTCCAACTTGGGCTGCCTTCGTGCGGCTGCTGCGCGGCCGGCCGGGCGCTGGGTGGGGGAGCCGGGTTTTGAAATCTTGCCTTGACGCTGACAGACCCGCCTACCACGTCGCGCCTTGTTTACTTCCGGTACGGACACCATCTGCGCATGCGCGACAGCAGGCATCGTGACCGCCGTTGTTACATGACGCCGTTATCCGAGTTTCCACCGTTTGTGGTCCGACCCGTAATTTATTTCGTGTAAAAGTACTGTAATTACAAAGTGGTCAAATGTGTGTAACTAGTGAAATTGTGAGGTGCAGAGCCATGTAAGCAAATAGAAATGACAAAAGTACAAATGACGACAGTTACGACAATTTCGAAGAATGTTCGGGTAGCAGTAGGCTGGTTACTCGTAAGGTCCTGCTGTAAAACGCGAAGTAGCTTCCAACATTTATATGTGAATTTGGCTGTTTTGCCTTATTTTACTTATAATTTAAGTTTTAAAGTAACAGCACTCCAGCATGTTAGAAAATGTTATAAGAACTACCGCGGGTGTCAGCCGCACACACGGTCCTGTTTCTGTAATTGCCGATAGCTACTGCCTGTGCGGCTGGAAACAGTGAGGAAACACTTATGAAAAACCTTCCATTATATATTTAAAATGCATCTTTATTTCTTTACAGAAGTGGAGACAGATGTAAATTGAGAGGGAGAGGAAAAAGTGGAATAAAAAGGGCATATTGTCAAAAATATGTACAATTCAAAATTATACAAAACATGCCACATAGAATCAAAGTGATCATTTATTTAGCATTTTTCCTAAAAGTAACTCTGCTGTACAGATTAAACATCTTTAAAAAGAAGGTAATGCTTTGAAAATCTTCAAGAACTTAGGCAATCTTTAAGTTAAAAGCTATGTGAAGAACAGGATAGTCAAAAATAATTTATGTATATATAGATTCAACACGTTTTGTCAGTCACCTAGGAGGAAAAGAAAAGGGAAAAGAACACCCCCCCCCCCCCGAAAGGTTTGTTGGTCAAAAACAGTGCGTATACACGTTACTATCAGGGCTGTAATTAAATACATGACCGACTGAGAACATGATTCCTCGCAAAACCATAGCGTAAGTCAAATCACACAATATAAAAATGGGCTGAATATGTAGTAATTCCACACAAACTAATCCAACACTGTACTTTCATAGGCTAGAAAAAGTTACCAGTATTAATAAGCATAGTTATGACGACACTAGGGTAGTAAAAGACCTTCAAAGTTTCTTCGCTTCTGAGGAGGGCACATAACGGGGAAGTCTCTGAACAATCCAGGGACTCATTTTGGTACATATTCACAACCAGTAGCATACACAACAGTACAAGTAGGAAGGGGAAAACAAACCTACACAACCGCATCACACATCATTGCACCATTACCTGCAATCTTTTTTTCCTTTATTAACATAAAAATAGGCAGACACCTCTCCGATTGGAGATTCTCTCATAAGATCTGTTCCGTTTGATCCAGCCCTGCTTCTAGCCAAAGTCATTGGCAAAACAGTCTTTGTGTTTAGCTAAAATTTACTGCTGGAGTATACAAGCTCATAGCAAAAATGCTAATAGAAAAAAACTTAAATGCAAAAGGAAAAAAAAAATCATATACATATAGTCTCTTGGCTGTTCTATTTATATGTGTGTATATTCATATATATATTTAATACTTGTATTAAAACGATATCCAGTGGATGATTTCTCTCACTATAATTGTTTAAAAAGGGGTGAAGTGTTCGTTCCCCTTGTTTATATACAGTTTTTACACTTGCAGCTTATATCAGGGGGAGAGATGTTTGCAGTTGGAGAGCCCCACTATCACACACACAAAACCCTAACACTAAATGCCCTTTAAGACTGTTCCCCCTAAGCCCCTTAAAATGAAAAGCCATCATCTTTCCATGATTTACTGGGGATTCGGCTGTGGGGTGCAAAGGTCCATATGCCAGCTGGATGTAAGCAGGCTTCACTACAGTAATCAGTAACATACAGTGGGTCTCCTGGGAGAAGCTTCTCAGAACACAGGCGGGAACAGGAGCTTCAGACCAGCATCACAATAGGCTCACTATCAGCTTCTTTCATGGCCTATCGTGCACAGGAACGCTGTGATTTTCCCTTTGTCTTGAGCAACAGACAAAACCCTCCATAATTTGTTGTGCATTATGTGTCTGTATACACACACAAAATCCAATGACTACCATGTTTCACTTGAAATGGTGATTCAGATATAACAGTGGGAGCTCACCATTCAGAACTGGGTTTTTGACTATGTGGTTTCTCAAATGCACAGGTCTTCCCAGACTGGGCATAGTCAATATATCATGGTTATGCTTAACATGGGAGTGGTATTTCAAATATTTATAAAAAATTATACAGCTAACCTGCTGAATTTTCCCAGCTTATTTAAGAGTATTAACCATTGATGTCTCCTCCATGTCTGCCTCTAACCCTCCCCCCAAAGCAGTCCTTTACAGCTTTCAAAGCCAACAGGTCCTATTTGACTCAAATGAGGTAGACTGGGTCAGAATTACCACCCCGGATGCATTCAAACTGTCCGCTTTCAGTGATCAGGTGGCTACGTCTGTCTCACACCACCTCTGGTCTGTTACACTTTGAATCAATTTTTAGATTGTCCAGCCAATAACCACAATCTCATCATCACAGATGCACAGGAAGATACCATCTTTTGGGGGAATAAGGAATAAAATACACACTAAAACCGAGCAAAAGCATGCTACCCTCTCCTCAGTGGTCATCACTGTACAGAACAGCACATCCTGTTTGGAGTCTGTAAAGAGCATTTGAGGGATTAAAAATCAGCAAAAGGCATGGAAGTAAAATTCGACATCACTGTGGCATTAACTGGAACGCATTACCAAGATCCTTTAAGACTCGTACTTCGTAGTTTGCCATTAGTTCTCCTGGCAGCAGGGTAGAGTGGGGGGTGTGTTGGCTGGTTAGTGATGTCAGATCCAGGTTTCTTCCTTCATCATTTTGGCTCCCAGAGTATGAACGGCATTGACAGGAAACCACAATGCAAGTGCCAAATTTTAGAAAAAGCAGAGACGCCTTCACTGGAAGCAGTGCTGGGTGGGATGTCGGACTTCGGCACGCTTAGCCGTAGCGGCATTACTCAGTTCATTCTCTCACCCCATTCTTCTCGCTGGTCAGTTCATCCACTTGCGACAGTTCCAAGCTCCACAATGGCAGGGGATCTTGTGCTGATCATCTTCGAAGTCAAACTGATAGTCATAGGTCAGCTAGAAACGGGAAAATGTAAGGTCAGCTTAGTTTCTGCACATATTCAGTTTCAAGCAAGTAGCTAATGGCAATTCATAACTTCATGAAGCCCCCCGTACACTGCAGAATGAATACGGTATCACGTTGGCTTTTACCTCCTCTCCCTTAGGAATCCTCCGACTAGATATGATGATGATCTTGTCCTCTTTGTCAAAGGTAACAACCTCCGCCACACAGTTGGGGGCACAAGAGTGGTTGACATATCTGGAGGGGAGAGGATGCATGAGGAGTAACATCATGTGGGTGAAAATGACCAAGGGACAAAGAAGAAAAAACGGACACTTTGGGACGGCTCACCGCGCTGGGCCGCCAGTTAGGGTGGCGTCAATCACATGCTCGTTGTTGATGCGAAACATGTAGATGCCTCGGTTCTGAAGAGACAGCAAAATAAAGCTCATCGTGGCAGCCCAGTTACTAGCATCTAGCTCAAGTTCAAAGAGAACAGCCCATTTTCACAAAATTAAGCTCAATGAATTAACCGATTTTACTCTGCTTCCCCTGTCCTCTGAGCATTTTAAAGTAACAAACCTGATGGTTCCCTGAAACCTTTATGCAATATTGCTCACAAATAATTCAGTGTTCTTTCCTCAGAAGCCAACTAACATCTAGTCCCCTTTCCTCAAAGAAAGAACTACAATACAAAGTACCCAGAAAGTACAAATCTACAAGAGAAAGCCCAGAACAGCTAGAAAACTGGCAGAAACTGGTTTAATATCATAATGAGCTTATGAAATATAGATGACATCACCTTTAAATCGACCAAGAGCTATTTATAATTCCATTAAGAACAAGAGGAATTTTCAATTAAAGATTTGCCCACCATGTCAGAAAACAGTGACAAGTGGCATTCCTTCCACTTCACATAAAAGGTGTGTATTTTTGTAACATTCTCGCAGAGCCATCAGCGATCCTTCGTCTTTGGGTCTCTTAGAGCTCAGCAGCAGCCCCTACCTGCTCCTCATAGATCTTCTCTCGCCGGTTGGCCACCTCGTTACGGATGATGGTGCCGATGTACTCGATGACCATGGTGTGCTTCTCCAGGTCTTTGGCAGCGTACAGACCAAGCCCCTGAATGCGTGAGCGGGCCAGGTACACATTGTTCTTCCACTCAGTCTTCAGGCGCCGATACTGCGATGACTTGGAATGGACAAACTGCTTGCTGTAGGGCGTGTTGATCTCGCCAGTGAAGGTGCTCTGGTAAGCCTTGGACATGCTGGTGCTGTTCAGGGTATGAGGCCTATCCGGGGGAAGAATGAGAGGTTGGTCCAAGGCCCATTACAGTACGCTGGAGAATGCAGGAAGGAATTAGCCGTTTCCAATATGCTGTGGCATAACTTGGCTTAATAAAAGGAGGATCACTGCGGAAAATCGTATAGCACTCACTCAATATCCATACACACTCTGTCGCATGCAGACATACAGTACTGTGTAAAAGTTTTAGTTTAAGAAAATGTATGAGGCTATTTATCCAAGTAGCAAATGTATATTTATTCAGGGGGGAAAAAAACAAATGCAAAGTAACTGTAACGCAACAAAAAATTAACAAGAATTTCTTCTGTTCTCCAAAAAGTTACTGTAATATCTTGTTAGGTGGCAAGATTAACACTGATTCGATTCTAAAACCCCTCTTCAAGGGTTCCGCAGCCATTCCGTGTGTTTGTTAAATTTTACCACAAGCTCAATTAATTAAATGTATTAGTTAAATAACTCAATTAGGTACTGATTAGCCAAACAAGGTGGGGTAGTGGTGAAGTAAAAAAAAAAAAATTAAAATACATGACTATATTAGATGGCTACTGCAAATACTCAGACAATTCTTGAAGGGGTTTTGAAATGGCTAAGCTGACACTGAAACACCAACATGATCATTTGCACTGCCTAAGACTTTTGCACAGCACTGTACATCTGATAGCAGAGAAGGCTGTGGTCACCTCTTGTAGTGGGTGAGGATCTTGGGCTCAGACCGGGCACAGCCAGTGGGGTTGATCATGAGAGGCAGCTCCATGAGCGGATGGCGGCCGTAACGGAAGACGTAGTTCTGGCAGTTCTCGACGCCAGGCAGCTGGAGAGGAGTGAAGTAGAGGGTCACAAATGATGCTAGTTTTGGGTTTACACTGCCCAAATGTAGTTCAACTCATAAAAAAACAATGAAAGCCAGTTTAAATAGGACAGCTTCGCATCTGAGTGAACGTGTGGCAGGCTGGAAGAACTCACAGACTCGGTGATCCGCAGGACCGCGTGCACGGTCAGGCCATACATTTCCTCTCCCTTCACATGCTCTGTGAAGAGCTTCAGCATGGCTGCCTCCTTGCGAAGGTTGGCAACCTGTTTTACAATTCGGTCCCAAATCCCTGTAGGAGCCATCAGGAAAAGAGTGCGTAAATAAAACAGTTCAGTGTTCCTGACCAGCCAAGTGCGAGAAGACAGGATTGACATACCATTAGGTGTGGAGTCCTGGAGAAGAAGGTCCTCCTGCCCTTGCTCCAGCACCCGCACCTCGAAGAGCGGCCGGCTGTCTGCCTCACTGATGCGACAGCGGTATCGGCAGCGGCGGTTGGGCACCCGGGTGCTCCAGTAGATACGCGTGGCCTCGTAGCCCACGGGGAAGATGGCGGTGGGCGAGTGGAAGGCGGCCATCTGGGAAGGCAGGAGCTGGCCAACTGCGTGGAAGATGAGGCCGCCAACACGGAACATGTGGACACGGTCGCCGCGCTGCAGAATGCTGGCGATCTGCTTGACCTCGTCACGCTCAATGTAGACGCGCCGGAAGACAGCGAAGTTGCTGAGCTCCTCCTCGCTGGGGCCCTTGAGCTTGTGCTGCGTGCACAGCATGGTCTTATCCTTGAAGAACATGCAGCGCGCGCGGATGGCGCAGGCGAAGTGGTACACGTTTGGGCAGCGCAGCCGGTTGCAGCTGTTGGTGGCACCCGTCTTCTGGCAGCAGGCGCAGCGCGTCCGCAGCCCCCGGCGCAGCGCCACCTCCACGTTGATGAGCGCCCCGCCCTGCGTCTCGTACACCTCCGTGGACCACAGCGCGCAGTTGAGGTGCACCCACAGGTCCACGTCGATGTTGAGCAGGCGCGCCGGGCCGTCGGTGGCGCCGTCGCCCTCCTCGTGGCAGAAGCAGCACTTGCGGAGGTCGCGGGGCATCTTGTCGGGCCGCAGTGTTATGCGCAGCTGCTCCATGAGCTCTGACACCTCCCTGCTGCTCTCCTTCCGCGAGCCGCCTTTGCGGATGGTGATGACCAGCTGGAGTCGCTTCCAACGCAACCCCTTCCACTTCTTCATCTTCGGCCGCAGATCCTCGTCTTCTGAGGGCGACCGGCTACGATGCTTGCTGGTCTTGGTGGAGGAATCCAGTAGGACGGCGCCATCTTCAGACGGAGCCATGGGGTCCGTCACTGCAGCAGTCACAGGAAGTGGGGCAGAGCCATGCTCAGGTTCAGATTTGACTAGAGGTTTGCCTGGACTGGAAGGTAGAGAAGATGAGCTTTGAGCAGCAATTGGAGAGGACGGATGCAGAGGGGCTGGTGCTGCAGGTGACTGGGGCGAAGAGACATCCACTGGGTATATGGGAAGGTGGTGTACATCCAGGTCAGACACATTGGTTGTATAACAGTGCTGAACCATTTTGTCCTCCGTTTCCACGCACTCCTGGAAGTAAAACATGTCGTTTAATTTCAGCCGGTTATGTGAACAAGCATGGCCTGGTATTAACATTTACAACAGCTGGACATTTACTCACCTGTTTGATGATAGACAAGATGTCCACCTGCTTCTTCAGCGTGCAGCCAGGTAAGGAGGCATCAAACTTTACCCACTCTGGCTTTCCTTGTCTAGAGCCATCTGCATCTGAAGGACCCGGACTAACACAAAGGGCACCTAACACAAGAAAGGAGGACACAGCCATACATTAGTTTAGTTTACATCCTGTCATAACACATCTAATCTAATGTTATACTGAGCAAACTACCTGGAGCAGGTGTGTCCAGAGCTTTGCCAGCTTCAGGCCCTCTGCCTGGGCTTGGGGGAAAGGCCACCTCGTAGGACCCTGGAGGCCGCATGTGTAGGAGCTGAGCCATGGCCACCATCACTGTGTTCAGATTCTGTTCTCGGAGGAAGGTCAGAGAACACGACTCAGTAAAGCAGGTCTGACCACGTCCTCTGCAGGGACAAGGAGTCGCGGTACCCCTCCCTCAGTACCTTAGCGGCAGCTGCAGACAGCATGAATGTGACAGAGACCTCGCCGCTCTTGGCTTTATCCCATTGGCTCGAACCTGGTCCCATCCTGCCAGCGTGCTCGGAAACAGAGCTCACGGATTCGAAAGCCCTTGTCTCAGGGAAAACTGAAAGCAGGTCAAGCAGAAAGACAAATCAAATCAGAGACGCTGTAAGAAACAGGCACACTGAAGTTTACAACAAAGAAGAGGCTAAAGTGAACACTAAAACAATAACTCATGTCCAGGACACTGCTAGGCTCTCTAGCATAACAGGCGAAAAAAGAATAACACAATGGCCTAAGGGACTAGAGAGGGTCACATTTCATACCAGGGATAGCAGAGCATGGGATGATGGGAATGACAGGTGATACAGCCCTCTCGCTGCTTCTCAACTTCTCCTCCAGCAATGGAAAGCGAGGGATTTCTTCCCCCAGAATGCTTTCTGGAGAGGAGGCGGGAACAATGCTGTCTGGAGCATCACTGTCCTCATCACTCTCCATCCTGAAACAACCCCCACAGGGTGGGAAGGGGAGAGTCACAGCCTGTACACACCACTATGGAACAAATGTACTTCCACAGGATCGAAGAGAGAAGTTTATCAAAGTGATGATTCAAACAAATCACCCCAATTGTCCATGGGGTGATTATATGAAGCTGTACCTGATATCCTCGTTTTGATTGTGTGGAGGTGTGGGAAGAGCCGCGAGCAAATCGACATTCTTCACTTCCACACCCTCTACCTCTGTGTCTGCAGATAAAGGGAAGAGGACTCAAAACTTGCTCTTCACAAAACAGACCGTAGCCTAAAAACCCACTTTTACAGTTCCCCAACAACTCACCCTTGGACTCCTCAGGAGGGTCAGACTCCTTCTGTTCATCTGACAGCTCCTCCACAGTGGTCACCCCATTCAGTAATTTGTGCTGCACCGACGGTGGGGGAGTGGGCGGTAGAGAGGAGGGCGGTGTTGGTGGATTGCTAAGATGGCTCTGAGAAGACAGGAACTATGAGGACCTGACTGACAAAGACGAGACAAAGATGGCACATTGTACACCATCCTTCTACATTCTACCTGAGTGAGCAGCTGGGAGTAATAGTCAGGGATGTTGTCCAGTACTGCATTGCCAAAAGAACCCTTCAGCTTGGTTTCATCGTTGCCTGTGCTGCTGCCAAAAGGTGTGAACAACTCAAGATTGGCAGTAATGGAGGGCTCCATTAGAGGAAGGAGAGACAGCTCCTGGAACAACAAAATTGCATATTTCATTACCCTTGAATAAAGGTTATGAAAGCCAGACTCCCCTGTAGTGCACATTCAGCCTTGACACACCTGCTTCAGCTGCTTCATCAAAGCCTCCGTGCTTTTTCCTACTTCCTCCTTTTTGGTCTTCTTTCGGGCATTTGGCATCGCCTTTGAGGTGCGTTTCACCTTGGCTGCTTGAGGCTTCTTGTTGGTGGGCTGTGAGTCCTGTACAATGAAAAGTATGAGCAGAGCAATCTAAAGAATCTTGAACAGATTACAGAAAGAAATTTGCTTAAGAAACTAAAGACAAGGGAATCATACCTCCATGTTGCATGGTGTTCCCTGAAGCTTCTGCTCCAACATCGCCAATTTGCTGTTGATGTGGCCATTAATTTCGCTGTGGATATTGTCAGAGGGCTGCTGGGAGGCCAGCTGCAGGTTCTTATTGTGCAGCAGTTTCTGTAGAAGATGCTGTCCTGTCCCAGGCTGCTGAGCTTGAAGGCCAGGAGCCCCAGCTGTGTTTTCCTGGCTTGTGGTGTTGGAATAAACTAAAGCAGGGACACTGCCAACAGGGCAAGGGGCCACCTGTCCATGATTGCCCTCCTTCTTTACGATCCTACTACAGGCCTCATTCCCTGCCTCTGGGTAACACATCACCTCCCTGGGCTCCTGTTTAATGTTATGAAGAAACACTTTGCTTAGAGATGCTTCCCCTTGATGAGGAGATGTTCGATTCTCTATATAAGGGGACTGCTGCATGTTGTTCTGAATTGGAAGAGGCGGTCTGCCTACTAGCATTGTAGTAGCTTGTACCTCATTGGGTAGTTTTTCTGAAGACAGATGTTCACACTTCAGCCCTGGCTGCCCTGGAAGCCCATTCACCTCACCTGAGACAGGTCTACTGGTTTCTACTTGATTGAATGGACTGCTTTTTCTAGCTAAATTCTCAACTGCAGTGCCATAGGAGGTTGGTGTGCCTTGTTCCTGATTGGTGACTGAAGCTGGGCTTGAAGTAGTACATACTGCTAAGGAGCTAGGACATATCAAACTTGCTGGGGAGCCTTCTGAGCCAACTGGCGTTAGAGGTGCCTGAAATGGGCTGGAAGCTCCTGGCAATCGTGGTTGAAATGCTTGTTGGTGAGATGCCTGTTGAGTTTGCAATGCTCGTGTTGGTGATGACTGATGTACACCTGTAGGGTGTGGAAAGAAATGTTGCTGCAACTGTGGCTGCTGTGTCTGTATATTATGCTGCTGAGCAGGCTTAATTCCTGGGGAGTTCTGGTGCAAATCCTGTCGAGGACCCTCTCCCAGAGTATTCAAAGCCACTGAATTCTGTCCTCCAGCCACTTGCTGCTGCTGCTGCATGTGCTGCTGCTGTTGCATTCTTTGCTGATGCTGACCAGAGAGACCATATTGGGTTGGAGCTCTTTGCTGTAACTGTTGGGAAAGTTGCATTGGTGGCTGTACCATCATACCAGGCTGTTGTAACTGCGGTTGTTGTCGGGAAGGACCAGTAACACCTTGCTGCAAAGGTATCCCAACCGAGGATTGCACCATCATGGTTTGCTGTTGTGGGGAGACTCCCGCAGCTTGCTGCCCTACTGCTCCTTGGGAGAGCTGCTGTTGCGTAACCAATCCTTGGGGTCGCTGTGCTACTAATCCCTGTGCTTGACTCTGTGCTTGACCTGGAGACATGGCCATTCTCAGCATCTGATGCCTCTGGGCAATCATAGCTTGTATTTGACTTGGGGATAAGTGGCGGAGCTGGGGATTCTGGGCAATTAATGCTTGAAGGTTAATATGTGGTCTGATTTGTCCCATAGTCATTCCTGGCCTGGCGACCATCCCTGGATTTTGCTGTCCCCTCACCATACCCAACTGGCCCATCATCACTTGCTTCTGCTGGCTGAGGAGGGCTTGCTGATGTTGCTGCTGATTAAGATGAGCTGTCACACCAGGTGCTGGTTGGCCAGACTGACTCTGTAGCTGCCCAATTCCATCCTGGGGCTGTGGCTCAACCTTCTGACCAACAACTGCACCCTGTTGCTGTAGCTGAGATACGTGACACACTTGTCCGTCCTGCTGCGCAGCGCTGTTTTGCTCTCCCTGCAGGTTGCTTTGTCTCGGCACAGTCTGTGAAAGAACACCTTGGTTGTTTTGATAACTAAGTTGTTGTTGGATCCCTGATGAAGAAGGGGAACAGGAAAGCTGCTGCAATTGAGCAAGTTGTGGTTGCTGAGCCATGTAGGCATTTGGAGTTTGCTGCTGAATCACTGCTCCTGATGCCTCGCCAGCTGACCCAGGGTGCTGTACATGGACAGGGATTACAGACCCTTGTGGCTGTTGTGGTGTCCTGGGGTTAAGTATTCCACTGTCTTTAGGGTTTTGGACATCATGTGAAAGATTCTGTACCCCTAGCTGCAAACCCTCAGTTATACCTTGTTGTTGAGGACCTTCTCGAGCATTCCCTGCAGGGAGCGACGTCTCCAGGGTGACCTGACTTTCAGCGGAGTCCAGCTGGGTCGGCCCTGCTTGCAGCTGCCTACCCAGGTCTTGTTGACAGTTGATCTGGTTCATATATCCTTGCTGCTGTGGCAGATGCTGTTGCAACTTCTGTTGCTGGGGTAGCTGCGGCAAGTCATTTCCGACCTTCTTTTGCTGTTGGGAAAGAAGCATTCTCTGTGCCAGAATATTCTGTTGCTGTGGGGTGAGCTGGGTATGTGGCCCCTTAAAGCTATGCTGTGGGGGACCCACCAGCGCATGCTGAGCCATCATACCCTGGGCTCTCTGCTGCTGTACCAACATCTGTTGGTTTTCGATTATTCTTTGCTCTTTTCCCATAGCATTGTTGCCTTGGGTCATCACCTGCTCGCCCATAACATTCTGCTGTTGTTGAGGATCAGTTGGGTTTTCCATCATGCTTTGCACTGACACAGGCCCCTGCTGATCTTGGAGTGGCATCATGCTTTGTAGCTGGGGTTCATGCTGCTGAGACATCATTGGATTACTCATCATACTTTGCTGGGTTGGTGCAACCATAGGACCTGATGGCTGATTAGTCAGGCCTGATTGCTGGACTTGTGGTGGAATTACTTGTTGTCCCATCAGTCCTTGCTGCCGCATTTTCTGCACAAGCTGCATCCTGTGCTGAAGCTGCATTTGTCGATCCTGCATAAGTCTCGCATCTGGGCCCTGAGCTCCAGCACCCTGAGGAAAACATCCTGTATGGGGACCTGAGGTCATAGTAACAGGATGTGGAGGTTGGGTGGCTCCAAGGAAGGGTTGAGGTTGTTGCAATCCTACCGGGACCCCCCCAGGAGGAACATGCACAGGGGGCTGGCCTGAAAGTGGCACACCCTGTTGCACCATCACCGATCCAGGCAGCTTGCTGAGGACCCGAGTTGCTTGTGCAGATGGCCCAGGCGTCAGAAGACTGGAGCCTTGTTGATGTTGCTGCTGTTTGTTTCGATATTCTGTAATCAGAGTCGTGTGCTCTTTTTGCTGTTTGCGCACCTGGGGTTTCGAATGAATGAACGAATAGATAAAGGAATAAATAGAATGGAACATCATTACTTATCCAGCATTAGCACAAACTCACTAACAGTGTATCACTATCATGCCAGTTCAACAGTTCAGTCACCTGATCTAGCTGTTTTTGGATCTTGCTCTGTTCTTCGGTGACCAGCTTGAGCTTCTCTGCATCCGCCTCAGCAAACTCCCGGCCGGCCTTCTTGGCCGTGCGCTGCTTGGCACAGAGCGCCTTGCGGGACTTGCGATGTGCGCCGATCTGTTCCTCTAGGAATTTCAGCTGCATCTGCAGGAGCTGTTGCGTGTGCAGCAGCCACTCCTCATACTGGTGCTGCTCCGTGTCGTCTGTATTGGAAATAGATCCCATTAAAACCAAAAGAACCCAAATCTTACTGAAAAATTTAAAAAATTATTATTCATTTCTTACTGATAATGCCTTGTACAAACTGGGGAGGGTTAGGTTTAGATTGAGTCATGTCACTGGTTTCTCCTTCCTGAGGAAAACAGAGTAGAATTATTATAATCCATTAACAGTCCCAATATCACACCCTCAAGACAGAATCTGAAGGGTCATTCAGTGTCAGATGACAGAGATTATTTTGTAATCACATCTCAGCAGATCTGTTGCTGAATAAAGGAACGATAAATAAATGGTACCTTTGCAGGCCCTGTCTGGAGCCTGCCTTGGGGATCTGCAGCACCTGGGGTCCTGGCCAGTCTCTGAGCCAGGAGAGACACTTGTTGTCTGAGAGAGGGTAAAGTACTGACATCAGTCACAAAACGAAGACAGAAAAAGGTTGTCTTAATTTAAAGAAGACCAAGTACCTGTTAATGCCGGGCGGCACTCCAATGGGGCTCTGAGCCATAACCCTTTTAATGCCCTTCAGTGCCACCATTTTTGCCTTTGCAATAGGGTCCATGATATCATCTGGTGCAAATTTGTCCAGATCTGCAGCAAAGCATCAGTCTGTCAAGTATTCAGTTCCACAGCAAACAATGAACTAAAAAAAAAAAAAAAAAAACTAGACAACAACATAATATACATCTTAAGAACTGAGTTACCAGTGTCTGGAAAGAAGCTGTTAGCCAGAGGTGACTTTGCCAGCTGTTGCTGCTGATGTGGATTGACAATCATTTGATGTCCTCCTGGTTGTCCAGGTCCCATCATGGCTGGTTGCTGAGCCGTGGGAAGATTAGGTGACGGAGGCACAGCTGCTCCCATGTGCCTTGGCTGCTGCTGGGGTGGAAGTGAGTGGGGTCTAGGTACCACCCCTGGCTGAAACTGCTGATTCATAAGCCCCTGTGGAAGGGAGCGGTGCTGTGGGGCCAGCAAGACTTGTGGGGTACCCTGAGGAAGGGGAGCTTGCTGTTGTGGGAGGGCGCTATGATGGTGTGGTGTCATCCTTCCCTGCTGAAGGGCAGTCAATTGTTGCTGTTGTTGCTGCTGCTTCTGAAGCTCCTTCTTCTCATGCTCCAGGAGATCCTGGATTAGTAGGGGTAGCTCACTGGCTTCCAGAGAGCTTTCAACTTTGTCCAAATCTACAGCAGGAGAATGCTGCCCCCCTCCATCAGGTAGCCCCAGGGGGTCTTCATCCAGGTCTGAATGCAGATTGTCTGATGGAAAGGAAATTGTGTCTGCAGGGAGATTAAATGGTAGACCTCCCAAAGGAACAGTCCCAAGAGAAGCAGGTGTGTTTGGCAGCTGAGCAGCAAGCCCACACTGGGGCTTAGTAGTGTTAGGTGACCCTCCTAATATCAGGGAGACCGATTCTGCCATCTCATCCTTCATGGCACCAGAAGGCGACTGCTTTGGCTTAGGTCTGGTTTCATCCTGAAGGCCAGGCATCAAGCTAGTCTGTTCCAACTCAAGTGTCTGGAGACTCTGAGCCTCTGATGATTGGCTATTCTGTGCAGAAGGATGAGGAATGCTTGAGGAACCCAATACTGGCTGTGGACCTGTAACTGGCGTGCCTGATTTTAATGATTCCTGATCTGTCAAATTCAGCTTTGGTTTGTCTTTGACCTTAACATCAGGAATAGAAGAGGAGGAGGGACCTGGGACTTCACCCTCAGCCTCCACCAACCGAAGCTGCTCAGAAAAGGTATCCTTGGGATCTGCTTGATCAAGCTCAGGGTCAGTGTAGGCTAACAAGTCAAACTCATCACACTTCAGCAGGTCATCCAGGTGTGGGTCAGTGGTTTCCAGATTGTCCAAGTCATCATCTCCCTTGTCAGGGCCAAGGTCAAGTGTGGCAAGGTCATCAACATCCTCCTCAGTACCATCATCACCCCCTGTCCCCCCCAACCCTTTGGCATCAAATGGGTCATCTAGGTCAGCTTCTGGCATGTCTAGGTGACAGGACCTTATTGCCATTGGGTCTACAGAGGAAGTCTTTCGGTCTTCTCCAGAGCCAGCCTGGGGGGCTGGTTTCTGGACGTGAACGCTGGACATGCTTAGGTTTGGAGTGGAGGTGCTGAGTTGCTGCTGCTGGGGTTGGGGTGACTGCAAAGCAGCTTGCTGGGGCAGCACGGTGGCACATTGCTGCAAACCCAGCCCAGGATCTCTGACTGCCTCCACCTGAGAAGAGGAGGCAGCAGACAACGGCAAAGCTGGAGGAGCAGACAAAGAAGCATGCGGAAACGGGGCGCCCACGTCCTGCTGAGGTATGTACAATCGCGGCCGGGGCTGCACACCACGTGCCACAAACTGTGCTCCTGGGGGCACCCTCTGTACGTTGTGTCTCAGCTCGATGAACTGTGGTGGGGCTCCAGGCACAGCGCCTCCCTGTGCAGTCTGAGCAGGAGGGACGGGCGCCAAGGCTAGAGGGCTGGAAATTCCCGGCGTCCTTTGAACGTTAAGTGGATTACCCACAGGGGCAGTCGAGTGGTGTCTCGAAGATGCCATCTCCACCACAGGTGGCTGCAGAAACCGGCGTGGAGTCACACCTTGTCCTGGCCATTGAGCAGGTAAATGATCATGCTGGTAAAACCCCTGGGGATTGTTTTGCCCAGTTTGTCTGCAGGGGAGGCAAGCAAAAATAAATAGATAATATATGGCACACAGAAATAAACCGACAGTTACAATTTGATATTGCAACACAAACAAATAAAGGGGTGAAGAATTATACGACACATTTTCTCTTAGCGTAAATAAAATAATGGTCATACCTAACGGCATTAGCGTCCATTAATGCAGGAGTCCCAGGAGCACAACCCAGTTTTTCAGCCACTGTGCTTACAGCGGCCTTCTTACCCAAATCTGCAGTTGGATAACCAGCAGCAAGAGCAGCTCTGTCCTAAAATATCAGAAACAGAATTACTCATGTGAATGTTGTCTTATTATGGAAAGAAGTATGGCGCAGTCAACATGGCAATCAGACCTGTACCTGGGGGTAAGGGGGGGGTGCTCGGAGACTCTTATCTGCTTGGTAGGGTGGCATGTTTTCTCCGGGCCAGGGGGTGGCGCTGTTATTGGCTGCAGCTGCTGCTTTCTCCTGCCGTAGGGAGTTTCTCTGCATTAACAATTCTCTTAATCTCTGTTTCTGCAAAGGGCAAGAACGAGGGGGGGGACATGCTTTTTATTAGAGGAAGCTGTGGTCTTTGAGCTGCAACTGTCTTAAATGAAAGCTGAGAAATCTGTGACCCAAATCAAGTAATTAGGGATTCATAGTCCAGTTCCATATTCTATTACTACTTTTTTTTTTTTTTTTTTTTTAATTTGGATGACACAAAACAACCAATAAATTAATTAAAACGATTAAAAATTAATAAATACCCCTTGCAAAATGATGTAAGACAAAAAATTGTAAACCAAAT
>JAODKN010000085.1:994213-1013161 GCA_026774425.1 Petrocephalus zakoni
GCAAAGTTTTTAAATTAAATCTGTTAAATCTTTTACCCAAAAAATTTAATTTGGGTTTCATTGTCCAGTTCCATATTTTTTTAATAAATTTTTTTTTTTTTTTTTTTTTTTTTTTACTTTGGCTGACTCCTCTCTAGCGATAAATTACTTAACACGCTTAACAAGTACTTAAGTCCCCTTTCATCATGCTGTAAGTCAATATCATGTAGACCCAATTCCATAAATAGCATGTCCACTAATGAGATTTTCCCTCCCCAGTATCAGAACCTATACAGGGAGATGTGCTTTTGACATTTGCCTATAAAAATGATGGCTTTACCTGTCGGTGTTTCTCCAGGTCAGCTTGGCTTAGAGTGCCTGTTGCCAGGTCCTGACTCACATGGAGCTCTGGCAGCTCCTGGGAGCCTGAGACGGCAGGGGTGCGAGGCACCTCTTGGGCTCGCATAGAAAATGCGTCTGCTGGCCCCGATGGCGGTTGTAATCGTGCAGGGAAGCTGTCGGCACTCAGGACCTGAGGCTGGGAGGGCTGGGGCTGAACTTGGGGAGGGCGGGATTCCCCAAAAGCCCCATGCACCTGAGTCGTCGCCCCTGGAAAAACACCCATGCCGGGGTTACAGTTCACAGCAGGGCGTCCAGGGGACTTTCCTGAAAGAGGATCCCCAATGGAAGATAGAGGGGCCACCACTGGAGGCAGCTGGCCGGGGTGGGCGGAGGCCACAAGGCCCGGGTTGCCTTGTGGGGGAACCGAGGTCGGCCGGGGTGGTTTTTGCAGGGAAGCAAAGGGGTCACATGACTGGGGCTGTGAGGGCAGGTGAGAGTAAGGTTCAGGGGACTGGAAGCAGGGGGTGACAGGAGACTGTGCAGGAAAGACTTCACTAGAAAGAGTGCCTGTGTTGAGGGGTGACTGGGGGCTGGCAGCCGCTCTGGAGCTGGGGTCTGCCTGAGGTAGCAGGGGCCTCTGGGACAGAGGAGAGCAGCCTTCCCCTGACTGAGGCCGAGGGATGGGAGCAGGCTGAGCATGCATGTCTGAAAACGAGGCCGAGGGAGACTGGCGGAAGCTTTCGGAAAGGTGACTGGGAGAAGCACCGGGTAGGGGGCAGCCGGCAGGGTTGGTGGTGTCACCCTGCTGGGCCCGTGGTGTCATGGGGGTTTTGAACAGTCTGTCCCCTGACTCCAGCAAGCCAGCAGCGGAGCCAGAGACAGCGTCTGGGCAGCCGACAGAAGGAGCCCGAGTGGCTGGGATACCGACCACCTCAGGCTTCTGCTGCCCCATCCCGGCTGGAGAGGCTGCAGATAGAGGGGATGCAGTACTGTGCTCTTGACGTCCTCCCCCTTTCTGACTGCATGGAGGATCTCCATGGGTGGAGGAGTGTGGTGGAGAGAGCAGGGGGGAGCCCCCAGGGACTCTCTGCTGAGGGCTCTTGGGCAGGCCTGCTGGCTCCAGAGGAGGTCTGGCACAAGAGTCCATTTGCTGAGACCTGCAGGAGCCGGGTTGTGTGTCCTGAGGGCCCAAGCAGCCAGAAGGGGGTTTGCCTGAGGAAAGGGCCTGCAGTGGACTGCCAGAGGACTGAGGGTGTGGAGACTGGGGAGTGAGTGCGGAGAAAGGGTCCACTGGGGTTCCAGTGCCAGGCACGACAGAGAAGGGGCTCTCCGCAGAGCTGGGCTGCGACGGAGTGGAAAGGGAGCTGGGAAGTGGAGGAGGGATGTGGAGGTGCAGGTCAGGACGCTCCGTCTTCACGGGCCGGCAGAGCTGGACCTCAGACTGCTGCAGGGGGACAAGGAGCAGAGCAGAGCACATCAGCAGACACTCGCAGCAGGGCTGCACTGATATCAAGCCTTTTCCAGAGGCACAACCCCCCCACCACCCTGGGGCATTTCTGACCTTCTGTGCCTTGCTGATTCGCTGGGCTGCCCGGTTGTCTTTGGCCTTTTGCTGTAGAGGCGAAGGTAGGAAGGAGGGTTATGCTGCAGCACTGCCATGTACAACACAGATGCCACGCGATGACAGAGCCAGGCAGAGAAAATGCTGTAAATGTAAAACTATGCCTTACCAGAAAGGGCACCTTATCCGCAGCGGAGATCTTCCTCCACATCTTCATTATTTGTTTGCACCGACTGGACCAATCTGTCAATGGCAAATCAAGGAATAAATAACCAACTTAACCAAAGCAGAGCCCAGCCTCCAGGCTACATGCTGTGTGCCGTGCGTATGCTGATTTCCGGTAGGCTAACCCGGGAACTCCTGCTTGAGACTCGGGAAGTTGAGGTTGGCATAGAGCACCGGCGAGATGGTGGACATCTCCCCCAGCTCCTCATCCTTCTCCCAGCGTTGCAGGCTGCGCTGGCTGTAGGACAGCCCGTCACCCTCCGGCTCTGTGGGTGTAGGGGGTGTGGAGGGCGTGGAGGGCAAGACCGGGGTGGAAGGTGTCGCCCAGGGGCCGTCCTCTCCATGGTCAGGGCTGAAGAATCCTGGCCGATCCCTGATAATGCCAGTACATTATTATTACAGTGGGGGAAAGGGGAGCATTATTAGGAAGGCCACCCAGGACTGTGTAGGATAACTCGTCTTACCGGCTGTCCAAGAATGGAGACTGGGAGAGCCCAGGGAAGGAGTCCATCATGCCAGCAGAAGGCAGGGAGCTAGACAAAGAGCCTCCTGCATGGCGGGCACAGAGGTGTGATAGGAGTCAGCATGTGGGTCTCACATTAACAAAGTAACTTGACTAAGATTCTCTATATTATCTTATTCATCTGTCAGGACATACAGGGCAGCCGTGAGCACAATGGGCGCTTTTTCACTGCACGAAGTACTTTCGGTACTTTTGCTTTTCCATTGACTTCCAGTCGAGAACCAGTACCAAAAATTCAAGTACTGAAAATACCAAACCAGTTGGGGTACTTCTTTGGTACTTCGGGGCATAACTTACAGCGCTTTCGCTGTGATTGGTCATGCAAATAGCCCAATTCTGAAACACAATGCGATCGCCGTCTTGAGAAAAACATTACAAACTCAGAAAACAGCAATAAACTAAGTAAAAAAAAAAAATTGCGATCTGGTCGGAAGAACAGATACAACAAAATCATAAGAAATTTAAAAAGGATTTATTTAATATATAGTCTACTACTGCAGCACGGTACTGGAGAGTCTCCAGATATAGCGATGTGATTTTGTTGTAATAAATATTGGGGTATTTATAAGTTAGATAACATAAAATAAAAAAAATAGTTGTCTAAGACCTGTCTAAGAGTGATTTAAATAGCAAGGGTGAGAATGATTATGATCGTCTCAGAGAATGCATGCAGCACCCAAGCAAAAGCAGTGGAGGTAAACTTTAAACTGATTTTAAAAACATATTTTGGATACAAATATAATCTATGCAAGGAATAACCATTAAAATTGCAAAGTAAGCTAAGCCTTTTCCCTATGCCAAAGTAAAAATGTTTTAGCAAAACATTAACCCCCTGCGCCGTCCGTATAAAACCGTAACTAAGAAAAAGTCTGATCTTAATGTAACTCACTAGCGATGTAAGAACTGCATGTGCATAACATGCAATGTTAGATTTAATATCCAACATCATTCAGCTGTATACTACAGTCACTGTTCGAATTCAGTACAAAGTGCCCCGTCTCACGTTGTCCTTTTATTCAGCGCCAGTACCAGTTTTTACGGCCGTGGAAAACCATTTTGGCGAAAGAAACATGGTGCTGCACGGTGTGACGTTGTCAGTTATGGGTGGTTACTGATGATGTCATTTGGCGCCGGTACCAGCCAGTGGAAAACCAACACAGGAAGTACCGAAAGTACCAAAAGTACCGAAAGTAAAGAAAGTACCAAACTTCGTGCGGTGGAAAAAACCCCAAAGCTTTACTTGCTCACTCGCTGACTACACTTTCGCACATACCAGTCAGCCCAATCACAGGCCCCCCATCACCCCCTCTCCCTATGTGCCATGCCCATCCTAACCTGGAGGAAGGCCTCTCTGAGGCAGGCTGCTATGGCCAGGCTCACCCTGCCCCGGCTCCACGGCAGCTCCAGCGCTCCCTGGCTGGCCGTCAGCCAGGGCAACCCCGTCTGCAACTCCAAGCACCTTCCGGAAGAATTGCTCGGAACCGAGACTCTCGACACCTTGGGAAAAGCCAGTGCCACGCGAGTGAGAGGAAAGCAGAGTTATGTGATGGGTGTAAATGAGCACAGCACTGGCGGTTCTCTTACCCTCAGACCTGTCAGAGCTACTGCTCTTTGCGACGCATGACGTCTGGTTCTTGGGGGACAAAGGCCCGGCTGTGCTAGCATCTGCTGAAAGTTCGCCAAGACAACTGGTAAGACGCTACCAAACTGGCCAGCAGAAATATACATGTATGGCAAATAATGTTTTAAACAAAAAAGCCCACCATCTGTATTCCCTTCAGCCTCTGAACCAGGAGCACTCGGTTGCGGTGCGGTCACTCCTTCCTTGGCTTCAGCTGTTTTTTCCCCATGAGAACAGAGTAACTTTAAGGTTAGATACAGATGTCTTTTATGCAAAAGCACCCTTACCTGTCTTGCCCCTCACCTGATTCAGCCGCTGCCATTGCTGTAGTGGGTGGAGTCTGGTGGAGAACCTGAGCCTGCCTCTGTCCAGCAGGGGGCAGCAGTGCTTTCTTGCTAAGATCCAGAAGGGTCTTGCCAAAAAAAGCCTCCTGTATAAGCAGAGGCAGAGAGGTTCTCACCATACTTCAGTGGGCACTGGCTGAGCTGCTGTCAATAGGACATATCGGCCCGCATGACGCACCTGCAGGTATACTGGGAACGCATCTTCCAGTTTACTCTTCTTTCGGCCCCTGCGCTTTTTGGCCTGCTCCCCTTCCACCTCGGCCGCTTTAAGTTCGGAGGGTGCGTTCGCGGCCATGTCCGGATGAGCTCCTGAGCAAGTACGAAACACATCCTCAATTTTACAGGCCCACTATAAGAGAGAGACAATAACCTCCAGGAACATCAAAAAGCCGACATGTACCAGATGTCATTTTTGTACCGATTAACATCCGTAATGCTAACCAACTAACCAAAGACCAAACTTCAATCCTGAATAACAGTATATACAGCAAACAAAGAGAAAGAGGATGGAATGCAGCAAAGAGCAGACTGAAGTTCTGGCTTTAACCTGCTGTCAACTTGTCTTCATCAGTAGCCTTGTCTGCGTTCAGCCTGTCCAGTTCTCCAGTCGGGGGCGCTGCTGGCCCCTTTTTCGCTCGGGGGTTACACTTCCTCTGTCGCACCATGAACCCACCAATCCCTACAACCGACAGGAGGGAAGCATATTCAGCGATGCTGGCTGCCCCCCACCCCAATACGCCAGGTCTGTGTGGCGCCCCCCGCTTTGCCTGAAGTGCGTACCTGGCCTATAGGGCTTCCGTTTCCTCTTTTTCCCGTCGTCAATCTCTTCCGCCCCCCCCTTCACACCCTCCCCTTCTGCTGCACCCTCGGGCCCAGGCTCCCGGTCGGGGCTCCCAGGGGCTGCCGCTTTGGGCTCACTTTCCATGGGCTCCCCACAACCTGCCCGAGGAAGGGTAGGGAGCAGGTTCCTTATCCAGGGTGTTGCTTCAAACGAGGCCCCTGAGCCGAACCGCTGAGCTGCAGGCCCATGCTCACCTTCCCCCCTCTCACCGTCTCCCTCGCCATCCTTCAGCTCCAGCCCGTCGAGGGTGCGGGAGCGCCGCTGTCTCCGCTTGGTCACCGGCGACAGCGCAATGCCACGCAGCATGGACATGCCCGTCTCCGTCAGCCACACGCCCTCCAGGCGATAGAACTGCGGCTCTGAGTGGGGAGCACGGCGCACATGCTCAGAACAACAGCACCAATAAGCTTCCATACACCCCAGCTACCCACCCCAGTCTGCAAATGAGAGACAAATAACCCAAACAGAAGCCTTTTAAAGCTACAAACCTGGTTCCTTCACTTTCACTGGTGTCACCAGAGGTGGTTCCAACACTTAACAAAAACAGAAAAACAAGTAAGTACATTTAAATGACAAAATAACTCATCAAGGAGCATGCATCCTGTCTTCTAGCCGTTCACATAGCTGTCTGGGTGAAACCGCATTACCAGGGGGTTTGGGGACGTAGGGGGAGCAGGCGGTGCACACAAATCCCTCATCCGATGCCTGTTCCGCTTCGTCCTCAGTGTAGAGGCCCTCGCACACAGCATGCATCCACCTGCGAAAGCGCAAAAGCCAGTCAGAGGGGGTCCCTTCACCGGTAAATTCCTTTGGCCCCATTGTGATGGACCCCCACCCACCGGTCGCAGTGCTGGCACTGCATGAGCAGCTCCTCCTCCATGAAGTTCTCGCGGCACACGGGGCAGGAGACGAGGCTGGCGCAGGGGCCGCAGTGCGTGTAGTTGTTCTGCCACTCGCAGTGGAAGCCGGGTGAGCTAGCCCCGCACTGCATGCAGCACACGCACCTGCAGGCAGGGGGCAGGGCAGAGCGCAGCAGACCATCACGGAACTATTAGCATAATGGCTACCTTGGATTTGGATTCGTGCCTCTGATCACGCACCACTTGCACTTCCAGCCGCCCTTGGGCACCGTGTGCAGCGGGGGGTCCAGGCAGTAGGTGTGGTAGCTGACGTCGCAGTCGTCGCACAGCAGCAGCCGGGCCGGGTCCGAGGCCTGGCCGCACACTTCACACACGATGCACTCCAGGCAGCGCCAGCCTTTGCTAAGCATCATTCTGGAGATCTGCACAGAGCAAGCAGACGTCAATAGGGGGTGCCAGACGCAACCGGGCGTCAAAGACTCACACATCAACAATTAAACCAAGACCTACGAAGGAAGGTCCTAAGAAACCCCCTTCTGTTTTAAGTAAAAACAGGAGCTCTGGACAAGCAACTTTACTGTAAACAGACTATTGGAAAAAACAGTCCTGTTCATTTATGCTAACCGCATGAAGGGAGCATGGAAGAGGATTCGGGTCCCTTTGGTCCTTGGGGAACCCCAGCTAATCCACAATTTTGGCCCCTCCCAGCCCCCTGCCAGACTGTCCGGGGATCCTGAAGGACCAGTTTGACAAACAATCTCTTAGGGTAATGACGGACACACCAAACGCCGGGACCATGACGCACCTTGCTATTTACGCAGTAAGGATGGTAGCACTGGGCACACTGGGCACATGCCAGGAGCTGGCCCTCTACGCCGCGTCCAAAACTGCCACACACCACGCACATATCCTGCGGGGGGAGGGGGTCAGCTAAGATAAAAGCAGGCCAGAGTGGACGCCTAAGGACTCCCTGACAAGAGGGGCACATTGGGTACCTGCTGCAGGACAAATTTGTCCGTGTTGGAGAAGAGCACCACGGTGTTCTGCATAGTGTCATCCTCTTCCTCCTCTTCATCTTTACCCAGGCCAGTGTCTGTGTCCATACTTTGCTGGGAAACCATAGGATTCATGAAATTTCATGAATGACGCCCACATTGTAATGCACCGATTTCCAACAATAATATCTGTAATGTATTAGAGGTGCCTTCATACAGCTGTACTGGACAGGACTAAGCAGCTCACCCTGACACTCAAACCGCACAGCATGCTGGTTACAGGCTCAGCTTCGACTGCCCTGATCACACTATGCTACCTAAGGTCAAGTTAATACACAGCTACAGTTACAGCAGCTCCCACAACTATAGCAGCTAATGCAAGGCTGTCAAGGAGGAGACACAGAGGCCACAGAGTCTGAGGTATGGCTCCTCTCTCTCCCTGGTGACTGTCAGGAGCATGTACTTCACTCTGAAACGCAATGCCTTTACGTGTTCCCTTCCCCCGAGCCGAATTTGATCAGCTTCCAATTTACCGTATCCACGCATCGGGACTCGATAAAAGCAAATAAAACATGGAGCCGCCAATCTGGGCTGAATCTATTATAATGAAATTAGATAAGACGAAACAAAACCAAGGCCATCCCACAGCACAACCCACACCCTATACCCAGGGATGCAAAGGAGACTAGGGAAAGGGAAAGTTTAGTAGGAAAGACTGAAAGAGAATCTTGACAGCAGCAAACCCTTACGTAAGGCATCAAAACGTAATATATTATACTAGGGCGTGCACTGTTAAGAACATTATCACTTGTAGACAGAAACAATCACTGGCATGATTATGATGCACATGGATCACCATGCACACACTGCCTCGAATGGCCACACACTACCACCTCAATCAAAATCTTGGGAATAAATTCAGAGTTCAAAGGCAATGCAGTTGTGCATAAGCTCACCAGGAAGGCCTCAATGCAGGAGGCCATGGCCTTCAGCCGCGAGCGCCCTCGGCCCCTGCCGCTACCACTGCCCCGCGGTCGCCGTTTCCCTGGGAAACTGCTGCCACGGCCCTGGGGGGCACACAGCATAGAGCAGTCACCGATTTCATGGTAAACCACGGCAAAATTCCCCAGCGTCAGTATTACAAATTCAAAATTCTAATTAAAATCATTAAAACCGTAGTTGATTACAGCAGTTTGAAAAACTCACAGTAAAAACAGTCCAGCATCAACCAAAGTTAAAACAGTCTCCAATGTCCAGCATGCAATGTGGGTTTGATTATCGTCAGTGAAAACATGGTGGAAGGCAGTGACAGTGCCCCGGAGATTTTTAATGTTTTAATGTTTATGCAAACAAAAAGTGCTACTTTTATTTGTGGTCTTCAATATAAAAATAGGTGAAATGATTTTAGTTTGTGTATGAGTACTTTTTGAAAATTTTCGGCACATTTTAACAATAACACGATAAGACTAATGACTGTAATCATTTTGGTCACTATAATAGTGATAGGAAATGTTAATCTCTACTGGACACCTTCTTATGAATCAATATTAATACCTCGGTAATACGTTTGCCAGTACCTGCTTGACGCGAGAGCGGCCAGGGGAGCCCCTCCGCTTGACTTTGTCCCCATCAGGATTCAGGGGGTCAAAAGGCAACGAGTCGTCCGTCTCCGTAAGCAAGGAGTCCAGCTTGGACCTTCCCATCTGCCCCAGGCCAAGCTCTGTAGACAGAGACTGGCAATCGGGTTCTCCGGGGGAACCCAGGAAGCCACTGCTGCTGCCATCTCCATGGCTCAGGTTGGACATCTCATCCAGGAGGAGCTCCTGCTTGGATCCCATTTCCTGGGACTCTAGCTCGACTTTCACCTCACCGAGGACCTCCTCCCCGGGCCCCGCACGCTCCTCCGTTGCCTCTTCTGACTGAGTATTTTCAGGTACCATGTCAGACTGAGGGACTTCATCCACAGAATAAGGACGGCTAGTCCTTGGTTCTGCCTCAGGTACAGCGTGAGGCTCAGACTCGACCCCTTCCATTGGAAGGTGCGCCAGCTCCTGACTGGCCACAAGAGGGGTTTGGGGGTGAGGGGATTCCCCAGCAGGAGACTTATTTGGAGTCAAACCCTCAGCGGCACCTGTATCGCTTTTCTCCACTGAGAGCTGCTCCATGGCAAGGCTCCCTGCTCTCTCCTGCTGCCTAGATTCTTCTTCCACTAAGCCCTCAGCTCCTGGCTCAGCCTGGATCTCTGCTGCAGAGCTCTGCTGCAGAGCAGGAGGTGGCGGGTCACCGGGCAGCTCACTCTGAAACCCCACATCTCCTTCACCAGCCACAGGGGCAGGACAAGGCCCAGGTTCCAAGTGCCCAGCCTCTTCACCACTGAGCTCCACTTAATAAAGAGGAAGGAAACGGAATGTCAGAAGTGAGAGCAGAAACCGCCTATGTGCCTGGACAGTAAGTAAAAGGGAAGGTTACTCTGCCCCAGCATATACACATGCTGTGCGCTCCTACACTACCTGCTATCGGCACTACGGCATGTTCATTATATCCTTAACGGGATGCTGTCAAACAGAACCCTGGTTTACCTGGAAGCTCAGGCGAGACAGGCGGCTGCTCAGTGGGGCCCACTGCCACCTCGCGTTCTGGCTCCTCTGCTACCGAAGGCTCTTTACCCACACACTCCTCCATCTCAGTGGTGCGCCCCTGGCCTGCAAGACATGACGGAAAAAAACAATGTTCATTATCACAATTCAAATACATCCTTTGTTTTGTTTTTGCCTCAGTAGAACTCCTATAATTAAACACAGGCTAAAAATTGAAGAACTACTTTTAGAGCTAACAGAATGCATTGCCTATTAATGCAAACCAGGGCTACACTAGGAGGACATTTCAAAGCGAGAGAAGACTCGCGAGAGGCTGCAGTGGGACTCCAGAACCCGGCCCCTTATCCAACAGCTACAGCGTTACAACTATAGCTCAATAAAGCCTGAGGAAAATGGACCCAAAAACAATTTAATGAGCCCTCTGACATTTATGAAGACCACCGGTCATTTTCTCTTTCACTTACAGACGGATGGCTAGGGAATTACCTGGATCAAAGGGCTCAGCTGGCATGGCAGCCCCAGACTCCCCTAAAGGGGGACCGGAAGTCACACCGGCCTCCAGCACAGGCTCTGGCTGCTGGCAGAGGCGGCATGTGTACGGCCCCTCCTCGGAGCCCGGCTGGGACGCACACCGCGTGTGTACCGACCTAAAAGCAAAGGACAGATGAGAGGAGGTTGGTAGGTAGGTCGGTCAGTTGGTGGTTGGAAGTTTAATGCCATATCAGCATGTTTGACCGTCTCATAGCAAGAACCAAGGTCAGTCGATAACTATTCATATAGTGATCGGAATCAGATCAAATCTGATGTACACAGAGATGTACCGATTTTAAGTTATTAATACAAGATAAACAGAACTCAATTATATATGTCCAGTAAAACTGAACAGCGAAAAGTATTTTTTATTAAACTAAAACAAAAGCTTAATATTTGATAAACATGATAAAACCCTCCTTGATGACTCATCATTAAAAACACCTCGCAATGTAGCATCGGAGAAGAATTGCCGTCTACTGACATGATGGGCAGAACAAGCCAATAAAATCTGCTGTATCGACAGAGGGAGACAAGGGAGGGGCGAGCGCCAGCGCTGGGGCAGGCACCCGTGCCGCGGATCACGCACCTGCCGCAGGCCCGGCAGGGGTGCAGAGCAGTCGCGGGCTCGGGGCTCTCGCCACACACACAGCAGGCCGAGCTACGGCGGCCATGACAGCCCCCGCATACGCTGTACTTCTCGAACCACTGCACCGATCCGGACAAGGCGGAGCCCCGGGAGCCGCAGTCGCTGCATACCCGACACCTCTGTGGGGAAGAGAGACACAGGGTGCAGGGTTCAGTAAATCCTCGGCAGGCCACCCACCACGACACGGGAGGCGATCGCGGCACAGGCTGCCACTGACCCGGCACTTCCAGGGGTCCGAGGGAAGAGACTCCATAGCGGGCTGCAGGCAGAAGGTGTGGTAGCCCTTATCGCAGGCGTCACAGACCAGCATCATGGAGTCCTCCCCAGGCTGCCTGTGGATGCACAATGCACAGCGCATTCACTCCCAGCCAGCAGAGCCAGAGAAGGCACAAAAAAGCATAGAACTGGAGATAACAGATTAGACAGTCAGATTCATGTCTACGCCTCTCTGCCTTTTGGTGAATTCCGTACAGCACAGGTGTCAAACTCCAGGCCTGGAGGGCTGGTGCCCTGTGTAGTTTAGTTCTTTCCCTGTCCCACCACAAATGATTGAGCTGAAGAGCTGTGTGGAAATTAGCTCAGTGAGTTGAATCAGGTGTGTTAAATGAGGGTAAACCCAAAACTGTGCAGGGCTCCGGCCCTCCAGGACCGGAGTTTGACACCCCTGCTGTACAGTCGCTCCTCTGTAATAAAAAAAAATTCATCTTCTGACCAATGTGTGCGTTTATCACCAAATTTCACACACCTGACAGCAACAGACACTGTAGTAAGAGAGATCTATGAAGTAGACTGTTCAAATCTATGTTAAAAATTGGTCACGCCAAAGCTACCATGATACTTAACGACCGTTCTCGCTTGGTTGCCGGAATGGACCTCGGCCACCACACAATGATGCTGATTGTATACAAATCGCTTCAAGTGCCGCTCCACCTTAAACTCTCCCCTGACTAAATGGGCACGCTGGGCTGAGGCACGCAGCGCTGCATGGGCTCACCTGCAGGTCTGGCACACCTTACACTCGGGGCACTGCCAGCCGGAGCGCTGCAGCGGGGTGGCGCTGATCTCCAGGCAGCCGGCGTGGTAGTGCTGCCCGCAGCCCGTGCAGAAGAGCAGGCTGGGCAGCTCCCCCGCCGAGTCGCACACGGCGCAGCGCGCCTCCTCGCCCGCTGGGTCGTGCCAAGAAGCAATGCGTTAGGGGGGAACAGGGGGAAAAAAAATAAAAAATGGGCAGGAGGAGGCCAAAACAGCTCCGCGCACCTACCCAATTCGGCTGTCTTATCTATATGCTCCGGACAGAGGAGAGCCAGCAGCTTCATAGACTGGAAAGAACCGCTGGCCGCCGAGCAGGGGAAGTGGTAGAACCGTGAACATCCTTCCGCCCTGCACCTTACGGTCGCCCCCAGCCTCTTACAGTATTCACATCGCTGCAAAAACAAGGAGCAGAAACTCAGCCGCAACGCCTCGCTAGTCCTGCATCATCAACCTCAATCCATGTTAAATACAGTGCATGCTTACTTCCTTAATGGCGTGTTTACACTGCCCATTCACACAGCAGCGATGCATAACGGGCAGACCTGGTAGGTGTACCGCCATCGGTAAGTCCCCACATCACCCCTGACCAACCTGTCGTATCCCTGAGATGATTGCTCTATCCACACCCTCCAGCTGATCACCCACCAGCTTCACCTCCTCCGACCAGACAGCACAGCAGTAGTGCACCCAGCAGTGCCCTGTGAGGCCCGCAGGGGCAGGGAGAGCATAAGCAGCGATGCCATGGTACACCATAAAGGCATATACAGGGCATTTCAAGTAACGTGAATGAAGCACAAACGAAAAGGAGAAACAGTGGCACAGAGTGATTACAATGACATGGCTGTCACGTGAGGAGAAGCCAGTGATATGGGTTAAAAGGCCACTGCAGATTAAGTAAAAACAGACCGAGGGCTGAAATTCATTGCCAGTTTAACAGAGAAACAAAGGAGTCCAAACACATCCTTGAGGTAGCGCCTGACCACAGTGACACATGCAGGTAAACAGCTGGACACCGAGTCCCCAAGGTTATTCATCTGCCGACTGACCGTTTTTGTCAAACAACGAAGTGGTATTGATGAGGTCAGGGAAACCGATGGAGGACAGATCATCATTGCCAGCCGGCAGGGGCGCAGCAGAGGGGCTCTCGAGCGGAGAACAGAGGAGAGAGGGCCCAAAGCGCCGGAGCTCCCGCTGGCCGTGCAAACTGCGCTCATCACAATTACAAAGTGCACAGGCCCTGCCAATTTCCCTGTGAACATAAATCACAGGCGCCTCAGCATTTGTTGCCACTGTGGTACTTCCTATGTTTTCTCTGCAACCCAGTAATCTCATTTTCTATCAACTGCACCAAAAATACTCAAATATAAACATTATCAGTTACTCAAACCACAGCTAGAGAAGTTAGTGCTGACTAGACTAGGGAAGACATCCCACTGCAAACCCCAAAAAGGTTTCTGTGGTCCTTGTACAACTGCCAAGAGAGATACTTTGGCTGACTAACACTGCACCCTCTCCCCAGTAACAGCAACACTGGAGGGATCATTACTGAGCCAAGGAGAAGGCTCCTAATCTATTTTATATGAAGACATAAAACTGAAAACAACGAAACATTACTGACATTTTATTTCCATTTACCATCAAGATAGTACAACAAGTATTTGAACACTCCAAAACTACTGAAATTATTTTGCATTTAGCTTCCTCTATATAAACATCCTAATCTTGTTTACCCCACATCTGGGACCCAGGTACTTACGCAGCGGCACTAGAAACTTCTGTGTTTTTTTCTGGGGGTTCTGGGTCTCCATCAGGTGGAGCAGGAATCTCTGGGGGTGTGCTGCCATCCGCTGCAAAATTGGATTAAAGAAAAAATAAACAACCTGCAATAGTTTTACATACTGTAAAAATTTAATGATCTCACTTTCGGCTTCACTCAGGCACCGTGACCCGCCAGACTACCTGGGGTAAATTTATAGACTTGTGGTTTCATTTTAATGATTTTAAACTTTGTAATATCCAAACCTCTAAAGACCCCTAATGCCCATATGCTGGCCCTTTAAGGCAATCAGAACCATTGTTCCTAAATGCACAAATGTGTCATGTTTTTGGCATGTTCTGTTCTGTAGAAGTATTATGGAGACATTCTATTGTATAAAAGATCTGCTATTCTCGAGCTAAGCTAGTCCCAGGCATTAAGTAAACGGGAAGCGTTACAGTTCTACTTCCACATAGAAAACAGCCACTATGTATTTCAACACAACATCTGTACTGACTGCTTACCTGCCGATTCGGAATCATTCTCCTCGCAGTTGGATTTCTGGTTGTCCATCCCTTCTCCCGGTACCGGTCTGTCCTACAGAGAGACCTTAAAAAAAAAAAAATCAAAGCTTTGCATGACACTGGAGTGTATTTAGAATGACCAAACAAAATTATAAATTTCAATGACCTCTCTATAAAATGCAATTACCATTTAAAGCTTCAATTATTATCAGCAGTTAAAATTAAAAGGTAGCTCCTCGGGGCTAACGTATATTGCTTAAATGCTTCAAACTGCTCTAAAAGAGAATTTTGTACGCTGTCTTTAATCTCTACGTAACCATGACAATGAACAATTTCAAGAAACCCTCAATCTGTACGTTATTCTGTTATTCTACGTATTTATGCAGTTTATACAATATACATACAGCATAACATGAATTCGCCAACGTTTTTCGTCTAATGCACATAACACGTCGCATAAACATCCAGAAATTCTTTAAAGTCATTGTGTCGTTCTTCTGCTGTGTCTGTCAACTGAAGGGAAGAACTCTAAAATCCTTTGCCTCGTCACAAAACATTTTTAAAAACTGCACTACAAAAAAAAAGAGAACGGTATTTAAAACTGATACAGAAGAATATAACCACAAACTATTATCAGTTTGCTAATAATCAACAGCAAATTACATTTTAGAATAACATACCCGCGCATATCATAAATAATTTTAAATTTCCTTAAGTGAAACAAACCACACGGATACAAAGGGAATACAACTTCCGTGTCCGTCACTTCCGGTGAGGTCCGGGTATTTGTGGTGAAACAGCCAGGTGCGTTATGGTTCCGAGGCAAAACAGGCGCGTCGGCTCGCGCTCCTTTCATAACGAAAAGTAACGGCGAGAAACGTCCCGTAAAATCGATTTCTCCTTCGTTCAGAAATGCCACCTGTACAGCACTAACCCAATGCGCTACATTCCGCGGTCTTTCATTTTCACACGTCTACGGTAAACAAACGGGCTAGGAAACGCCCCTCTCCACCCTTCGCAGATACGCTGCTACACGTATTAAGCCAAGACCACTGACACGTATTCATATGATATTTTGTTAAAGAAAATTGATTTGTAATGTGATAACCATCAGCATGGTTTACAATACATAAATTAACTTTGCAACACATAAATCTCTGATACTTTAGGTTAAACGTCTATATCGGTAATATATATTAGATTTAGGTTGATTATATATTAATTTCCTCCATGAGCGAAACAAATCCATAATGTCTATTTTTACATGCCATATTAGATGGCTCAAAGATATTCTGCTATACTTTAAGTATTCAGAGATAGCAACGCAGCTCGCACGAAATGAGCGGGTGGTTATGGATCGGTGGCTGTGCGCCGGAAGGTCATGGGTTCGAATCCTTTGGCCCGCAGAGCTGGCATATCACCGCTTGGCTATGAGCAAAGCAGTTACCCCTAACTCGTCCCAGACTGACCCTGCTCTTTGACCACAAGCTTTCCTCGCGTATAAACAAATAAATATAATGAGTTAGTCAATATAATCAGTTAAAGTGCATCTATAGTGTTTTATACAGTCATATATTTAACATCCAGCAAAAAATACCACCAGCTTTAATTAATACAGCGTGACACCAAAGAAATAAATCATAATTATTTTCCCCAACACTGAACACAATCATGATTGTCCAAGAGGAATGCTTCTTACCTGAACTCACTGCACAATCATGACTTTTAGCATAAGGTAACCCAGCTACCTGGCTAATTGAGAAATCCCGTTTCATGGAACAGCCCCCAGGTCTGATAGTAAAGGTTATCAAATGCATCTCATTCTGCTTTCAGCTTTCCCGGGATACATTACTGCAAAAACATCTCCTGGGCGCTTACAGCTAGTAATGGACAACGAAAACAAACAACTTATATTACCAAGTCTGTTTCAGGCCTGTCGTGTATTAAAACTAGAGCACTAAGAAACAATAACAGCTGTTTTAATTTAGGGGAAAAACTGCTCAGCATAGCTATCGTCCTTATTCCAAACCCAGTGGATGAACATAAATTAGACATGCAAACTCCAGCTTATTTAAGGTACATTGAAATAGGACGACGAAAGGGTCAAAAGCCAGAAAAACTCCGCCATCTGTACCTTAATCTAATGAGAAAAATGTCCCTTCAACCATTTCTCGCCTAATTGAAAATTCAGGCCGAAAGCAATAGGTAAAAAAAAAAAAAAAAAGAAAAAAACTAAAGAAGCCCCAGTAAGCTTTTATTATTTTGTCGGACTGGGACGGCATTAAACGAGAGCAGTGCTAGGGAGCAATAACATTAACGCAAATAAACCAGAGATGGTAAAAAAAAAATAATAATAATAAAAAAACTTAACTAGTTAACTAGTGTTATGCAGCAGCACCGACACGCCCCCACCCAGGGGTATTTAACCAGCTGGCGCGGCAGCGTTAATTAGCGCTTCCTGAACGCCTGGCGTAAAACAAAAGAACCCCCCCCCCATCATCATTAAAATGGAGATACATTATTTCGCCGAGGCCTGTATTACATGCACCCAGGCCAAAGATTCCTGGCCGAACACGTAGTGAGGCGGCCGGCCGAGCGGCGCCCGAAGTCTCCTTCTCGTGACTCGAAATTGGCAAAGTTACGGTGTTTTTGGTGCGGGCTATAAGCGCCACCGGCGCCGGCGCTGAGTGCCCGTCGGAGCGTAAGGGACTCGGGGTAACGCGGGCAGAGAGTGGCGCTCGGCCTGGGTGTTCGGCTTCGGCGCGGCGGAGGCGCGGAGCGGACCCCCCGGCTGCAGCCCGACGCCTTTGACCTAGTGAGCAGTGGTTTGGTGCCGAAGGCGGCTAACCGGGGACGCGAAGGCAGCCGGCGGGAAGGGGAGCAGCGGCGGCGGGAGGAATCAGAAGTTGATCGCGGCCACTAAGTTGGCAGCCGGCTAGCCGGTCGCGCGGCGGCTCGGGTGGCCGCGAGGGGCCGCGCGGGGGACGGCCAGCGGCAGTGCGCGCTCGCCCGCTCGCTCGCTCGCTCTCCCCACGCAGCCGCGGCTCGCGCGCTGCCCCCGCGCCGCACGGCCGTCGCCTTCCAAAAAAAAAAAACAAAAACAAGGCATTAACAGCCAACTAGTTAACCAGCCCAGCTTAAGCATGTGCACCCCGCGTCGGCGGTAGCGGCGACATTACGCTTGTTTACTTACGTGAGCTACCGCACCCGGGTCCGTCTAGGCGGCCGCCTCCGAGCAGCCCTTCGGAAATAACCGGCTTACGGCGTCCATCTGTTACAGTGCGAGACCCGGGGGAGAAGCGCGCCGCTAGCTGCCGGCTAGCGCAGGTTACATGTCAGCGCCGCTGTCTGCGGGGCAGGCCCGCCCGGCACGATAAGCGCTCCGGCGGCTCTCGTTGTCGATTCGGGTCGGACTCGAGGCGCAAATCTCTGCCCCGATGCGTCGCGCACGACGCTGCGGCCGGCTAGCTAGCTACGCCGTAAGCTACGCGCACACAGCCCGCACGAAGCCCGCGTCCCCTCTCGCCGTAGCCAGTGCCCAAATATGGAGAGTACACTTTGGCTTTTACATCCAACTTCATTCGCGCTTCGTGCTTTTCCCTGCGCACGGTGCGATCCCCATTCTAAAAATACTCCTTTCGCTGCAGCGCCAACCCCCCCTCCCCACATACGGACTACAAGCGCGGAATCGCAATATTATCGGCGTCCGGCGGCGAACTGCAAACGCTGCCGCTGCTCTCTGCCCCGCCGCCAGGGGGCGCGCGTCGGGCTGCGTGGCCGCGCGGGGGAAGGGGGGCGCCGGCTCCGCATGGCACGTGCAGGGAGGGCTGGAGCTCCTGGGTGGGAACCTCAGCTCGCTTTCACACGCCACATGTCGGCACGCTATAATGCATCCTTGGCCAGGTGCGTAAGTGTAACTACAAGCGACCATTGTCGCATTGCATGGGACTCTATCCGCGGTCGTTGGAGCTGGAGAAAGCAGCGTGTGAGCACTAACAGCGGAAACCCCCGGTGCCCAACCGAACTGGGGCGCGTTTCCCAAAAGCTCCTGTTAGCAACTAGCGTGGTTGGGCTCGTTCGGTTGCATGGTTCTAACTATGTAAGTAGTTAGCAGCTATGCTTTTGGGAAGCGCTGCCCTGATCAGGGAGCCAAGCCGGGGGCATTCGTGTATGCTTTGGCCAAGCAGCCCGTCTGCAGATGGGTCCTGCATTTTTTTTGCAGTTTTTCTTTAGGATATCTAGAGTTGCATGATCTCAAAGTACTTTTGTAGATTAAGTAAATACGAGCTTGTTCAGGTTATTTTGATTCTAACAATATGCGCAGAAATGCACAGCGTTGCCCTAAATGAGACGCAGAGTAGGGTTGCTAAAAGGTTTATTTCGTTGCGTAAAATATGCCCCTTAAGCGGACGGTCTTATCAACAGTTTTTGAAATCAAGCGATAAAACCACTTTCATATTTGTTACGGACATGTTCCCTAGCTGGCGCTGACAGAGGTGTCAATTTCAGGTCCAGAAAGTACAAATTCAGACCAGGATTTTGTTTCAACCAACTAGTTGAGCACTCTG
>JAODKN010000085.1:1013261-1024329 GCA_026774425.1 Petrocephalus zakoni
TCAACTGATTGGTTGAAACAAAATCCTGGTCTGGATTTTTACTTTCTGGACCTGAAATTGACACCTCTGCTAATAAAAATGTTAGGCTACTAAGGAACGCCGCTGCCTCGCTTGTCTGATCAACTGGGTCACACTGTCTCCACATGGAGATGATAACGGTGTATTTAAGCCCTTGGGATAAAACGGAAAAAACGGCAGTACCATTGTCCCAAGTGGCGGAAATTAGGCTTCTTTGCAGGCTGGCTCTCCTCCCTGCTCTTCGTGAGGACCCCGGGACCTGGAGTCGCTACTCCTTCGGATGGAGGGGAGTCAGCCGAGGTGATACGAGCATCTTCTAAGGAGACCACCTGGACTGGTCCCAAGGGAAGACACAAGACTCGCCGGGGAATATGGTTCCCAGCGGGCTTGGGGTGGCTCAGAACGACAGCCAGTGATTCTCACCAGGGAAGTGTCGAGACCAAAAACCGTTGATATATGATATATATATAGATAAAGATGATAAGCGAATTTCTCCGCTAACACGCATTCAATAATTTCAGCTTCGGTTAAGGGTAAACCTTTACACTAAACCTTTATATCTAACTAGCTGTGTTGCCGGTTCTTTCCACAATACGATCCTAACACTGAGTCGCTGACTCATTCCCGTTGATTGCTTGTGAATTATATCGCCTTTTATTTAATGTATTCCTGCTTTCACGCGTTCCGCTCGGGTTGGTGGGACACCTTTCAGCGGAGCCTTGAATCATTTTCGTCATACATTCTTCGGATCCCTGCTTAATTATACCCCAGAAGCACCAACACTAACTTCAGTCTAAAGCTTTTTTGCCTAACCGACGTATGAATAGCTATTCAGTTCGTCGTACACCTAGTCATTTACTTAATTCACATAAATTGCTCAGTGGTTTAAATTACATTTATCTCCCTTCTATTTAATCTATACATTGCCTCTCGGTTTGGACACATTTTAAAACGTGTGATGAGCGGGACAAATACAATTGGAAACATGGAAGGCTTAAAGGAGCAAAATGATTTATTGATATATACAAAACTCTTTACAGCAAGATGTCGGTATCAACAACAACCACGCGGGCGTCAGCGTTCCAATGCGCAACACCAGCAGATCCCAGGTTCAAGTCACCAGAGAGGAAAACCGAGAGAGCACCTTTATTGGGGGGTGAGCAGGGGCAGGCAGGATAAGGCACAGGATACAGCGTCACCAGTTTCGGCACTGGTCTCCAGCAAACCAATACCCACTCAGACACAGGCAAACTAATAAATACTCTGAGCACCTCAGCCGGAGGTAAAACACACCGGGTAGGGCCGGGAGGATTCTGTGCTTGAGCAGTGAGGGGGCAGAGGAGGGGGATGACCAAACAGTAGATTCTCTTGGATAATATATCATTTTGTAATCCTCAAACTGTAAACCATAACTTTCTGAATTGCAGTGTAATTATATACACACAGATTCAATATACAATTACTGATTTTCCAAAGAACAGCAAATCTCTAAACTGTTCTGCAAACAATGTTTGTTGCTAATGTCTGTCACAAAGTTAAACCTTTTATTTAATATTTACTGCTAAATGTAGTAAATAACATTATACTGAAAAGAAAATTACACATACAGGTTCATTTAAAAGACAGTTATTGGGATATATACCTTATTTGTACAATTAATGTACTCTACAGTCTAGCTGTCTAAAAAGTCCAGAGAAGCTGAACTGGTATGTGTCAACGATGTCATCTGCTGAAAGCAAGTAGTACATATACTGGTTAGGTTATGGTCAGTTTGTACTTGTAACCAGTGTGGATGTCAGTCTCATACTGAACCTTGTGCTGTTGCAGCACTCTGAAAGTGTTTCATCAGTGCAACCAAGACACTATTCAGAAAAGACCAAAGGTATGGCTGGGCCACTGACGATGGCCTGGACCTGTGTTGTTGCCACAGATTATGTAAATGATCTGACCAGCTCATTGGATGGAACCTTACTAGGGTAAAATTAACTGATTGTGATATTCTTCAGCATGAACAAGAGTAATTCATTATGTGACAAAAGGCTAACTGAGCCCATTTATGAAAGAAAAAAAATCTGTCCCTGTTCCTGAGGTTTGATCCGAACCTTTTCAAAAAAAAACAGTCTAGTCTGTTTCATTTTGTTTAGTAGAACTAAGCTGGTTTTATCGCAAATCCACTGCAGTAACATTATACAGACTTTTGGGGGTTTTCAAAAACGGGTACAAGTTACCAAGTAAACAACCTGGTGCCAGGACTGGTGAGATCCTGCCCAGCCTCTAGATGGCGCTCTAGCACTTGCAGTTTGAGACAGCAGATGGTACATCCATAATCTCACGCAATGGTTTGGCGGGCAAGGAAGTGGGTGTTGGCATGTCCCCGGGGGTCTGCCGATGGGCCCACCGATGTCCTGCTGGGCATCTACATCACAGAGCACTTCTTCTCCTCCGAAGGCGCATTCCCATCAGCCTTCTCCATCTCCAGAATAATCCTTTTGAATACCTCCACGGCCGTCTGTAACAGAACACAAGCTGGATGTTCACCTTTATTTGCATGAATGAATCCCATTAGCCCACGTCCCCCTGTTCTTGTCCGCTCTGGCGTGTTGATGATTTAGATTGTTAGACTTTTGGCAGCAGTGGATTGCAGCAATGTTTGAAAGTTGACCCTTTCCTTATGGTTCAAAAGCAACAGAGTAAGCATGACGAGGGTAATTAAAAACTGTTAATAATAAAACATTAATATATTTAACGTGAAATGTAAATGTTGCAGAATTAAGGATAGCCCAATTAAAGCGGTTTCTGAACTCAATGCTTCCCACAGTATTTCCATCTAGTAGCTAACTAACCCATCCCCAAGGCTTACTAAGGCACAGTTAGTCCATACTAAACCCCTTAGAGCACATGGGAAAGCCCACAAGCTGACATATACCTGATTCTCCTTGGCCGAGGACTCCATGAATGCGGCCCCCCAAGAGTCCGCCAGCTTCTTCCCCTCCTCCGGCTTGATCACCCTGAAAAGGACCAGCGTCCAATCAAGTCTCCCTGCAGCCCGGAGTAATCCTCTACCCTGCGTCTACAGATGTAGTTAAGACTCTTGACTCAGTTGTAAGTAACGTCTCACCTTTCCATGTGAAGATCCTTCTTGTTCCCAACAAGAACAGTTGGCACCCTGAAAAAAAATACAGCCTTTTGCATTTAATCACCAGCCCAAACACATAAATGCTGCATGAAGTGCTAATAACTCTTGTAAAACCTACTGTATTTTTCCAACCATGTCCAGTAGCTTGTCATGGAGGATCTGAACCACCTCAAAACTGCAGAGAGAGAATAGGACAATTACGCATGACTGCACGCACATTCTGCAACAATGGTAACATGGACACAGGCCTAAACATGGGAAACTGCTGTCTGACCTCAGATGAATTACACTTTTGTACTGTTATTGTAACTTTCTGTCAGATGTCAGAGCTGAAAGACGAATCACTGACCACAAAGCACACAAATCAATACGAAGGCAATGGGGGGACCCACCTCTTCATAGAGGTGACTGAGTACACCAACACATAGCCATGGATGTCCATTGAGTGTGACTGGGGGAAAATTGAGTACTCGTCCTGTAAAGAGAAAACGGGTAACCACCTCAAAATGCATCACCAGACCAAGGTAACTCCACTGAAAAAAAACAGTCCTGCAGCTAGCTATGCTACACTTAGAACCATTTCACGAGTGAACAAGCCCTGTAAAACCAGCTATCTGGTAAATTTAGTCAGAATCACTGCCATGATACATATTAGTCTGAGAATCTCAGTATTACTCCCAGAATTACCAGCTGAGGAGTTATTTGAACTTCCTACATATTTATCTACTACAGACAGATTATATAATAAAAATGTACTATAACACATCTGCTGTGTGAGAATCATTCCATTTCCACCATGATATGGGTGTATCAGCCTCTTTGTTCAGACTTGAGCTGATACACTTTCGCAGCAATGCAGTCCACACTGAAATCTACACTCAAAAGGCTTCAGTCTGATGATGTGCATTTCATTGCCATCACTACAAATCTGTTAGATGTCCTGTAGATTGTCTGTCTGGAAATATTTGTTTGAAATTAAAAAAGGCTACCATAATAAATTCAGCTGAAAGAATGGATAGAAAGTCTCTCTTTTTTGTTTTAAGATTTAAAATGGTGATAAAATTAATCCTCCAACTACAAAAGGTAAAAAAAAAAAATGCATACACATTTTAGTAAAAATTTGTCACAAGAAATGTTTTTACACACCATAAGCCATTTTTATCTTTATCTACACTACACTGAATGGACACTTATTAAACATTGATAAATGATTAATTATTAAACTAATGTAGCCTTCTCTATAAACATAAATTTAGAATTTTTTCATTTACGAAAATGCAAATCACCATGTACCAATAAAAGGACAAACTAACATAAAACAATGCATTTACACAGTTACAGTGACCAGAAACATAACTTTGAATCTCCCAGAAGGACACAGGCAGCATTTACTCTGTACCGGCTGGTATGATTCGGAGCTGCCCATGAAAACGAAGATGGTCTGGTTAAAAATGAAGATATATAACATGTATACCTGTCCTGCAGTATCCACCAGCTGCAAGCTGAAGTCCTGCCCGTTCACAGAAACCAGTTTATTAAAAGCTAGTGACAAAGAAATGGATAAGACATACTGTGACAATGGGCAATGGAGTTCTAAAAGTGAGGTCAATAACATGTAAACTACCGCTGCAGTACAGACTCACTGACACAAGCCACAATCCAACCAGACTACATTTTACAAACAAATAAGCTTTTTTCCCTCATTTACCCCTTTCCCCAGGCATACATACACTGTGATTCAAAAGGTATTTACTGGCCAACAAACACATTCATGGATTGTGTTTCTGTGGCAAGTCCCAGCTGAAGATACCTACTGTTTTCAATGGTGGGGTCATAAGAGTCTACAAACTGTCCCTCCACAAACTGGATTGTAAGCGACGATTTGCCTGCAATGGAAGTTCAATACATTGGTAACACCAACACATATCGCTTGATCACACAAGTTCAAGGCTTAAGTTGCTGGGTTGACTTTTTTCTTCTGTAGTCGGGTATAGCACGTACTGGTAAGAGTGAAGGCCATGATGAAATAGTTTAAGCTGTCCAGATGTAACCCTAAGCTGTTTGGGGTGGGTGGCAATTTAATTACTATACAATCGTGTAACTGTGTAACATCCTATTCCGGTATTTTTTTTAAAAAATGCAGTTTTATGTTTCATACTTATTTTTAAATTACTTTAGATTTGCATTATGTTTTAACCTCGTGACTTTATCCATGACTGTGGCACATTCGAGTGTTCAAGAGTCTTAATAACACTGCTCCATTTCCGCTCTGTACAGTACATAGAGGCACGCGTGTCTCTGTATGTATGCGTGTGTGAGTGTGTGTAATACATATATATTATATAGACAATGACTCCCCTACTGGACCAGACGCGAACACTAAACTAAATACTAAACTAATTTTGGCACTAAAAAAATATAGTAGACGTTTCGATTGTACATCCACTCTCGTTTTCCATTCCAAATAAATATTTTCATTCCAGTTTGCTCATTTTAGTTGGCCGTAACCTTGTATCAAACACGCATGAATCATACTCGGAACGATGCGTGGATGTAACGATCTAATTAGAGAATAGCCTAAATCCAGATATTGATTTCCTGGGGGGGGGGGGTCTCGCTAACCAGGCGTAAGTCAACTAGTTAACCCCGCCGAACAACCTAACAATAGGCGGGCTTCCACTCACCTACAGATCTGTACCCCAACACGGCAATCTTTCGGTACTTGGGCTGAGGCATGGCTTTAAAAGTCTATCAGCTCGAATAAATATGTAATAAAACAAAATTCAAGGTTTAAATTTTGAAAAGAAAAAGTTTTATCGCCACATTCGTCTCGTGTCACGTGACAACAACAAACTTTTTTTTCCCACTCAAAGCCGCCGAAGATCGTTTCCCCCCCGGTGGCTCCGCGCCGTCAATAAAAATCTATGTTGTCACTCGTGAATATCACTATTCGCATCGGGTTTCGTTCGTAAGCTCGGTTAGAGTTTTTAAACGCGATCGAAACAAGAAAACGTAAAAAAGTGAAACGGCCACTTCCAAACGACGACGGCACTATCGAGTCGTACTGCCGTAAACTGCTGAGAGGAAGGAACGCCGTCGTAAAAGTGCAGACGCACAAGGCCACAAGGCTGGCATGTCAGCGAGGCCAGGGTGAAGAGCGCCATCTTACCCTGTTCATGTGACCGTTAACGTCACATCTTACGTGTGATTAAAAAAAGATGCCGGAATTAACGTGCTGTCCTGCTGCTGCAGAGAGAGGGCAGTAGACACAGACTTAGAATAAACACGGCAGTTTTCATAGAAATCACGGCAAAAACTCACATGTATTAATAAAAAACAAAGAAAAGGATCAGACATCGGAAGGTTTCTGGAAAAAATACATATTTTAATTAAATAAATGTACACAATCATACTTTATTCACAGTTTAAAAGCAAAGCTAACACTGTACAAATAGTTCCAACATAGAGAATTTAATTACTTCGCAATATAGCTTTGGATATATTATAGCACAATTCTGCTTTATTTTTTCTCCTCACTGACTCCAGCTCTTGGTTTACACTAAATCTGGAATTTCTTTCTAGTCACCACTGTCAAAAAAAAGCCAATTAGATTTTCTTTTTTCCCCCACAGTTTAACAAAAGCCAAATTTCACTGAGCAAACAAAATTTAATATTCCAAAAGTGCATAAAACGTGTGCATAGGAGAGATTCAGGAAAGCTAAGATGCCTCGTACTTTTCCGATTTTACAGCATCTTAATGTCCCTCTGCTGAGGAACAGAAGAATGCCACAGGATATATGGTCACAGAACAGTGGAAATTTCAGAATGTGAGCTTTCCAAGTGGTTTAAGAGCAACTTCTAATGGTACACAATGGAACACTGCACATTACAGACAATATAATTAAAATATATTGATACTCATGAGTTTGTAGAGAAAGGAAAATATTGCCAGAAGGACCAAAATACTAGAGAAGACTAACAGTACGATGCTACAGGCCTGAGATATTCAATAGGCACAGAAGCAGAAAGAGGCTTCAATTCATCCCCACAGGAGTGAAATTAGCACACGCGTTAAACACGACACGTTGCAATGACATCAAACTGTGTCCAGGTGACAGACGGATGGGGGAGCCCTGGTTTGGCCAGGCCATAGACAACTGATGGGGCTGGTGCAACACTGGCTTCTTATTATGGTCGAGAGAATCCATTCAAAGAGGAAGAGGACACCGAATCCCTAGAACGGCCAAAGACATAGGAACTGTCACAGTGCATGAAGTGTAAGACCGACCAAGCAAGCTTTGCTACGCTAGACATTTGTATAACAGTCTCCTTTGATTCCATCCAGCTTTCAAACAATCCTTTGAAAGTAGATGCACTGTCCTAGGTCTGCACAGTCCGCCTGCCTCTCTGTTTTATAAGTCGGCTTTACCTTCCCTGCTTAATGAGCTCCACAATTGTTCCAGCTGTGGTGGTAGAATGATTCTCATTTATTCTGCCTAAGAGCTGTGGAAGGTCCCCAAGTTAGATGGTTGTTTTCAAAGGGAGATATAAAAAAAAAAGTCCAGAAAGTCAAAGGCCTGAACTGAGACATGGGTATAAAGGTCAGCAATGCGTCACTGAATTTTTGAAAGTCCATGAGCCAAAAGCTTGAAGGGGACTTTAGGACGAGCCACAGTCAGAGGTAGCCTGCGTAGCCCTGAGAAGAGAAAGGAGTAATTCTCAAGATTATTATTATTATAGTATGTGTCCCACCCATGGGCCAGCTGTTGCGGTCTAACGCAACACAGCCCTGAACCCTTAATGAGGAATTGCACTGAGGACTCTGTGCGCGGGACACTCCACTCACCTACAGCGCAGATCAGCTCCCGCTGCATAGCCCACGTGATGGACTTGATGAGGCAGGCTGACGTCAGCCCAGCGAACAGCATGTTGTACAAGAAGATGATGTAGAAGTTACCCAGCCAATCATATCGTCCGAAGTCCCCCGGCAGGTCAAAATGTGTGATTCCTGGCATGAGAAGACCAGAGGTTTAATACTTTAAATGAACTTTTGTGTATTGTTGTCAGCAAGCCATATGTTAGTGTCAACAAGACTCAAACTCCCTTTATTCGCCATAAACAACAATATCAGTTATCAACATTGTTAAAATTTGTGATATAAAGTAACCCATACAAATGTTAATCCATACAGATCTTAAGTAGTACAAAATAAATACTAGCTAAATCAATTACTTATAAAGCATCTTTTCATTGGTCAATCAGATGTCAAACGCTATCAGCAGACAGAGGAAAATGGGCACATTCCAGCTGCAGGAAAAAAGTTACAATTGCCAAAAAGTGGTCATACCCGCTTTTCATTGGATAGTGACAATATGGAGTAAGTGTTGATATCCAAGCCACTGTATAATTCTCAAGCACCACATCATTTACCGCAGAACAGCAGAAGACCAGCATGGACCACATTCATTAACTAACTCCTACAGACACATGCAGTGCTAGAGTGATTCTCCTGCACTGGCCTACCAAGGGTGCGGGAGAAGACGGGCAACGCGGAGCCGAGCATGAGCAGGGAGACGCAGTTCCCGATGATCTGCGGACCCAGAGAGAGGTTAGCATTCTGCAGGTGCTGTAGAAATTGGCTGACTGACGCACAAAGGTAGGGAGGCTGGGTGTGGGGGCTCCCTGGCATACCTGCGTCAGGGTGGTATCCTGAGCACGGGGCAGCAGGGTAGTGAAGAGCGGCAGGCTGTAGAAGCCCACCACCGATGATGCCATCAGGTATCTGAAAAGCTTCGATAAGGAAGAGGCACTGCAGCAGAGTGACTGCGTGACAGCAGATGACACTGAGCAGATGACACTGACACTTTTAGTCACACATGACTGACGGAGCAGGGACACCAATCCCGAGAGCGACTGTGGTTGGGGCCTTCTTCAAGATTCCAACAGTGACATCACTCTGCGGACCGCAGGTTTTGAAGCAGCCACCTTTCCGTTTTCTATCACAGGCACAAGGCTCTGACGATATATCACCCCACCCTGACCTACAGCGATGGCCGTGATCTCCCATGCTTGGGGCCGACGCGAGCGAGAAAGGATACAGAATGAGGATGACCTGCAGGGCAGCTCCAAGGGAGCCAAACATGGAGAACGAAGCCGCTCCAAGGAGGGGGTCCTGCCGGAAAAGGGAGGGGGCAAAGATATGAACCAGGGGCAGTTTCTTCCCCCAGGAAACCCAGATGTGTCCGCAGAGACCCTGCCAGGTCGTTCCTCACCTCCATCCCTCGGGGCATGGCTGTGTCGTCAAAAAGCAGCTCCAGCAGGTGGAAGCTAACGATAAGAACACAGAGCACCTGAGGGAGAGAGGGTCCAGGGTGATGGAGGACACTCTCCTGTCCCTTTCTTCTTGTTTTTTCACCGACTTGACAGAACTACATTCTCAAGGTTGAACCGTGTCATCTACAGAGGAACACCTTACGAGCATATTTACTTTATAAATGAGCAGTAACCCATGTTATACAAGTTACCAGACAGACTGGATCACATGACCCTGATCAGCTGCTTAGTCATATAAACATCTGTGGAGGCCTCCTCTCATGTCCTGTCAAAGTGCTTGGAGGAATCAGCCTTACTGTAAGTGCCAGCAGGAGCAGCAAGGCCAGTGGGTAGCCTAGGTTACGTTGCCATGGAGATGCTTTCCTTTTCAGCTCTGAGCAAAAGGAGGGAAAAGACGATGGCACATTCCATACCAAGTCTTTATCAAGGGCTTCTGTAGCCCTTCAGCTGACCCCCTGGATGGTCTGTCTTACCTAGAGACAGCCGCCTGGCTTGAATAGAGAGAAACTGATTCTTGAGAACATCCAGGTTGAGGTTGATCCAGCAAGAAGTTTCACCTGATCGAAACAAGAAAGTCACTCTAACAGACACTCAGCTCAAATGCATGGGCTCACCTCCCATCTGGGACACTGGACCACTAACCTGCCAGCTTCCTGGAAAGAGAGGCTTCCTCAAATGCCACGCAGCTCGCAGTTTCATCAATGTTTTCCAGCAGCTGGAAGTGGGGGAAGTGAACAGGACTTGGGGTAAATCAATACCAAGATCACCTGTAGCCTTGGCAAAACCGGTCTTGCTACCTTGCCTTCCAAGAATGAAATTGTGTTGCAATGAATCATGGGATCGGTCTAATTTAGTGAGGACACAACCAATGTATCCTTGATATTTGGGGAGGAGCAAGAATAACATCCGAGAATTTTTACCATCCTGTGTATTTTTTCTCTTAGTATTGGAGCTGGTCTCCGGCAATGGGAGATGGCGTAAAACGATTTCGTGAGAACACAAGGGCGCTCAAGTGCGCAGATTGAGATTCACCCATGTTCTCCGAGAACGCTGGTGCGGCAAGCGGCCCAGACAAAGCCGGCGTCGGCTGACGCCAGTACTCACCCGAGGCTTCACTAGGACGCTCTCTGTGATGCTGAACACCCGGGACAAGCCGAAGGGCGTGCACACTGCGGGGAATGCAGAGAGACGGCTGCCAACTGCACCGGCACCGAGGCAACTTCCCGCATGGCAATGCGGACATTCAGCAAGCAACAGCAATCATGAGGAAGCGGAAATGTAACCACTGCCATGGGTAACATGTAACCTGGGCAGAGGCTGGAGCAGAATCAGAAGGGTTACACTGAGGGTAAAACGGAGGGCAAATGTACTCACACAGCAGGAGCAGAACTCCCAAGAGAGAAATGCAGGAGTACAGGCAGGGCAGGTAGTACTCCCACAGGTCTGTGAGAGAGAAAGGAGCCATTACTACATTACTACATACTATACATCTATCTATATCTATATATATATATATATATATATATATACATACACACACACACACACACACACACACACACACACACAAACATACAAAAA